>JAHXMU010000016.1:2527516-2685844 GCA_019455685.1 Philornis downsi
ATAATAAAACAGCTGACGGCGATGCGGTTTACATACAAAAATAGAGCACGCTCTATTCCAAAAATTTACATATGTATTGCATGATACATGGTGCATATGGCATGTTTTACAGGGACCACACGGCATGCATAATTTTTTGGTATGTAAAAGTGACATGCGATGCGATGTAAAATACATGTCGTGTATTCCCACCTTAAGACGCTCAAAAATCGGGCTTACATTTATATTAGCGACGTATTTATCATTCCCAGAATTCCTTATGTAGTTTAGAAAACAAATTAAACAAGCCACATTAGAGGTATATTCGCTGACTAAAATAGCTCATAACTTGGACATTACTGCCATTCAAAAAGGTGCATCGATCGTTTCGAAAAAACGAAGCTTAAATTTACCTTGTGCTCCCTGACTAAATTAAGTATTTTTGTGCGTTTTCCAATTTTGGCCAATTCAACATCTGATTATTATATAAGAGCTCAGATAATACTCTTTACAAAATTTCTTAATTTCGCGATGTTTTTCAATATTTTTGAGAAAAATATGGCTAATATAACCTCTTTCTATAAATTGTCTTTAAAAAAATTAATAAGGAAAAATCGGCTTATGCGGCATTAAGATCAGGAATGAAATTTATGCTTTTGTTCGCATTTTTGATGTCGGCAATAAATCGGTACAAAAATAAATAAATTATCGCACAAATACGGAAATATAAGACGTTTCTTGACACACACTTTTTTTTAGCAAAATAACTCAAACCGTTTTTATAACGGATGGGTGGAATTTTTTACATGTACCGGCCCAAAATTAAAAAAAAAATCGTGTAGTTTCTTCATATATCAAAATTTCATTTGTTGCGACTTCATATCATAATTTTTCGACAAATAAAGACAATTATCAGATTTGTAAATCATGTAATCAAGACAATACATGAAAATACCGATGTGTGTTAGTGAAGACAATACTTTAAGCGAGATGCGGAAGCCGATAAGCGCATTTGAGCATACAGAAAATATTTCGTGGTAAACTCACACCGGTTGCTAACTTTGGCATGGCAAAAATTGCCAATTTGTTAATTTTAGCTAGTTAAGCGGAAAATTTTAAATTTTAGCTGAAACGAAACTGCTAAGCGGAAAATCACTCAATTTTAGCTAGTTAAGCGGACAATTTTAGATTTTAGCTAACTAAAATTTGTATGGAAAATTAAGTGATTTTCCGCTTAGCAGTATAATTTCGATACGATATTGTCCAATTTAAGTTATTAACAAATTGGCGATTTTTGCGATGCCAAAGTTAGCAACCGATGTGAGTTTAACACTAACCATTTTTGTATGGTGAAATAATATTTTTTGCAGTGCATTTATCGGGTTCCGCATCTCGCTTAAAGTGTTGTCATCACTAACACACACCGGTATTTTCATGTTTTGTTTTGATTACTTGCTTTACTGGTATCTCTCATTATACCAGTATGAGTTCAGTTCGGTTTTATTCCAAAGTGGTCAAAGATATCTACCCAAATTCAACATTGAAAATATTTCGCAACAATAAACCTGCAGTAAAATACAAAACCAAAACACGAAATGTGCCGACAAAAGAAACCAAAGCGAAAGTTGTTAAATCCGAGACGGAAGATACAAGAATGAAGTCCACGCGCCATGTCGTCAATGAGGAAGCAATGCCATGTGCCAAGCAGGATGAGAAACAACATAATGGCAATTCCATGGGCTGCTGTGATAACATAATCAACATTCAAATGCTTTCAAATGGTTTGCACAACCAATTGTTTCCGGGAGTTAGCAGAGACAACGAGAAGATAGACGATACCAGTGCCGCGAAGATTAAAGAAGGTCTTCTGCGTCATGGCATCGTAATTCAGAATACGGAGAAGTTAGCAGAAGTCGATTTACAACTACCTCCTCTAAAGGGAAAGAATATTGAAGAGCACTTTTGGGTAATTGGAAATGACCAAGTGAAAATATACACAGATTTATTACAACCTTTGCTAGAAATCAAAAATTTACCTAGGAAACCAAGGAAATGGTCTTGGCAGCCTGGTTGGACAGTTTACGATCCCGAAACAGGAGCGCCACGTCCCGTAGATTATCCATTGGAAGACGGCCTGGTATTCGATGTGGAGGTGTGTGTGTCGGATGGACCAATGCCTACTCTGGCCACGGCTGTAAGCAGTAAACACTGGTACTCCTGGACAAGTCCTCGTTTGGCCTCGGATCAACCAGAAATGAAAGTCGTAGAAAAGATACCGCGCTACACTTCAGACGAATTAATACCATTAAACAGAAAAGGCCCGAAAATTATTGTGGGCCACAACGTATCGTACGATCGAGCACGTTTGAAGGAAGAATATCTTTTAGATGACGTTCGGACCAGATTTCTAGATACCATGTCTTTGCATGTGTGTGTTAGTGGTGTAACCAGTTATCAACGAGCCCTGATGAAATCGAAAAAAGAGCCAGCTGCCGAAGATGTCGATTGGCTGAGCCAAAGCTCGTTAAATAGTTTAGCGGATGTTCATCGTCTATATTGTGGTGGTCCTGCCCTAACCAAGGGGGAACGGAATGTGTTTGTAGAGGGAAGTTTACAAGATGTGAGGAAAGATTTCCAGACTTTGATGACATACTGCTCCAAAGATGTAGATGCCACTCACCAAGTTCTGCAAAAATTATATCCATTGTTTCAGGAACGATTTCCACATCCAGTAACTTTGGCTGGTATGTTGGAAATGGGTTCTGCTTATTTACCGGTTAACAAGAATTGGCTAAGATATATTAAAGAGTCTGATCTTGCATACGAAGATTTGAGTATAGAAGCTAAATATCACTTAGCCCGGAGAGCTGATGATGCTTGCAGACTTTTAAAAAATAATAAATATAAAGAGCATTTATGGTTATGGAATGAAGACTGGACAACGCAAGAATTGAAAGTTAAACAAACAGTTAAAAGAAAGAAATATATGAACTCGCCCTCAGATTTACCAAAAGCAGCAATGGACTCGAATCTAACAGCAGAAGAGAAACGTCTATACAAAAAATTTCAATATTTGTACGATTTACGGTCACAATTGCCTGCGCGTCGTCCTTTATTACCGGGCTATCCGGCCTGGTATCGTAAATTGTGCAAAAAACCTCCTAAAGACGGAGAAAATGTTACTGAATGGACCCCTGGACCTTCAGAAATCAGCACTGGAATGCAAATTGCACCCAAATTGCTATCATTATGCTGGGAGGGATTTCCATTACATTACACACGAGAACATGGCTGGGGGTTTCTGGTGCCATTTGCCAACAAGCATTCTACAGATGCTGATTTTCCAGCAAGCGGCACAGATACTCCACGAATACCCATATGCCAATTATCCCAGCGATTTCCGATACCCGACTTTGCTAAGTCTTATGCATCAGAGCGAGATAGTGGCTATGCTATGGGTACGCTATTTAGAGAATTGGAGACTAGTTTGGGAAAGCGTGAATTTTATAGGCAATCACCTAAGAAAGATCACACTCAAGGACTTTATAAAGGCTCTGGAATATGGTGTAATCAAATTTTGGATGGCTGTTGTTTCTTTCTGAAATTGCCACATAAAAATGGCAAGTCTCTAAGAGTGGGAAATCCATTATCTAGAGATTTCCTGAATAAATTCTCAGACAATGTTCTTAGCAGCGGTGAAAGGGGTAGCAATGTAGCTCAAAGAGTAATTGAAATCGCTCGTATGATGTCTTACTGGCGGAATAATAGAGATCGTATAATAGGTCAGTTGGTTGTTTGGTTGTCACCAGAAGAATTACCCCAAGCCCTAAGAGATCAATCCTACGAATACGCTGCCATCTGTCCCCAAGTCGTAGCATGTGGTACACTCACTCGACGTGCTATGGAACCAACGTGGATGACTGCTTCAAATTCTCAAAAGGAGCGCATAGGCTCAGAATTAAGAGCTATGGTTCAAGCTCCACCTAATTATCGCATTGTAGGCGCTGATGTAGATTCGCAAGAACTATGGATTGCCTCAGTATTGGGAGATGCTTACGCTTATGGGGTGCATGGATCCACCCCTCTGGGATGGATGACTCTTAGTGGAACTAAGTCTAATGGCACAGATATGCATTCAGTGACGGCCAAAGCAGTGGGTATTTCGAGAGACCATGCCAAAGTTATCAATTATGCAAGAATCTATGGAGCTGGTCAAAATTTTGCCCAGGACCTGCTGAAACAATTTAATCCTACATTTTCCGATACGGAGGCTCGAGCGAAAGCAATGAAAATGTTTGCTATTACTAAAGGCAAAAAAGTATACCGCTTAAAGGAGGAATTCCATGAAGAATTTTTAGGAAGGAAGCAGTGCGTATTTGTTTACTATATATAGAAAAAGTGGCTAATATTAGTAAAACGATCTGCTTCTTTATTTTAGATATTCGGGCTATGAAGCCTTAAAATTAGCTTCATCCAATAATAAAGCCGTTGATGAAATGTTTGAAAGGCCCAAATGGGAGGGGGGCACAGAAAGTGCCATGTTCAACTGCTTGGAGGAGATAGCCACTGGTGAAGAGCCAGTTACACCATTTTTGGGTTGCCGCTTAAGTCGGGCTTTGGAGACTCACAACAGCTCCGATGAGAAACGATTCTTACCAACCCGAATAAACTGGGTTGTACAAAGTGGTGCTGTGGATTTTCTTCATCTGATGTTGGTATCCATGCGTTGGCTGTTAGGAGATAAAGCACGTTTCTGTCTTAGTTTTCATGACGAGTTGAGATATTTGGTTGAGGAGAAGTACGCCTATCAAGCAGCATTAGCAATGCACATAACCAATTTACTAACACGCTCATTTTGCGCATACCGTCTGGGTCTGAAGGATTTACCCATGTCAGTGGCATTTTTTTCCTCCGTTGAAGTAGATACGGTTTTGCGCAAGGAATGTACCATGGACTGTGAAACACCGTCGAATCCGCACGGTTTGCAATTAGGCTATGGCATACCAAAAGGGGAAAGTTTAGACATATACGACGCTATCAAGAAAGCGGATTGCAATGATCTGAACGAGTGGAAGTGGATAAAATGAAAATTGCCGTTTTATATTTGTACTGTTACAGATGAATTAACTTTGAATAAAATAATTTTTAATTTTTTTCTAAAAAATGTAAACATAAGTCTGAAAAATCAAAATGAAATACATTTCAACAAATTTTAAATGAACGCATGAAAGGGCAATTGAGCGCTTGAAAAACAAAAATAAAATTTATATTTTGATACACAATATTTACATGATATTTTTATGTATAATTTTTGTAAACTACTTTTTCACAACCAAACACTACTTTATCTGTTATATTTTCTTATAGAAATTTATGGTAAGCTTTGATGGGTTAAATAAATGCATCTATAGTTATGCCCCTTGGAATTTCGTCCATAAAATCTTCACTTCTTAAAACATTGTGCGCTGAAAATAATCGAAATCTAAAATTTGTATTTTTAGAGTTACACTCTTTCGTGCTTCGCTGGATTTCAATAGGTTTGGGCTAAGCTATACCTTACATAGAGTTATAAAAAATATCAAAGTGATTATTTAGTTGTCTATTTTAAGATACTTGTGCTCTTAATGCGAATCACCTATTGCCTTACAGAAATGGTATGAGTATTCCGATTAGATTTTGGAGATGTTTGAAAAATGCTGGTATTAAGTTAAAATTATTTAGTGAAAGGCTTTCTGTAGAACCAAACCCAAATAAAATTGTATAATTAGACACCGTTTCTACTAATCATATAAATTTATTTATTGTATTTTGTAATCCATCAATCTGCTTAAATTTTCATACGCTACATTTGCAAATTTTTGAAAATAGGGTTAAATCCCCAATTGATGGATCGACATCAATAACAATAGAAAATTGTTAATTTTCGCATTTGTAAGTTTAACTTGTCGTTTATTAAAATAATCTGGCAACTGTGTGCTGCACAACACAAAATTTTGACGTTCAATGATGACGTTCTTTTTCTTTTCTCTTGTATGTGTCAATAGAATCGTGATAACTTTTTTTCTTGTGAATTTTTTACCTAATTAAACGCGATAGAGGAAAATACGTCCACCAATATATATATTTCGTATAATTAAGTTATTTGGAAGAGGTAAAGTAAAGAACCCCCGTAAACATGGAGGACATCGTGTAAAATGTGAAGGATAATCGAAGAAACGCGAAACGATAAGTGTTGTGGTTTCCTTCAATATTGAGTGTTGCGTGAGCCGCTGGTTTTTGTCTGCCGTGCAGCCCGCACAATCATTGACACATCGACCTAATCCAGCTCTTGGAGTTCTCAATTGAATTTCTCATATGCAAAGACCTTGGATGCATGATGCAAAGTTTTTCCACAAAAACTAAAGAAATGTTTATAGTGCGCGCTCTAGAGAAAATCCTTGCCGATAAGGATATTAAACGTTCCCAGAATTCCCAATTGAAAAAATCGTGCGACACAGCTTTGGAACAAATCAAAGCTGAGCTTATCAGTGCCGGTCAAATAGCAGAAGGTAACGAGCTCCCCTGTGCCGCACTGCCGTTGCCAAAGAATGATGCAGCCAGCATTATAAACGCGGAGACATATTTTCTGCCATTTGAATTGGCTTGTAAAAGTCGCTCTCCTCGAATTGTGGTCACAGCTCTGGATTGTCTGGAGAAGTTGATAGCATACGGCCATCTTACGGGAGCAATTCAAGATTCGTCCAGTCCAGGACATTTGCTTATTGACCGCATAGTTAATACAATATGTGGTTGTTTTAATGGGCCCCAAACTGATGAGTGCGTTCAGCTACAGATTATAAAGGCCTTGTTAACGGTGGTTACGTCGCAGCATGTAGAAATTCACGAGGGCACTGTGTTGCAGGCCGTTCGTACATGTTATGATATTTATTTGTCCAGTAAGAATTTGGTTAATCAAACTACGGCATGTGCAACGTTGACACAAATGTTGGATGTTATCTTCTCGCGAATGGAGAATCAAGTGTATGAGGTAGCAGCGCAAGCTGCACAAGCCGCTGCTGCAGCTGCTGCAAGTAATGGAAGCCATGATGCAAATACGTCTCAAGCATCCGAAGCTAGTTGCAGTGTAAAGAGCAGTGTTGGTGGCGTGGATGCTGAAGAGACTCCGGAATCGGTTGCAGCTGCTGTTGTGGAGGAGATTCTGAATGGTACGCATTTTGAACTAAATTGAATTTAAACATGATTTTAAGGTGAACAGTGCTCTTGAAGTCTAGAAATAATTCAGAAACACTAACTGTGCGGCAGATATTTTTTCATATTTTCTTTCATCATATTTTATTTTAGTTACTCATTTTTATTTTATTTCCTTTAACTACGGATTAATATGGCCGCACTTGGCTAACACTACAACAAGAATAAAAAAAAAATTGAAAATTCGCATGAGTATTCAACTTACCATGATAACATTATGGCAAAATATTATATATTTTGCAAAAATGTATATATGTATATTCCCCAAATTTTCGAAATTCAAATGATTGCCGTTGTTCGGACAGTCTATTTCAAAATGTGCTAAATGAAAAATTGAATGTTCTTAGGAAAAGTGAAAAGCTATTATGTGACCTGTGATCTTTCCAAAATATCTTGTTTCCTTAGAAATTTACTAAACTGAAACAATTGAGCTTTATAGATCGGTCATTTTATCCTGTACGGTAAAAATATCGGCTAAGGTACGCCTTAATTCAAGATTTATTGGGACTTGTGTTGTCTAGTTTGTACTTTAAATGTAACATATTACATGTCAGATGGGTAGTGAAATCAATCACATTCTGTTATACATTTCATTTTATTTATTTATTTAGGTCTATGGACATATAAATCCTTACAGACTAAGAATTGACATAACATATTTCTAGAAAGTTATGTCAATATGTACATTATTTTAATTTAAATATTTAAAAAGGAACAGTTTAAAGTTGTTTCTAGACATACAAAACTCTAGGTGTTGAATTGGGTATTAATTTCTTGCAATCGCATTTAGGATATTGAAATCAATACATCCGTGATTCAAAACACTATGTTGGGCATAATTTGTGGAATGGCGTGTTACATTAAGTATATAATGACATCTGAGTGATCTGGACGGAACATAAAACGGTATAGGCGACAATAATGACAAGGTATGATAAATACGGCGATATTACAATGGTTGTAAACCCAGTAACCAGCATCTGGAAATATAACGAGGCACAAAATCACGAAAGTTAATTGAGGAGAGAGCAAATTTCAGAAAGACCCGCTGAATTCTTTCTATGCCTGATCTATTGACTTGGCAAGGGGGACTCCAAACAATAGAGGCATATTCCAACTTTGATCTTACATAGTATGCACTATTTTTAAAGTATGTGGATCAGTGAAATCGGAACAATTTCTTCTAACATCATCACATACAGCTGCGACATTTTCGGTCGATCGACCTGGTTCAAGGCGCGTTGTTGTCTTTACATCGCTAAAAGACCCAGTTTTGGCAAATTTATCCATTAATCTCTTTACAGTTGACTCTTTTGGAGCATTATTGTGACCCAAATTGATCGCAATTTGCGAGTGTAGCCGTAAAACTTTCACCAATTTGGTAAAACAATTTCACAATGAGAATGCGTTGTTCATTCGTGTAGCGCTTCATTTTTACTAACCTCGTACCTTCTACTAACAAACAATAACAACTGTTCAAATGTCAAACAATGATACTTCGAATGACGCCAAATTTAAATCTTGCGTTTTTGTTGGGACACCCTTTAATATACGCTAGTATGGAACAAGCTTTAGGGATAATATAATTCATATGCGAGGTGAAAGTTAGCTCCGCATCAAAAACAACACCTAAATCCATCTTACTTTCAGTAGTGAGGAGCCTGTAATCACCAATTTTGAAAACCAGTTGAATTGGATTACGAGACCTTGAAAATGAAATATGGACACATTTTGATTGATTTAATGAAAGTTTATTTAGGGAACACCAGTCAAGAAAATTATCTAAATCGTTCTGAAGATCTAAATCCTCAGAAATATTAGAAATTTTGTGATATATTTTTAAGTCATCTGCATATAAAAGAAAATGTCCTTTTTTAGAACAGTTAGAAATATCATTTATAAATAAATTAAACAACAAAGGTCCCAAAATACTAAGCTGCGGCACGTCAGATGTTTGGAAATATGGAAGAGATTCATAACCACTAATAACGACTTTGCATATTCTATTTGATAGGTACGATTTTAACCACTTTAACATCAAGGAATGAAATCCCATAGATTGCAACTTAGCACAAAGTGTGCTGTGAGATACTTTATCAAATGCTTTGGTGAATTCGGTGTAAACTGTTTCAACTTGATGTCCAAGTTCAAATGACGAAATACAATACTCTGTGAAAATGGTTAAATTTGTTGTGGTAGATCTACCTGGATAAAATCCATGCTGAGATGGATATACTCAAAAATTTCCAAAACATTTCTTAGTTTGGAAATCGGTCTGTAACACGTAGCATAATCCTTCTTACCATCTTTAAAAATTCAAATCTATCAACAAAGTTGCCTTCCTTTAACGAAGAACTAAAAATATATTTAAGAGCAAAAGTTAGTGACGAGGCATTTTTCTTTAGTAGATGAACACAAATCCAGTCAGAACCCGATTTATAACTGGTTTTTAAGTGCATGATTCCGTCGTACACCTCATCCTCAGTAAGTTCTAGGACACCAATGTCTAGCATGTCAAACAAATTTGAGTATCTGGCTGTATAGGCCGATGAAGGTACAAAATTTGTTTTTAAAAGATTAGCAAACAATTTAACAGAATCACTGCATGACCTTGATACAACATCACCAAATATCATGTTTGAGGGAATTTCTGAAACACTCCTTTTCGAATTAACAAAATGCCAGAACGACCTAAGGTTATTTTTAATTTCATTCTGTTTTTGCAATATAAATTGGTTATATAAAAATTTATTTAAGAAATTAAATTCTCTCTGATAATATAAAAATTTTTCATGATTTTCCACATTTCCAGATTCAGTAAACTTTTTATGAAATTTGTTGCGTAGATTTTTAAGTTTATTAAGGCCTCTACAATATCACGGAAGTTTGTAAGTTCTTGGGCTCTTCAACGGAATACTGTTTCTACAAAATGCCAAAACTGTATCCAAAAAAAATTATAACAATCAGAGGCAGTTTTACCCGAAAAATGTCTACCCTATCAACACCTGAAAATAAAGTTAAAATTAAAAGTATCAGAATTATCAAAAAACTGAAAGGATTCTAATTCAATAATTGTAGGGATGATGCCGAGATTGGAAATAATCATCCAAATAAATTAAATTAACAATCATGCGAAACAAAAATTAAATCGATAAAGCGAGATAATTTGTTACAGATATGATTAATTTGAAGCAAACTTAAGCTAAGAAAACTATCAATAAAATTAATTTCAAAACTTTTATTACCGTTATAAGGAAGTAAATTGTCATCATTACAAGCAATATTTACATAGCAATATTTTTTAAATTGAAATCTCCTAAAATGCAAATACGAGCATTTACTGCTAAATGTGATTCCAATTCAATAATATTGAATAGATGGGCATCGTACAGTTCTTAACTACTATTTGGTGGGATATATGAGACACATAAACATAGTGCAGGACTGCAGCCAGAAATATATACTACCAACTAATCAATAAGGCTATTCTTACAGTGGATATCATATAGCGAAGAATTATAACTATTTTTTACTGCTATTAGCACGCCATCAGCTTTGGGAAGGCCCGTTATAATAACTTTTCTGTCCTTTCTATACACTTTGTAACGATGCTCTCTTGGTGCCGGTTTTGGCCAAAGTTCAGGCTTAATTATTTAGTCATAAAAACATGGCGATATTCCAAACTTGAAATTAACACGTTTTACATCGTTCAAATCAACATCTTTCTTCACCAATTTATAATATTCGACTCGAGATTACATTTACATAAAAGCGGAATATCTCAGCAGAAACAAAATGTAAATAATTGACACTTTTATCCAATTTGATTGTTGTCAATTAATGCAATTGCCAAGGACGTGGTACTGCGTTTTTTTTTCTAAAAAAAGACTGATAATTTTGAAGAAGTCAAATCATTAGAATCGTATTCTCAAAATACAGTACATGATTTCCCGCAAAGAGTAAATCAGTTTTCAAGAATCCTTCTTGGAAACGATTAAAGTCAAAAGCATTATACTTGTAGATAAGTAAGTACTCGTACAATTCTTGAGCTGGAGTACTCACGCATTTCAGAGAACTGGGGAGGATATCGAACATGCTGACCATGCCACAACAAACAAACAAAAATAAGTTAAGACGTCGAATTATGAGACACATCTTCCTATCTACCAAAATAGTAATGCGGCAAGTAAATAGTTCCCACTAAAATCCCACAAAGCCGCGAATTAGGAATTCCAAGAATATAAAGTGAAGTGAAAGATAAATATTTCTCCCTCCTTCTCTAACATTAGGGCTACCATTCGGCTGCAGACATAACCCGGAGCATTTACCACATTGTCAGACATATAAGGTTTAAACCACGGTTCTAACATCAACAACATTCATATATTTATTTATTATTTATTTATTTTATTTATATTTATTTATTTATTTATTCCTGCTCACTCTTTATTTCATTTATTTTTGATGTACTCGTACAATGACCAGTGCGACTCATGATTAAAATGACTATTAAAAAGCCCAATATTTAGATCACCCCTATAATTGCAAAACTGAGAAGCCGGTATAGAATTATCACTAACTAAAGCGCTGAAATATTTGCATACAGAGCTCATTACAAAACCGATAAGAAATATGTATATACCTGTATATATATATATCTAATCGTTTATGTAGTGATCTCTATATTAAATAATAACTATTCTTTCTTTTTCAGTGGGTGGCGAAAAGAACATTTGGCTATTTGACCATTTATTAGGCTATTTCGTCATTTAAATTGCTAATATTTACATTAACGACAGCTTCCAGAATTTCTAACAATTTTCGGTAGAATACTGAATCCATAGAATACTCAATCCATCCAACTATCATCAGCAACGGAATTACTTACATTACTTCTACCAGCTACATACGTCGTGCATTTAAACAGAGAACGAAAAAGTGTTGCCAATTTTGGTTGTTGATAATTTTCATTTAAGTTATGTGGAAAGACTCATCTCAAATAATAGTATTCAATACTGTTAGCATCAATTATTTTAGCACGTATATTCCTTAATGTTCCGTCTTGTTGCCATGGTTCATAGCCAAAAATCAATAATTAAATGAATACCGCTCTGAATACAAAAAATCTGCGCGAAGAGCTAGGCCGCAAGATTATAAAACCTATGCGACACAGCTTTAAACCGAGCCTTCAGGCTAAAATTAAAATTATTAATTGTTATTGAATTAAATTTTTCGGGTTTTTATTGCATTCAGGGGTTTATCCTTTGTATCTGACCTATTTTCGATATTTACTTTTCTACATATATTTGGTGTAGTCCCCAAGATTTGCATTTGCATGCGTCTTAATATTTTATATTATATTATATATTATATTAATTTAAATATTGTCTTTATTATTATAGCCGCCATAGCAGAAGTTCTTAAAGAAACCGGAGACGAAATTACTTCCACCACAACCACCTCCAATGATAATGAGCAAACCGTAGTCGCTAACAACAAAAACAACATAAGTATCAATAACGCATCCAGTAATGGTTCAGAGAGTGCTAATTTAAACCAAATATCACTGGAGGCCAATCAACTCAATTCTGAGGAAAGCGCTGAGATGCATAGTGAAAATGATGCTGTAGTTACAGCCAAGTTTACGCACGTACTCCAAAAAGACGCTTTCCTCGTCTTTAGAGCTTTGTGTAAATTGTCCATGAAACCTTTGCCCGAAGGACATCCAGATCCAAAGTCCCATGAACTGAGATCCAAAGTTTTGTCATTGCGTTTATTGCTATCTATTCTGCAAAATGCCGGACCTGTATTCCGATCAAATGAGATGTTCATAATGGCTATCAAACAATATTTATGTGTAGCGTTGTCAAAGAATGGTGTTAGTTTGGTTCCAGAAGTTTTTGAGTTATCCCTGTCGATTTTCGTAGCTCTTTTGTCGAATTTCAAGATACATTTGAAGAAACAAATTGAAGTGTTCTTCAAAGAGATTTTTTTGAATATATTGGAAGCCACATCCAGTTCGTTTGAGCATAAATGGATGGTCATACAGGCTTTAACTCGCATCTGTGCCGATGCTCAATCGGTGGTCGATATCTACGTTAATTACGATTGTGATTTTCAAGCTGCCAATTTGTTTGAAAGGCTTGTCAATGATTTGTCTAAGATAGCCCAAGGACGGCAGGCTTTGGAACTTGGTGCTAATCCTATGGAAGAGAAATCGATGCGTATTCGAGGACTCGAATGCCTGGTCTCCATATTGAAGTGTATGGTGGAATGGAGCCAGGATCTATATGTCAACCCCAATATGCCTTCCTTGAATGCCCACGAGGGCACTGCTGCACATTACAAGTCTGCCCATACAGCTGAAATGCAGTCCCCGACAGATAACGCGGATTCGGTTTCACAATCGAACACAATTGGTGTTAGATCTCAACATGGCGGGTCGAGTCACAGTTTGAATTCATATGGTAGTGTGAAAAATAATGAAGTACTCGATTTACCAGAAGCATTAGAGGAAAGAAAAATGCGGAAAGAAGTCATGGAACAAGGTATAGAATTATTTAACCGCAAGCCAAAAAAGGGCGTCCAATTTTTGCAGGAGAAGCAGTTGGTTGGACAAACGACCAAAGATATTGCCAAATGGTTGCATGAAGACGAACGCTTGGACAAGACCAATATTGGTAACTACATTGGTGAAAATGACGACCATTGCAAAGAAGTTATGTGTGCTTACATCGATGCCTTTGATTTCCACAACCTTGAGGTGGTCTCAGCATTAAGAATGCTTTTGGAAGAGTTTCGTTTACCAGGAGAAGCTCAAAAGATAGATCGTTTAATGGAAAAATTTGCCAGTCGTTACTGTGAATGCAATCCAAATAATCCTCTTTTCCAGTCGGCTGATACAGTCTACGTCTTGGCCTTTTCAATCATAATGTTGACAACGGATTTGCATTCGCCACAGGTCAAAAATAAAATGACGAAAGAACAGTACATTAAACTTAACCAAGGCGTTTCGGATAGCAGGGATGACCTTCCTGTGGATTATTTGTCTTCAATCTACGATGAGATTGCAGGTCATGAAATTAAAATGAAAAATACTGTGGTCAATAAGCCGGGCAAACAAATCATAGCCAACGAGAAGAGACGCAAACTACTGTGGAACATGGAGATGGAGGCTATTTCCACCACTGCAAAAAATCTTATGGAATCTGTGTCTCACGTCAAATCACCCTTTACTTCGGCTAAACACTTGGAGCACGTCCGTCCTATGTTTAAAATGGCTTGGACGCCTTTTTTGGCCGCCTTCTCTGTGGGCCTCCAAGATTGCGACGATCCCGAAATAGCCTGCCTCTGCTTGGATGGTATACGCTGTGCTATACGTATTGCATGTATATTCCACATGACATTGGAGCGTGATGCCTATGTTCAAGCATTAGCCAGATTTACATTGCTTACCGCCAATTCGCCTATTAATGAAATGAAAGCTAAAAATATTGATACTATCAAGACGCTAATAATGGTGGCTCACACGGACGGTAACTACTTGGGTTCTAGTTGGTTGGACATTGTAAAATGTATCAGCCAACTGGAGTTGGCGCAATTGATTGGCACCGGAGTAAGACCAAAATTTTTATCTGGTGCTCAGACAACGTTAAAGGATTCACTGAATCCCAGTGTGAAAGAGCACATAGGTCAAACAAGTAGTCAAAGTGTGGTGGTTGCGGTTGATCGAATTTTTACTGGCTCAATACGTCTGGATGGTGATGCTATTGTGGATTTCGTTAAGGCTTTATGTCAGGTGAGTTTAAAAGTCTAGGAAGCATATAATAGTATAATAAAAATTGCATGATGCGGAAAAATATCTAACACGGTAGAGAAATTTTATAGTACAAAAATATTTGGATTAATAACGTAGATGTAAGTTTGGACATAAATAAGCTTCGGGCTTTAGTCCAGAACTATTTCCAAATTACTAGTAGGATGGCTTCTATCTAAACTCGAAACCGAAACATAGTTTCGGTATAAAGTATGTATAAAGAGATTGAAAGTTTAGAGACCTATATAAGCTAATTATAATGTATGAATTAGTATTATGTGGAGAAAAGTGCAAAAGTTTTTCCAGTAATCTTACCCAAGCACTTACACTTTTTGTGAGCATTTGTAATCTTTGTGGGACGATAATTATTGTATGCTATCGCGTTTATGATTATGTGTTCGGGCCTTCATAGGGCAGCCTTTTTACGAGCCCCGCTCATCTCGGTATTGCTGACAATTCAATTATGAAAAATATGGTAAAATGTTCTTAAACATGCCTTCGTATTCTTCACTAAATAGAGCTCACTGAGTGTGTGAAACTCTCCCTTATCCCATCCATATGTTGCAAAGGGAACTTGGTTTTTTTTTTATTTGTTTTAATAAAATTAATAATTCTTAAATGGTGTATAATATGTTACGGAAGTGGTAGTTCTGTGATACTTCCTAATATACCAGTGAACTTGACTAATTACCTAGTATAGCAAAGGTGCATGTTGTCACTGTTGCATTAGGAATAAGTTACTAGGTCGGAATAGTACTAGGTCGGTTGTTCTTTCTTTGTATTTAATTCATGTCATTTATATGTGTTTGATTGAAAGCTCTGTTATTGGTAAATGGTTTCAAAATATAGTTTTCCAAAAAAGTTTTCTAAATTCGTGACAGTACAAATTTATTACTCGTTTTGTTATTTTCAGGTAGGGATCATATTTTGGAAGTTGTTCGTAATTGCTTAAATAATTTAACAGTTTTTGATCTGCTTTATAATATTTAATACTAATACTAGTAATCCTTTGTAATAATTCTCCTAAGAAATTAAGAAAATTTTAGTTTGTGATCTAATACTAAGGGATAAGATATCTATTTCCGTGACGCCAATTCAGTTCCCTTTTTGGACCATTAGTACTGCAAAATTTCCATATTATATAAAACAGAGTATTAAGTTGGTAGAAAGGAAAAATATTCCCCTTTTACTATGTCGAAAAAAGCTATAGTTATTTATAGGTAGAACAACTCATAGTTATAATAGTTTTCAGAGTTTTCAATTTAAAACTGATACGCTATAAGTTCTTCATAATTCCACAGTTTTGAGCAAGTATGATGGAGAGCTACTACTGGAGAATAACATGATTATGCTTCGAATTCTTGGAATATTTGTTTTTCGTAACATTTCATAAATTCACATTTTATTTAATTTCAGGTGTCAGTTGAAGAGTTGCAAAATACCCAACCCCGTATGTTTTCTTTGCAAAAAATTGTCGAAATTTCTTACTACAACATGGAACGTATCCGTTTGCAATGGTCTCGTATATGGCAAGTTTTGGGGGAACACTTCAATACGGTTGGTTGTAATGCAAATGAAGAAATATCATTTTTTGCTTTGGACTCACTTCGGCAACTGTCAATGAAATTCATGGAGAAAGGAGAATTCGCCAATTTCCGTTTTCAAAAAGATTTTCTTAGACCCTTTGAACATATAATGAAAAAGAATCAATCGCCAGCTATACGCGATATGGTTGTAAGATGCATAGCCCAAATGGTAAACTCTCAAGCTCATAATATAAAATCAGGCTGGAAGAATATATTTTCAATTTTCCATTTGGCGGCCGGTGATCACGAAGAAACCATTGTAGAGTTGGCCTTTCAGACAACAGGAAAGATAATCGGAGAACTGTATCAGAAACAATTCGCTGTTATGGTTGACTCATTCCAGGATGCCGTCAAGTGTCTATCGGAATTCGCGTGTAACGCTCGTTTTCCCGATACTAGCATGGAAGCGATACGATTGGTAAGAACATGTGCTTTATGCGTTCATGATTCCCCTCAACTTTTTGCTGATCACGCTGGCATGGAAAATGACGTTTCTGTTGCCGAGGAGGATCGGGTCTGGGTACGCGGTTGGTTCCCCATGCTCTTCTCTTTGTCATGTGTCGTAAACCGTTGCAAATTGGATGTTCGTACACGTGGGTTGACTGTTCTATTTGAAATTGTTAAAACTCATGGTGATAGTTTCAAACCTAACTGGTGGAAGGATCTGTTTAATGTTATCTTTCGCATTTTTGACAATATGAAGTTGCCAGAACATGTAACAGAGAAATCAGAATGGATGACAACTACATGCAATCATGCATTATATGCCATTATTGATGTATTTACGCAATATTTTGACGTATTGGGTCATCTTCTTTTGGAAGATTTGTTCGCTCAGCTGCACTGGTGTGTACAACAGAATAATGAACAGTTGGCCCGATCCGGAACAAATTGCTTAGAGAATTTAGTGATATCGAATGGTTTTAAGTTTAATGAAGCTACATGGGATAAGACGTGCCAATGTATATTAGACATTTTTAACGCCACCCTGCCAGGTGAATTGCTGACATGGCGTCCTAATCTCCAACAGCAGCAGCAGATACAGCAGCAATTACAACATCAGCAGCAGCATCAGACACAACAACACTCACATCAACAGCACATTCACACACCACATTCTATTCAACGCAAAAATTCTCAGCCCCGTAGCATTAGCGGTGATTCCCTAAATCGCTCGTATTCCCAACATTCCGTTTACAGCCATACTGGCAGCTTTGATGAAGATCCCTACCACCAGCATCGTCATACGACCCAAATTCCTGTGGTTCCCCAAAATCCTGCTCTATTCGAAAGTCTTAATATCAAATGTGTCGTACAGCTAGAACTTATACAAACTGTAGATAACATAATATTCTTTCCCGCTACATCCCGTAAAGAAGATGCCGAAACATTGGCGCAGGCCGCCGCTGATCTAACCGGTAATTGCACCACGCACCCCATGCTTGATTGTCAGCGTGAGGAGCAGGGCATGTATAGTTATTTGCGTACACGTCAGCTACTCACCTTGGCAGATTGCCTAATGCAATCACATCGGTTTGCGAAACGGTTTAATGCTGACCAAGAGCAAAGGAATATTTTATGGCGTGCTGGCTTTAAAGGTTCCATTAAACCGAATTTGCTTAAACAAGAAACCGCTTCGTTGGCCTGCGTGCTGCGTATATTCTTTAAAATGTATGGCGATGAGAATAGACGCAGTGATTGGCCAGGCATTGAGCAAGAATTGGTGCAAGTGTGCAAAGAGGCGTTGTCATACTTCTTAAGTCTGCAGAGTGAAGCCCATCGTGATGCATGGACATCGCTGTTGTTGTTGATTCTGACGAGGTTACTTAAAATGGCTGATGCAAGGGTAAGTTTTTTTTTTTTTAATTAATTAATTAATTAATACCATATACCTTGTTGGAAATGAGTTTGCATTATATTTCTCTATGTTATTATTTCATATTGTTATCTGACACATAAAAAAAAATTCTCTTTGTGAACTTTGTGGAGAACCAATTGTCTTACATACAATTTTTTCCAATTTTATTTTACAGTTTGCCACCCATGTCTCTAATTATTATACATTATTGTGTGAAATAATGTGTTTTGATTTGAAGCCTGAATTACGAAGTGTCCTTAGGCGTGTATTTTTACGTATTGGCCCTGTTTTTAATATATTAAATGTCAAATAGTGCTGCAACCAGTTGTATTGCCACAGCAAACGATTCCATTGATCATAATGAAAGAAATATTGCAATTTGCTAAATAACGTGTAAATCGAAAAAAAATGTTTTAAAAATACGAAATATACAAATTATATATTATTAATTATATATATATATGAGATATTTATTATTTAACCTTTATACAGTCTACATCTTACTATATAACCAAATCAATAATGTAAATGTCTTTGTGTATGTATTTATTTAATCAAATCCCTACTTCGATGACCATATTTTAAACAAAAGAAAAAATGTAATATGTTATAAATACATCCGAGGTACTGCAATACACATTTTTCCTATTAAGTATTACTTCTATTCGCGAATTATTTCGCTGGTCTACTCCTATTCACCATGTCTGTTAGAATTTACAAAATTAACGTGTCTGCTTATGTTGTTTGTTCAACTATGAAATAGGTTAGATATATATCGATATGGATCCATTTTATAAATTACCCGCGTTGGTCGTCCAATTGGACTTGCCCATCACCATTCATCTAAGCTATTCAATATTTTTATTTTGTTACCTTTGTAGTATAATTGTTAAAATATGTTTGTTTTTCCCGAACGAATCGCTGAGTTTTCTTCCTACCCTTCCTTTTGAAGAACTTCCTTTTTTGTCGTATCTGTGTATATTTCAAAAAGAACACTGAAGCAAATGTCATAGTAAGATAAGTATAATTAAACTAAATATTAGTATATTGTAGTGTACTTTTCAAGTAGTACAACAGAAAGAAAGAGAGTGTGATTCCACATATGTTGGGTATTGATATACATACATATATATTTTGTGAAAGTCTTATACTAAACTCTACACTTTTTGCCACTACTACTACTACTAAATTAACACAAAAATACATTAGCATACAATTAAAAAACAATCTAAAATGTCCATAAAATCTCTACAAAAATATACATAAGATATCGATATCGAGATTTGTAAACAAATCTGGGAGGAAATTTGTGTTAATTTTTCTTTGTTTTTGTTTAAGTAAAACATAGCGAAAGTTTTAAAATATTTGGATATAAAAACCTATAAAATAATCATAGTTATTATTATTACATATATAGAATATATTGAAAACTTGAATAAAATTGTATATTATATAGTAAAAGCAACAAAACCGAAATTTATTTCATAAAAAAATCATACTCATACAATAAATAACATTTTAAGGAAATAAATGTTATCAATTGCCTAAGTCTTTCGGGTAACAATACCACCACTGGCCGCAGCTTAGTTCTCGATTGGAACTTGAAAAGCTGAGAAGTTAAGTTCGATCACATCTTGTCATAAAAAGTTCTGTTCAAGACAGAAGACACATTTTTTTATGTTAAATTTGGCCAAATTTAAACACACTTTCGACGAATACCATTAGTTATTGTTGTTATATATTTTTTTTTATATACATTTTATTTTGGTATTTGTTTAACGTGTTTCAGATAATGCGGAAAAATCACTGCGATAGACACTTTTTAACAATTTCGTTTTTTACAATTTTAGTACACTCAAAAATAAAATCATGTTTGTTCATTCACCAAGAATTTTGGTATCGTTTCAGCATAGCAACCATCAGAATATCAACCGGAGTATTTGAGTTGAAATCTACCTCATTTTGGTAAGGGGACGTTTGCCTTTTTTCGTAAGATTTTTTTTATTAATATTTTAACTTTATTTAGTCGGTGTTAAGTTGATTAAATGCTTTTAAATTTCTACAGAAAATGATCTTTGTCTAACGGAAGCACATTTTAAGAACTTATTATGGAAATTAAAAAGTGAAAAAAATTATGATAATTCGAACGTGAAAATTAACGCTGTAACGTTAATTTTTTACTCTACCTATATTTGAACTCACAACCTACCGTTTTTAAGCAAAAAATGCATTTTCCGGGCTAACATAATTAGCACAGCTACTATCTAACTAACTATCTCATATAATTATATGAACTACCATACGATGAGGCAGATAACAGAACCAGAACCGGAAGGAAACTCCTAAAGAATTGGCGTTTTTCAGGATATTTTCAAACATTTTTCTATTTATTCGGCAATGTATGTGAGGGTATGGTATAAATATTAAAAATAACCATTCCATTACCTATACCAACGACTGAATCCAGCTTTGGAATAATAACCATTTGTTTTGTTCAATATTTGTGTCATTTATCTATTAATTAAAAGCAGTACATAGTGTTGGTTAGCAGATATCGGAAAGGGTACTATTTATGGGAATGCAAATATTTTTTTTTCACAATTTGCTATAAAATTCTTTTACCACTTATTAATTAATTAAAGGCTTCATGAAAAGGTTCATAAATTTGTGGTCCGCACTATTCAGAGGTTGTGAAAAAATTGTGGAAAACGTTGGAAAAAAGTTCTTACACATGTGGTCCTTGGGTAGCTGTGGACAAAATTACGAATTTTTTGACGATGACAGGGTACATTGTCAATGGCAATGTGGGACATAATCCATGATGGTGGACATGTAAGCTGCGGCCCAGCCCAACATATGGTGTCCGTTCGTTTGTAGTAATACTCTACTTTGATGTTCTAGTATCATATCAACCAAAAATGTAGGCATTTGTCGACTTAGAATTTAATAATTTAGTAAAGGCTTATAATTTATTGGGTTTAACTGAAATCAGTAAGTAAAACGGGTTATTTTTTACGCCGATGTACTACGGTGATGTACGTCTAGTTAACTGGTAGTTGATTAGTTGACGTCAACTACACATAAAATATTGAATTTAACTACGAGTGTAACTGTTATTGGTGATCCAATGATGATTGATGTAAAACAACCATTTAGTAGTAACTAACAATTAATCAGTTCCTGTCTTGAATATACTTTCGTTTTTTTAATATTTGTGCTGTTGAAGAAAATACCATTTTATATTTAGTAACTAAATAATTACACTATTATTTTTATCTTCAAGAACATTTGGTCGTCATCCTAAATCAGTTAGTGTTCATAATTTGTGCTAAGAGTGATCCTCTTTTCTACACAAACGCTTCATCCAAAAAGTATATGGAAAACCATACCCAAAATTGTCTTTTAAGAGAATTCTGTATGGAATATGCCATCCAATACACTTTTGCAAATACAAGAAAAGCATCAAAGCGGGATACTTTCTATATAAAAAATTTAATGAAAGAAAAGTGGCATGAAAGACCTTTTTCATATGGAAGAGTATCGTGAAAGATACTTTCCACATAAAAAGGGTATCACGAAAAATGCAAGTATTTCATAGTAAAAGACAAATATGTTCACATGAAAAGAGTTTTACCTTGTACTGGGTTATCCATTTTTCGGTTTCAAAAGTAAAACACACATAAAGCTATTATTTCGATGAAACTTGTTTTCATTATAATGCTTGGACCGTGCCATTATGTGTGAAATACGATGTCATTTAAATGCCCGTCTATGAATAAGTGGTTGCAGCAATGGATCATTTTGAGGTAGTTTTCGACCACATTTTCGCACATTTCTGGGAATATCTCGGCGATAAATTGACGAATGTTGGTTTTTAAATGGTCCAACGTTTAGAGATTATTCAGATGGCAGGTATTTAACACCTGACAGCCTTGCCAGATCGGCGAGTTTGAAATCACTAAATGGATAAGCGTGTATTTAGTCGTTATTAAAAAAAATCATAATTTAAATAAATAACATATATATTAAATATTCCCTAACCTTCAAAAAGCTGCTCTGCGTTTGAAATTATTTATTTTAATTTTCATCATAGCAATTTCAAATCAACAATGAATTTTGTGTACAATTCCACCAATAGAATGCTTTATAGCAACTAACAAAATGGTTGTCAGTAATTGTAATAATTAATTTGATTTATTCGGAAATCAACTGCGGATTTTTTCACCCACACAACTGCGATATTTTTTCGGTGTAGATTGTTATATATCTGTAATATATCAGAAATACGAAACCGATTTTATATATAATCAAATAAAAGTATAAAACAAAGAAACAGTGTGATAAACCAGAACCGTTTTTTAAAACAATTTTCACAATCGTAAAATAATAAAATCAATTCATCACGATAAACGGAAACGTTTTCTCAACGAAAATGTTTTTTTTTGGATAGGAAACATTTAAACTATATTCTATTTCCAGATTATTTGGAATCATTTTATAATTAAATTATTAAAACTGATCACATTTCTATTTTAAAATAATATTAATTTGTCTAAAGTTATTATGTTTTTCGCTTTAAGAATTATTTAATGTTATTTTTTAAATTCGAAAAATGGTTTCAAAACAATTTTGGACAACAGGTGAAAGGTCTCCTGGCAAAATCATGTTTAACCCATTCTGTTATTCAATGTGCACAGCGCTAAGAAGAATAATGTTTTTTAGAACGCCTACAATCTCCTTGGCTACGGCCGTGATTAGTAGTATGATTTGAAACAAGTTGAATACATTTTCGTGATGATTTGTCATCCAATTTCACTTTGCAGTGCTGAAATGTCACCGCAAAAGACGTAAAACGGGTGCAATTATCGTAGGATTTTGAATGGCTACATTTCTGAAAATTGGTGCATTTTAACATTGCATTTATGGGTAAACCTCCGGCATAACAATTGGTTTCCTCGAAGAGTCCCACTTGCTCCGAGTTTTGAAATCGTGGGATTTTCTCCTCAATGAGAGCTTTGATAGCTGATCTGCTTTGTATCAACGTACTATGATGTATGGAACATCTATATCTATACTATAAGTAGAATGCCTCCGTTGACCAATAAATATTTGACTTTGCAAAATGAATGTATTTATAGTAAAATTATCGAAAACAATATGTTTCTCGAAAAGCAGTCAGAATCACTACTCTGAAAGTTGCGTTTTCGCTATCCCTTGAAATATTATTTGACTGTAATCATTGTGCTGATGCCAAAACTTTGAATTATCACACTTTGTAAAATATTTTATCAAATGAAACGTCATTCCCATAGAGTATATTTTATAAAAAGTTCCACGACGAACACACGCACGCACACTTCTGCACACAAAGAATTTATTGCCTATCAAAACGCCGAATATAAAAATCCGAAATATTTTTTTTGCTCAACACCTATACGTATTGTTATATTTTTATAAAACTGTATAAAAAATCAGTGTCAGAAAATACTATGTATGACGTTGAAATGCCTATCCATACAGTAAACGAATGATCATCAAAGCTGATGTTGGCAACGATCAAATTTTAATATAAACAAATAAAATCATCACCGGACCCCCTGGGCCGAACTCATCAGATGAAAGGCGAGTGTGTGGCTCACACGTTCCAAGTTGATATTGCCATTAATTGGATGGACGGACAGATGGTCCATGGCGGCAATAGATTTGTTTGAAATTTAATTGTTTTATCAAATTGTGTCAAAATGCTAATTAAATTAAATAACGTTATTATACACATAACAATGAAATCAAAGCGTTCAATTGAAGTTGCCAATTCGAGTTCACCGACAATTGAAATCGATCATAAAAAAGTATTTAAATGAAGAAAAATTATAATTTTTTAAGGATCACTTGTGCATTGATAGAAGCAGCGTGTACATTTGAGTGATCCGAAATATCGTTATAAGTCATAATTTTCGTATTTTGTGTAGGTTAGTATTGAATTAAAAAATCTCGTAAAGAAACAAAATGTTGCCCTATCGTGGTATATACAATGAATTCTGATCTACGCGGGAACATGTCTTGTTGAAGATTGGCAAAATTGTGAATTTTGTAGTAGTATATAATATATTTCTTTTCCTACAGTTGCAGAATAAGGAAACAAATCTTAAAAAGAGAAAATTTTTTGAATTTTTGACCACACAGGAATAAATGTTTTTGTAAAATGGCTCAAATTTATAGTTTTATTTCAGATAAATAGTTAATCAGCATAGGATCAGTTACTTTATTTGGTTATAAGAATACAGTAAACATGGTTTTGATGTTATTGTTATGGTGAAAACATCACCTTTCTTTTTACCCTGCTCAATAACCATCACCTTTTTTGGGCACTTCCATCTGCGTCCAGCTCAAGCAAATGCAAATCGATTTCATGGTAATGTTATCATCAATCTGCCAACTTCAACTTACAACGAGATAAAATAAGAACCTGTACCAAGTAGAGACAAAAATCCCTAAAATAAATCATTATTTTATATCATTATATAGTTTTTACTTCAAACAAGTGTAGGATCATATTTTTATTTTATTTTATGCCTCTATAAAAGTTTAAATATTAAAAAATAAATTGTTTATTTTTCGTCTATCTTATAAAGTAATACTATGTCACTAAGTGAAAGAGGTACAAAGAGTTAAAAAAAAAAAAAAAAAATTGGAGTAGCTATTTATCTTATTAGATTTTTTTTTTCTTCTTTGCACTTTTTAACGTCTTTTTGCATATAAGAGTTTTTTCTTTTGTGTTATCTTTTGTTAGATTTGCTAATATTATGCTTGCGAAAATATTTTCCGTCCAGTATAAATTGTCCAAGGTAGACAAACGATTAAATTGTTTAATAGTTCTGTCAAAAAAGTGCCGGAAATTGAGCATTTAAAAAGGACTGTCTAAAAATATTGTCAAAATTCTTCTTGTTATTGTCGGTAAGTTGGCACTACTGTCCTCTATACTGCTGCGTATCGATTTAACAATGGATGAAAATACCCCAAAAAGGATTTGTAACTAATGTTATATTGCAACAAATGTTATTTGTAACAAATTGCTGAAAATTTTACAGGCTTTATGAAGAAAACCTGCATGAGAGTGGTAGAGTGCACTCAAAAGTGGTTTGCCTTGTTCTGGTAAGTCATCAACGATTCCAACTGAATTATGGTTCATAAAACCCACTAATATAACTGGGTATGAAATATGTGTTTACGAGTTTGAAATGCAAGCCAGTTTACAAGCTTTGGAATGGCGCCTTCAAAATGAGCGGAAACCGACCATGTTTCTATTGAATTTGAAATAATACAATGTTAGATTATCGGAACTAATGAAATATGTCAAGTCAAAGAGACATTAATTACTTTTCTTATATATTTCGCTAATATTATTTAATACACATTCCCCTGTTTTCACGAATTTTATAAAGCCGCAATAAATTTATAGCGCTATATATTTCGCTAATGCGTAACCTTGGCTGCTATACAGTATAGTATAGTACAGTATAGTATAGTGTAGTATAGTACAGTATAATATAGTACCTATATACACATTAATTGCTAGGAAGATTTTTTAGTTTTTCCTATCACATAATTCTATGAATGGATATCTACTTCACACTTTTGTTTAACGAATAAATTTGTTAAATAATATATTAAACCTAATATTTAACAATTTATATCTCACGTCTGTTTTGTCGGGACACACCGCAGCTTGGACTTGGTTAAGATATAAAATCATTGAGAAAGAAATCCAAACAATGTTTAAATAGCCATTTGCAAATATTATATGTTGAAGAACATTTCTCGAGATTAATGCAGAAAGTATTACTAACAAAAACCAGCCTGAATTTCGAGTGATTATCTGTATTAATTATTATAAATGTTGCACAATTAAAATATTGCTAAAATACTTACCGAGTGTCGACAAAATTCAATCAATTTTGTTTATCGTCAGATAATCACGAGCAGTAATGTATAACATGATGCATTGCAAAGAGTAAAATTTATGAGGCTAACAAGAGGCTGGTATTGTTCTGACTTTTCGCGGCGAAACTCCATGTAAAAGATGGTCGCTATGCTATGCTTTTTCACAATAAAAGCTCTCTATCAGTGATTTGCATAGAGATATTATATACATATGATATAAACATATGATTGCATCTGCCCCTTCATAAGATTTTTTAAACTTTTTTACGTCATATTCCGGTAACGGAATTGTAATACAAAAACACAATTTTTTAATTTTCCAAATATTTTATGCAGCATGTTATGATGTAGAAACATTTGTTCATCCGATTTCAATTTTGGAAATCAACATAGAAAGTTGGCAACGCTGCTTATTTTTTTCAGAAGGAAACTATGTTATGTGGGATATTTGCCTCGTGAAAAGAAGTACCCAGCTAATATGGAAAATGTTTTGTGTAACATTCTTGGCATCCAAGTAAAAATTTCGCTCGCAACATAGACTGCAATATTTCGACTAATTTCTAAGCTTGGTACATACCATTCGATAATTCCTTCGCTACAATGTGAATCATACAAAATAATTGGTCTTTTGTTGCCATTTCAAATTAGGCAATATTACGTAAGTTAGTTTTCTGTGTACGCGGAGCGATTTACTGTCGTCGTCGTAAAAAAATATATAATTCAAAAACGATTATTTTAAAAACTTAAAGTGAGGCTTGTATTTATCTTTAACAAAGAATATAAAATTTTATTGGTGCCCACAATGCAAATAAAATTAACATTTGAAACGGTTGGATAGTAGTTTTCAGTATACAAATGGTAGTATACAGGTCCAACGAAAATTTTCTTTGCTTAGTTTGCAATTCATATGACTTTTTCGTTTTATTTTTCGACGGCTGACTTTCCGATTGATTTGGGTAATATCCAATTCTTTCGCAGTGGTTTTTTGTATTACTCAAGAAAGTTAACGTTTTATTTTATTAATGGCTATTGGGCACAGAAATGCACTGTATTTGATAAGAGTTCGAAACATTAAAAATTAAAATCTTTTTATATAGAAGAAAATTATAGACAATGAGCAAGCAAAAAAATCTTTTGAATCGTAACATGTTAAATGTTTCACACAATAATGCATGTATTTGGTTTTAATACAATTTCATATGTTGTTAATTTCGATTAGCAGACATTTTTAAATTGCTGTACCCTCACCGTGACAGCTATAACAATTCTAAATTATTTTCATGATTTCAGTAATTTAATCAGAAATATTTTGGTTTATTTTAACTTACTCTTTATATACCTACGGACAACCAATAAATTCCTATCTTAAGCAATAGTTTAGGTAGTCGGATTGTGGGTCTTAAAAGCCTTTAACTGATTTTGCTATGGACAAATGTTTTTAAATAGGAAACCAATATGTAAACGTTTTCCACCGATTACTGACATGTTTCGCACAACATTCTCAAATATTGAACTCTTGAGAGTTTTTGTTTACAATAAGCCTCATCCAAAGTTTCGTCAGTTTTTTTAAATGTCCAAATGCGTGGGCGTACTTGTACTCGTAAACCACATATTTATAGCGTAATGAATGTAGGAGTGTGACTTAATGTGAAGGAGACCGCGCAAACTTCCCTTGCATCCAATAAATGAGATATGGGAGAGCTTCTCACATTCAGCGAGCTTACAAGCATTTTATATGTAGACTCACTCAACGATACTGGATGTCAGTTCGAGAAGCACTTACAAGACTTGACGATTACTGGACTACCCAAGTGTTCGTCAGACATATCGCCGCTTAAGTAATGATATAGGTGGTTGCGTCGGGGCTCGAACTCACGATCATATGCATGATAGTCGCATGTGAAAATGTTACAGTTCATAGCGTTTCCCTCTTACTTTTAATTGCATTCGATGACAATTTAAAATAAATAACAATACAAATAATAATTAATAAATTGCGCTAGTACTTCAAACGTAAAATGACTACTGCAGGTCTAACTACCACCTAACTAAACTCAGAGATAAGAACTGTACGAGGAGGTTAATTATCGCTTGTTGAAAGTCTTCCAAATCTTTTGTCAAGAACTAGATTTTAATATAGAAAAATGTCTCGGTAAACATTTGTTACATAGGCAAGTATTTGGAAAACAGCCTTCTGCAGTCAAATTTTTCAAAGTAAAATATTTGGGATACACTTATTGTACCGAAAATGAATATTGGCTAGCATTTTGCTTAATCCACGGGGATTTTACGTGAGTGTCGCCTTGAAGACTTTACCCACGTGTTTATCTCACTGATAAGTTGACTTGGACTACCTAGGAACAGGAGCCGACAATTGTGGGAGTAAGCTGCCACAATTGTCAGCCCTTTCTACTGGATAGAAGATAACAAATTGATTATGCTAGTATGGAATATAATTCCCATTAGCGGATTTTACCACTTTACCACCCGGTTGTATAACACAACTCCACATCCAAGCGATTTTGGTTTCATCCAACAACCCGCGCGATGCTCCCACTAGGGTCCAAGGCCTAATGATCAGGTGGGAACTCTGTTCCGGGTCCTCCCTATCCCCACGCTACCGTCCATACTCAACGCGCCGCAAAGTTGGCATCAAATTGTGATTTATACACCTTACTTTATGGGATTAGTCGCCTTGTAGCAAAAAGAGTACAGACTGGAAATTTTTACATACCTGTAAGTGCGGAGAACTCAGGTTGACGGAACGGTCCATACTACACTACAAAGATGCAGCATCCTTACCGGTGGGAGACGGGGAAAACTTCAAACCTCTTCCGACATAGGATTTGTGTCGAATTATCATCAAATTTGACTTCTTTAGTTAATTTCTATATCTACGCAGTTGTTTGTATGATTTCTATAGAATCAGTTAACTTTAAACAATTTGGACAATTACGCTTACGAGATTGATTATTTTATAAATCTTATTAAAAAAATATGAAACAGATTTTCCAATTTATTTAAAAAAATCTGATGGAAGAAGAGGAACACAACACATCTTCCTCTTTTCCCCTTTCCAATTTCTCCCAGGAAATATATATATTATACTTAGTATAAACAGTGGACAAGTTGCATTAAGTCTCGCCCTTAATTTCTATTAGTACAGCTATTCACAATAATGTTGAGAACAGGTGATATTAGTATTAAATGTCTCTTAATAATTAAATAAAGCTAAACTAATTTCCAAAACAAACCCAAAAATTACTATATCAAAGTAAAAAAACGTGATATTTGCTTAAGAAATTAAGATTATGATAATAATCTCATCATTATCAAACTTTCTGATCTGTGCACTCGAACCATTTTGACGTTATTGACATTGAAACGTTTTAAAAACAAACCAACGAAAAAAAAAACATTGGAGTAAATATTTATATTTTAAATAACGTTATCCAAACAAAACAAATGCGTGGCAAATGTCATTTGAAAAGTGATGAAAACATGCCGCATAATTGAGAACAGATTGTTATGGAACAGAGAGACGGTGGGATCATGTCAGTTATTCTACCTCATCAAATGAAACAGTTCGCAGTAATTAAGATAAAGTAAATTTTACGGAATTGTGTCCAGGCCGATCGGAACGTTTTTGCAGTGAAATAACAAAGTAGACGTTCATAGTTGACACAAAGTTTGAAATGTTTCTAGTAACATTCAAGCCTTTTGTGCACTGGTGGGAATGCCGTTTTTTCATTTTCGTCCTTAAAATAATATTTAAATTTGCTACAAAAGCAAACGCAAATGGTTGTTTAGTTATTTGAAGTCCGCTGCATCCGAAAAACGTTGTCCTATAATAAAAGTATATTATGAAAAAATATTAGACATTTCATAAAAATTAAAGAGTGTAAAATTACATTAAAGAAACTTAAAACAGTTTTTTCAACTAAAATTTAGTTTAACTATAACATAGCAAAGACGAACCTCTTTTTCAGGGGCAAAAGTTATAACGTACAAGCAGCGAAATAGTTGGCAAAATAAAGGTTCTTTATTTATTTATTTTGCTGTCGGATTCAAAATAAAAAACATGAATAATAATAAACGCTTCCTTATTTCATATGACTAGCGATATGAAGCCCGATATTTTAGAAGCATATCAGATTTTCATTTAGTATAAGATATGAAAGATATAATATAAATATAAATAATATAATATAGATATAATATTGTAATTAATGAGGAATTATTATTTCGTAAAAAATGTCGTAATTTTCTTCATTTTATTATACGAAATGACGTCTGCGATGCACAATTCTTTTAAACATTTTTTAAAGCACAACATAAATTTTGTGAATAATATTCCTGTTTGCCAGCTACATAGACATGGTTACATACATATATAACCATTTTCGCTACCTATCGGATCCATTGTTACCTACAGGGTAACAATAACTCAGGTGACCCCTTAAGTACAAATCACATTTCATTAAAATCGGTCAAGTCATTTAGGAGGAAGGACAACAAAGAAACACACTCAGGAATTTTACACATAAATGAAATTCTTTTTAAGTTGATTTGAATTGTCGGTTGAACGACCAAAGACATAAAATTTTTGCAATAAGGAAAACAAATTATGACTCCATTTTTGCGATAGTATTGCCAATTTTTTGAAATATTGTTTTTTTTTTTATTTTATATTTATTGATTAATTAAATAATGGTTTTTGCCTACGTAGTTTTTCTGTAAAATGTTTAAGATCTTTGTAATTTTTGCAGAAAATCTGTTTTGTCGACAAAGGAAAAATTCCACAAAATTACATTACGCTATACCGAATCGTAATTGATATGTTCAATAAGCGTAAATCGTTGTAGGACCGTTAATAGAAATGGTGTAACAGGTAACATATAAATCGAGACCGTAACCTATATAAGTTTCAATTTGATTTTCATGACTCATTCAGTTTGTTGAGTCATCATATTTTTATACTCTCTACAGTTGGATGGTGGGAGATTCGTTACAACTAGAAACAATCATCTGAAACCATAAAAACCCTATATATTTTTCATCATGTCTGCGCGTCCGACCACTTATCTGTTGAAATCACAATAAGGGTCCAAATAAAAGTTGTGTAAAATTGCTTCAAAACTAAAAGAATTTCCCATACAAAAGGGAAATTCACCTCAGAGAAATTGACGTTGCTCAATATTTTTCTGACGGTAAAACTTTTTATGTTTTGCCCTTTATTATCGTCAGTAAAGGTAATTAATTCTCCTATAATGTGAAAAATATACTTCACTATGCTTTCCAGCGTAAAAAACAAAGCATGTCCACTTCAACAGGAGAGATTGATGTTTGTAATATTTACGCTTAATATATATAACTTATCTTATTTGTGTTCCGCATTTTTGGGATTCATGAACACCAAATGTTTTACTGTGCGATGAGTGAAAGAATAACAAAAAAAGTCAAAAGCTGAAAAACAATTCAAACAAAAAATAACCCTGTATTTAAACAAGATATCAACTTATTAGTGCCAGTTAGAGCATTTTCAAATTGAATTAATGGAATGAATTTTTAGTAGATGAAGAATTTTTCGACATTTCAATTGGGTGGGAAAACAAACTAACACTGTTGACACAGTCAATCTACCACGTAATTGAAGACAACAATGTTGCTAAGCATAAATGATGCCAAGCACTAATGTGGCTAAACTTTTCCCTACAATCGAATTAAAATCCATGATGATGATTTAAATGATTTCACATCAACGAGAATATTAATGTGGGAACAATTAAAATCCGACAGTTTTGAGCTTGAAGTCAACCTGTGTGATGTCTCGTACGCACTTGTTGTTGTAATATTGACTGAAATTTTTACCGCAATGAACAAACTTGGCTTTGTCAACAAAAAAATACCTGAATTTATTGGGGCACAGTGGAGTGTAAAGGTACATTAATATTACAAACAATTTGTTAAATAACTCATTTTACATATTTTCTCAGATTGGAATAGTAATCTATGCCAAAAAATATGACGTGTTCCTATTCCACATAGACTAAGTATTTTTCACAGTGTAATACGAAACATTTCAAATCTCGCCAAATTCGTAGCCGTAATACCCAATCAAATTTTCTTCCACCTAAGAGGTTTTTGCAAAAGAAACATCATTTTTTCAATTGAATACATCTTTTACTTCTTTGAAGTCTGAAAGAGACAATTTTTGGGATCTTGACGCCGTTTGTGTACAACATTTGATGATGGCTAAACTTGTAAAACTGTGAAATAATTCCCTATAAAGTATTAATAAATTTCGTTCAATTTAATGAGTTTCTTCGATCATACAATTGGAGGAAGAGGGATAGTGAGCAACAGTCGGTTGCAAAGCTAGCCGAAAGAAATTCTATTAATATCGCTAAGGCTGCTTTTTTAGGTTTCCTTATAAATCCATCAGATAAATTTGCGAATAGGAATTTGATTTTTCTGAAATTCCATTGGAAATTATGTAGTATAGGATTAGACATTTCTGTGCAATAAACTGTCGACGGTCATCAAATTTAAACTTTCGCCCAAATTTTTAATCACTCCAAACCACTGTTCCGACGACTGCATCCGAATGTTTAGTCTCAATGGTATAGGGTCCACCACATCGCACTTTGTGACAACACTGTACGAAGGAGAGCACACCAAACAAACACAAAACAATCACACGACAATACGCCGGCTGTAGTAGCAGCAATACCATCACAAGCAATAGCAACAATTTCACTTAATACGACGAGCAACATCGCAGTCATCGCTGCTGCTGGCGCACCTAAAACCGTTCAATTCTATGTGCTTTTATTCTTCCAGTTCGCGTTCAGCGTTAAAATGGCAGATATTTTCAGTCTTCACTTAGCAGACTAACAGCTCGCATCGCTGGAGACGAATCGGAGTCGAATAAACGGAAACGGTTTTCGTTTACCACAGAAAAGTATCGGCGCGAAAAATTGGCATACGCATTTAATATCGTCGCCTTACTAGTGCATTACAAGATCTCTCACTCCGTCGCTGAAGATCTCCCTTTGAGTTCCATATATTGTTATTCTGATTTTTAATTTGTATTTTTTTTTTTGTTAACTTCAACTTTCATAATGTCTCATCATTGGGGTTACACTCAGGAAAATGGTAAGTTGATATTAATTTTTAAAAACGAGGAATTTAGCAAAATCGTTTGAGATACCGTTAGGAGGAATTCATACGTGATTGGTAACATATTCCCATTTGAATGTGTTGTGTAGTTATTTGAATTTGAAACGAAAATGTTCTGCAGATTTGACCATCATTAAATGTTATTTTCTCAGGACTGCCAAGTTTGAAGTGGAGACAAACGCAAAGGATACCATAAAACAAATAAAATGTGACGATTTATTTCAATGTCAGGATAAATGTAAAGTAAATTAACTCGGACAAGATCGCTAGGTTATATACTTTATTAGGTAATTCGTATTCTACCATTTGCCATTATTTGTGAAAATATTCCCGTTTTAATATTGGGTTTGGTTTTGAGTCTCTGATGTATTCTATGTAATGTAATAATAACATGATTCTAAGATGATGTAATAAATATTGTCATCTTAGAATCGTCAGGTTCAAACTTGAAAAAAAGAACTGTTAAGGAGTATAAGAGAATACCATATATAGAACAAAACCGTGAAATGTCCAGTCGATTTAGTTATATGAAGATATATTTCTTAGAACAAATGTATTTAATTGTGGAAAGAAACATAAAGTAGCTCCGATCGGCTAATTTGTATTTGTTTGAAAATATATCGATTATACGACCGTTTTGCTGCTCTAAAACAGGCAAATGTTTTGTCACTTTGAACTAACTGTTACGAAACATTTTAAATTTTCATTACAGTTAACTTTGCTATGGACATAGCCTTTTTCTGATTTAAAATTTTAAAGTGAGATGCTGTGTTCTTTTCACGAGGAAAAATTCCACGAGATATTGTTTGCTCTTGAAAAAATTTCGCGATATTGCCACCTTTTTTGGATTAACTTTCGGCACTATAATCGGGACAACTTATGTTTTTACGTGATAATATGTTTGTTAAAAATCAAATCGGATGTTTGTATTATAGACATACCAAGTTTGTTTTCTTCTCTTTCCACTCTCTCTTCCATATTTGATATATAGAGAAACATTTATAGTTTTGACGGCAAGAGTTTCATAAAATATTCGCAAGATATAAAATTTACAACAATTTTTTAAGTTTCCACAAAGCGTTTTCCGTGCAACGGACAAAGAACCATGAAAATAATAATTTGAATGAATATTTCTTTCGTTCGTATAATACACAGCTTACGAAAATAACTGTTTAGTGATAATTTCGAACACCAGCTGTAAATATACCCATTGATTGCTCGACTATTTGGAATATTGACCAGCACCTCGAGGTGACAGCAATAGAAATATAGGTGGCTATATCGAACCACGAATACGCAAACTGCAGTCGAGTGTACGAGTATAATTTGGCTGCCATAGTGGATTTATAAGTAATAGCCATTATAACGTCCTTTGGGAAAGCTACTACAGGGATGTTTGCGCCACAAAATGCAAATGTGTTTGGTTTTATTTACAACGAAAATTTACGTTGTAGTAACTGTTTTGCTGTTTGAAATATTTATTGTTTTTAATTTGGGTTTTTGAATAAAAAACATTTAGATTTTTGAATACAAGTCTTCTAAAAATAATGTATTCCTTACTGGAAATGAAAATTTCGTTTGATTTGCACGTTTTCGTGTGTTAGTCGTTCTTATCGAAAATTGTGATGCTGTTTTTTTTTTCATTGCTTCACAAAATATTTACGTATTTGACAATAAATGACCACAAATATTTCAAATATAGTCTTTGCTAAGGATTTGTTGTCTTTAGTCTGTAAAATGTGTTTTCTGTGTAGAATTAAAAGAGCATAAATCCGATTTTCAGTTCAGTGAAGGGTAAACATTTTTCGTATGGAGCATTATGAGACTACACTACCGCCCTTGTGATAAGATTTTGTGGTTATAGAAATTTTTTTAAAGTGCCAATTTGTTGATTTTCTATTGCTTTTTAAGAGAATGATCCGAATACGCAAATTACATATTTTGATGTTGCATTTTGAAATTTGCTTGACATGCTGTGAAATATTCAATATTCATTCATTTAAAATAAAATGTTGCGTAAATTAAATGGTAGTAATAGAAACCAAAAAATATACATGTTTCAATCCCCTTGAGTAAAATTTTCAGCCTTCCTTCAGTTAATAATAAAAAATTCAACAAGGTAGACACCTCTTTGGAGCGTATTTTCCAATTTTATGCAGAGCTACAGAAAAATTGGTTGCCTTTGTACTTTGTAAAGTACAAACAGTGCAATTTGAGATTGTGTACAAAAAATTGGGTTGCAACTTTGTTGTAAGAAGTTATCTAAATTCATAATTTTTACAAATACGACGCATTTTCCAATATTTCCAATTTCAGCCCTAATACATATATTCGTAAGTGCTAGTTACTCGTATATAATAGAACTGGTAGAAAAATATTGTTTTCATCCTTACATGTTTTAACTCCAACATAACTATAAGATACAAAAAGGCATAATACGAAAAACTGAACTTTGGAGAAAATCAGGAAAAGTAACTTAGCCTGCATTTATTTTGCTCGACTTCGAAATCAAGTAGGTTCCATAAGGGCAGCAGTTTTTTCTTATAAATGTAAATTATTTTGAAGAAATCAAGCAATTTAAGTAATTTTAGGAAAAGTTTTCAAACTATTGTCAAGTTACAAAATCGTCATTTTGTAAAATTTTAGGAAGTAAAATTGTCAAAATGTAAAATCTGTGCATATAAATCGCCAAAAGTGAGGAATAATCGTCAAATTTTGCAGCCATAAAGACGATGTGCGTGAGTTACTCATGGCGGGACAAATTCGAACTCTGCTCACAGGAGACTCAAAATACCTCCAACGTTCTTATGTTTTTAAAAGTAGAATTAACTTAGTTTTCATTCATAACCTTGCTGTATATAATAAAATTCTTGTTTTTATTGTTGTTTCAAAAGCTTTTACAAATTTTTACATGTTCGTTCAGTGTATTGTTTTGTTTTTTTTTTTTTTTTGTGAAATATGAAACCAATTTCGAATCGTGCTCACATTCGATTCCACTTGTATGAAAAATATTTTTAAACTTAACTTGGATTGATTGTAATTGCGTCTAGGTCTCGTGACGAGCGACGTCGGCATTATGTTCGTGTTGTTTGGATTTTAATGTAGCTGCAGTGATACGCGGTGTCAAGTTTATTGAAACAAATGAAAAATAGCTATTCATTTCCCTGAAACGATTAAATACAAAGCAGAAATCAATGAAACTCGTCCTCTCACCAAAACAAACCTCCCGACCTCTGCGCATTCTGAGTCGTGTTTGAAAACTAGTTTTTTTTTGTGTGTGTTGTAATTGCACTATATTGAATTCTTTCTCGCTGTACGAGATTGATGCAGTGCTTACCTACCTCGTAATTCACTGTATATTTCAGGTATGGTAAATGTTATTTAAAAAATTGTATCAAAAACATTTGAAATGCCACTTTTCTAATCTTTCCGGTACTAAATACAATTATATTTTTTTTTTTTGCAAATTTTTGGGCACGCATGAATAGTGACTGAAGTTGGAGAATGCTTATGTATACTTTTATATTAATGATTATTAAAATATTTACATATATAAATTAAATCGTTGATTATTTTTTCTGCCAATTATTTTTTTTAAATGCAACACTTTCGTCTTGGTGGTGGATGATTTTTCACAGATTGTGCGGCTTGGAAGTTATTACTTTGGAAAAACTTCAATTTTAATGCATATGTGGTGAAATTTGGTTTCTTCGCAAGAATTTTAATTTTATTACTTTTTTCAGTATGCCAAAAAAGTCCACTAAAATTTTACTCGTGTTCGACGAAAAGTTCATAACGCTGTCTACCACTCAAAAATGCGGCAGCTAAAAGTAAATCGGCGATTACAATTTCTTGTCTTGTTTCGAACTGTGTTACGGCAATATATATATGATGTTTGAAAATTTTGGCAAATTATCATTTTTAGGCTGCTCACAAATATTTAATTTGTTTATTTTAGTCTATGGATTATATCCTTACAGACCAGCAAATATCTTATATAACTAATTAAAATAAATAAATATATAAATATAAAAATAATAAATATCTAGAGATAACTATGGGACTAGAATCACCATGGAGGAACTACATTTCACAATATGGGTTTGCCAAAATAGATTTCCATTATGGCTACACACTGTTCTTTTTTACAAAATTCTTTATAAATGCAATATCTCAAAAACTATAGTAGATTTAGCAAAACCTATTGCCCATGTACAAGGTTCGTTCAAAAAATAAGGTGAATTTCCAAATTTCTCGGGCTACATCCATTCGAATTTCGATTGTTATTTTTTTATGTTGGTGCACTCGTCTCGAAGACATGTTGACGGTTTTATCCATATAGCATGTTTAGTTTATTTGTGAGAGATATAAATAAGACAAGTGTTTTGCGTGTTCGGCGATTTTCTGCTATCGAAAAAAATGGATCAAAGAAGTTGCATCAAATTTTGTGTAAAAAATGGAATTAAGTGCTCAAATACACTTGAAATGTTGACAGTGGCATACGGTGAGAGTACTCTGAGTCAAAAAAATGTTTACAAGTGGTACATGCTTTTCACAGAAGGTTGAGAAGATGTGAATGACGACGCTCGCTCTGGACGTCCCAGTACATCAACAACTGATGAAAATGTTGAGAAAGTGAAGAAAATTGCTATGGAGAATCGTTGAATCACAATTAGAGAAGCTGTTAAGGATGTCCGCATATCGGTTGGCTCATGCCATGCAATCTTTTGGGAAATTTTGGGCATGAAGCGTGTGACAGCGAAGTTGAATTTTGATCAAAAACAATGTCGCAAGAGCATCGCTCAGGAATTGTTGAATGACGTCAACGATGATCCAAATTTGCTTAAAAGGGTCATAACTGGTGACGAATCGTGGATATATGGTTATGACATCGAAACCAAGGCCCAATCATCCCAATGGTAGAGTCCGAGAGAGTCAAAAACAAAAAAGCACGCCAAGTTCGATCAAATGTCAAGGTTTTGCTCACTGTTCCCTTCGATTACCATGGCGTAGTGCATCAGGAGTTCTTACCACAAGGTCGTACGGTAAATAAGGAGTGTTACCTTGAAGTTATGCGCCGTTTGCGTGAAGCAATACAAAAAAAAAAACGCCCAGAATTGTTGGAAAAAAAGCATGACTCTTGCATCATGATAATGCGCCTGCTCACTCATCTTTGCTTGTGAAAGATTATTTGGCCAAAAACAACACTGTTATCATGCCTCAGCAAATTTGGCCCCTTGCGACTTTTTCCTGTTCCCAAGATTGAAAAGACCAATGAAAGGACGGCATTTTGTGACGATTGAGGAGATAAAAACCGAATCGCTGAGAGAGCTCAAGGACATACCAAAAAGTGCATATCAGAACTGCTTCGAGGTTTGGAAAAGACGCTGGTACAAGTGTATTATATCTGAGAGGGACTACTTTGAAGGAGATAAAATAGAATATATTGAATAGATTGATGAATAAATAATTTTTTTTTTTTTGAGAAAACTTTATTTCTTGAACAGACCCAGAAATGATTATGATTTCTGGGAGTGGCTTAACTGTTATAAAATTGTTACAGCAGAGTTTATCGGAAATTTTTGGAATATCAAAAAAATTTGACTAAATTATCATTATTACTGCACTAAAAGGTAAAAATCTTTAAAAATTGCTTCAGACCGGCTATTAAGGTTAAGGGGGAAAAATGTATTTTTCCGGTGCTTCTACCAAATTCAGGTATTAAAGTCAGTGCCAATTGTTGCTACAATTTATGTATATAATACCGTTTGTGAAGATAGACTGAAGCCTATTATATGAGACCAAGATCGTGATGATATGAATCACGATAAAACGTTGTTTAATTTTCATGGGTCTGCTAAAAGTACAACAGTTTTGCCGAAAAACAACTTACATTCAATTGAATTCTAAGAACTTAATATTAAGATTTTAATTTGAAATTTAAGCTTTAAATATTCGCTTAACAATGAAAGTATTTAACGCTTCTAGTTCCTAATAACAAGGTGTTAATTGTTGCCAAATTTTCCATTCAATTGTATTTTAATGACTCATGGAGACATAACAGAATGAGTATCTTATTCAGTAATCACATTTAAACTTAATTGTAAACAACCCTATTGTGTGTAAGGCTCCAGCACGTCAGGGTTGTTAAATTGAACTTATGTCAAAAATGTAATGATAGTAAAGACATTTAATTAACTACTGCTCCAATTAAGATCCTAATTTGAAAGTGAAATAATCACAAAACAAATAGATGTGATTTACATCTCTATCGCCTACAGTTTTTATTACAGTTTGTGTTTGGATTAAAATACTACTACTCGTTTTATGATCGACTTTAAAATAATTGTACGAAACTGCAACATTAATAAGTGATAATAACCTTAAATTATCATTCATAATATTAAGATATTGTAAAAAATAAATTTGTTGCTCGCCAGAGATTACTTCTCATGAGATTTAATATGAATTTACTAAATATTTTTCTAATCTGCTTTCGACAGGTCTTTTCCACCACAATATGAGCTGTTAATTACTGTCAATCTTATCATTGTAATTGGTCACTCACGGAATTGTAGTACAATGTTAATAAAATTTTACAATTGCTGTTACATTGGGTTGCTAATAGCCCTATTGTTTGGCTTTGGAACTCCCTTCAATAATTTCTTTGTTGAAAAAATGATGAATTTGAGTCAATTTCATTCTACTAAGATTCAACATCTAAATATTCTCATAACAATAAATACATTTCGCACAGCTTCTGCTTGCGTCAGAATTTGTACTGTTATTTGTTGTCAAATTTTTCATTATCAATTATTGACTCAAGCAGTCATAACAACTTGATTAGCATATTTTTGTTGATAAAATGTTTAATATTTGTCTAGGTTTAAAAACGTGATCGGTGAGGTCAATAATAGAGTAAAAACTTACTTATTTTTTTGTGATATTTTTACTTTAATATTTTATTCGAAAATTTGTGGTGATTCGCATTATTCGACTAAATTCTGAAATAATCACATAATTCGATAACGTTGACATTTTCTGTCGTCCTTATTGGATTTCGCAGCCTGTGTAATACCACTTTCATAGAGCTTTAATAAATTCAAATTCAATTAATCGCGGTAACGTTCACAGTGTACGCCAGCACGGGTTTTCACGATGTACTTACTTCTCACCCTCCTTACAATCACGTTCTCGATGTGGTTTTTTTGTTATTCATTCGTATTTCCTATAAATTCTTTACATTTAATAGAAAATCGTTATAATTACACTGTCTTTATTGCACAGTTAATCGAATGGAATTATCATAAATCAAAAAATACTGAACTTTAAAATAAACAATCAATTGAGATTATTGGTTATAACCCAACAAACTGTTTTATATATTATAATACATAAATGGTTAAATGAAAAAATTACAATTGCAAACCGTGATATCGAGATTTCGATATCATCTAAGACACATGTTATCAAAACTTTATGGAATCCATAAAATGTGCCTAAAATATCCATTGTGTGAAAGAAAAATCTCTTTCTGGTTAGTTTTTAGGGTGATTACATTTCTATGTAGATATATACATATATAATATATAATAATAAATTATTTTATATTTAGCTTACAACCATATGCACAATAATCGTGTGTGTGCTAATCACTGAACTCTCTATTTTTACTCATTTTTTGATGTATTTTCCAACTTTTGCGGATTATACAATTTTACCAAATCATTTTTAAAAAGAGGCACTTACAACAAAAGTGCTAAGAAGTGCTAAGTTAGGGTTTTGGGATTCCTTGGATCGAATTTTTCACAATGCCAGTTGTATTAGGAACATTGCATTTTTAGAAACTTTATATCTTGCTAAAAGATATATACTTGCTAAAAGATATTAGTATTGTTAAACAAAATAATAATATTACTTAACATTTGCCGTAAAACAATTCAATATTTTAAGTTCAGATGTATATTTCGCTAATTGTAACCTATTAAGTAGTATATTTTTTCCTTAACGTTTATCTTTTTATTGTTCCCCTCTATTCTAATCACTCCCATATACGTCTGTGATTGATTGTCTTAATGAAGATTACTTATGATAAAATGCAAAGTTATTCAAGCTCGCATAAGCTTGCATGCCGAAAGGCAAAAAAGTACAAAGATTTTATCAGCTTTACAGGAAGTCTTACAATAAGAATTTTAATTCATATCTATTTTCGCAATTTGTTTTGTAATGTTGTAGTTTTATAACCAAGCGCTAACGGCAAACGCCTAAGTTGAATTAACAAATTATAATCGACAAATCTCTGTGCATACAATTACCGATTAAATTATATATAATTGGAAAATTTCAAATGCAACAAACTTGAATTGTAAAATTTCAGCACGTGATGTCCGTTCTGACATATAAATCTCATGAATCGATAACGAGATAACGTGTTTTTGTTTTTTTTTATCTAAATGATGACACAATTTTTACATAACTACATAGTCTTTGTAAACGATCCCAAAGAAAAACGTGCGACTGATAAATTCTGTGATGAGACAGTTGAATATAAGATATGAATTGTCGCGGCTTGCTGTTTTGTTATCGGTAGGGAGGTATCCCCTTTTGTATGATATGAAATATTACGGTTGTTCCTACAGTGTTTTGAGCGGTTTGCATTGTCAGGGAAATCAGATGAATTGCCTAATATAAGGGAAATTTGACAGTATTGCACACCTGTCTACAGATGATGAGTTATTAAGTCTTCCAAACTTGTTGACTTCTTACTGTAGTTGATAACAAATAAATGTAGAAAGTCAGTCGATAATAATAATAAGCTAAAATAATAAGAAAAAATAAATCAACAACTGCGTCAAAATTTTTTAGAGTTAAATAACATTTATAAAACTTTCCTAGAATTGCAAAGAACAAAAAGTACATTGAAAAATGTTCCGCTTCAATTTGTACTCCCCGTCGATTTGTACTCTTGCCTAGCAAAGTATATCTAGTATATACATATATATAGTATATATATATCTATATCTATCTAATATATAATGTTTGCAAACTGATGATTTCCTGACAATTCCGAATTACCCAGTATGTTAGTAAGAATATTCTCTAGCCGTTCTACAACTATGCTAAGCAGGTACATCTATCTCTATTCGCTCAAAAAGCTCATTGAATTTCTTACAAGTAAAAAAGTTTAAAATGACTGTAAATAACTATCATTTATCTTTTAAATCAGAAATCAGTAAAACTGTCATTGGCAACATGTACGTTAGGTAAGATGAAGTGTTATAATGTGATATAGAAATTAAAAGCCAACAATACCGAGCAAAGTGATATTTGATGAAGTTACTGTAGTGCCAAGATCGTCGGATTTTATATGTTTAGAATGACAACTTATTTTGGACAAGATGCTTGTTCGGTGGAAACGTACAATTATGTTATTGATTTGTCAAGTTTTTGATATAATTTAGAAAATATGACTGACAAACGTCAAAGAATTTAAACTATTGATATTTTATAGTAAAACAGCCGATAATATTGTACATGAAATTGTAAACAATGTACAGAACATCTGCTAAATTCATATCAATAATTCAATAATAGACTTACGTTTGATATTTGGTTAGAACGTATTAACAAATCGGTGTTAAGTTAATTGTTTTTACAAGCGCAATAATTGATTGTGTGCATGTTACAAAACGTTATTTTATAATTTGCTTCATAATTTGTATATTAATATACGAGTATAGGCAACAGCCATAACAGACTTGTCGACTCAACAGTGCCGGCAGCCGCACTTTGTGCATTAATTGTAACATTAACCAAAACCTTCTGGCAAAGTCAATAACGTGCAAATAAGTATAAGTACTAATTTCTGTGTTTTTATTCGCATGATATATATAAACGCATAGACAGCCTAGCTTTGGAAGTTCAATAAACCTGATAACTTTAATAAATTTACGAAAAATGTTAATCAAATGTCATTGGTAAAGCGTGATTGAAAATGTCGAAAACTTTTTTGATTGTTTGTAAGATAGTTATGAACCATGGTTCATGATTGTCGTTTTGGTTTGGGTTACACACAGATAATTTTCTCACAAATTTAATAAATCCTTCGGCATATTCGTGTGGCTGAATGTCTGGTAAGATTATAAAACTATTGAACTATCTGATATTGAAAAAGTAATCGATGCTTTACAAAAAATGCAACACTGCGCGAATTCGTTGAACGGAAATGCGAATGCAATTCTGCTGTCGGATCCAACAATTTAAATTATTAATTTTTGGTTAGCGAACCTCACACGGACATATAAATGAAAAATCGCTAAAAGTAATAACTAATATTGAGTGCGTAAATGAAAAAACAAATGAGTAGTATCGAGTAAAAAAAGTGTCGGTATTTTTCACCTCTAATGTCTAATGTCATTAACTTATCGATGTTGATTAAAAGCCTAACATTCAAATAGAAGGTGGAAAAGTGCTGAAGAAGTTTAATGTTATGCACTGCATTCTAAGCAACCCTAATCTAGTTCCTGCTAATTCAACTAAAACTCAGCATGTAATTTTACGCAGAAATTGTCAATGAAATGAAATCTAAATTGACTTCTTTTATGTGAATATTTTCCAATCGCATAAAAGTTATTCTGTAAAAATAATGCTAATAATAAAGAATCTTTCAAATATTTCCTTAAGAATTGGAGCTCTCTATGGCAAGCACAAGTTAAATTATTTGGTTCAGATCCAAATTTGAACCACTTTGAAATCCTAAGAAGTCGTTATTGTACTCTTTGGACGCCCCTTTTTGGTGCACTGTATGTGGAAGTTGGCGTAACCTAAAAATTATTTAAAAATACCTTGTATTTAAAAAGAAAATGCACATTCATACGCTATGCACTACACTTTATTCATTGTCATTCCAGCTGTATTTCTATTTTGTTAAATGATCACAACTCATCAAAACACGCTCGATAAATCCAACTAACGGAACAACCCCCATTATGACGATGACATGTTTGAGAAGATTTCTAGCTGGGCGATGATGATCGTGTGTACACATCACATTGTTTTGTAACCGTTAAATTAATAAATTGACTATTAAATTGATATTTATTTTTGTTGTGCCCAAAAAACCAATTGAGCGAAATGAAATGCAATTGTCTATAATGAGAGAAAGAGAACGTGTGTAAGAACCCCAGAACATTTGGAGGAAAATGTAAAGATAATTTAGTTGTTAACTGGGTGACCGTTTAAATTACGGGGTTTATATGAGAAATATTGAATGGAACATTTTAATATTTTGAATACATATACTTGCTAATGATTTCTATTTAAAACCTTTCTACTTAAAACTTTTTACATTAATAAAAATTTGTGGTTTAAGCCTCGAAAACAACCCGAATGAAATTTTCATCTACATGAAAAACATTTTTTGGGACTTCTGCTGAAAAAACTTATTTTTTGACCCATACCGTTTGAGTTTTCCCCGCAACAATTATTAAGGCATAAATTTTCGTGAGAAACGAGGAAAAAAGAACATAATAACAACGATGGCAAAAACGTTCCTGAAATAGCATTTAAAGACAAAATTTTTTAAATTGAAATTTTCCCCAAGGGCAGCATACAAACCAAAAGAAAAACTGGCAACAATGTCAGTTGCGAAAATTCCTGTAGCTTTATAATCATGTTCAGACAGTTTCGTTTGAACTGCAGAATAGGCTTTACAGTTTGCGATGTATCGTAATCTTTTAAAGTTATTTCGATCCAAATCAAAGGGAGTGACAATTTATTCATTTCAGGGATGTTTTTGGGGAATTTGGAGAATATGTTGGAAGTTCACCATATTTACTCGGAGTCGTAATTCTGACCTTCAATTAAAAGAAGATTTAAATCACATATACCTTTTTACATTTCCGTTCTTTATTACTATTTTCTTTCCAAACATTGGCAAGTCTATTTATTTATGTTTATTTAAAAAAAAGGAATCTAGAGACAAACAAAAGTACGAATTGGGCATCAAGAACAAAAAATTGGCCTAAACTTTGAGTTGCCGGCAATCTGGCAATCTGTATAAAATTTCACTTGTTTATAGCCCATTTTTTCCTACACGGAAGCGTTTGTTATGTTTTAAACGTCTGAAATTCTTTAAGCCACCAAACTGTAAGCACAACAGTAATGGGTACTAAAATTTAATATTATTGAGAAATAAATGAGAAAACTAAAATCTCTGCAGTGGACGTAGTGCTTAGCTAATCGGAAATTCGCTTAATTTCACGTCCGTCACATAGTAATATTTTGGTGCTTACTTATGGTGAAATGTATTTTTGAAATAGATGAATAGGAAATCTTCAAAATAGCTAAGTTTGATTACGTACAATTATTTGAATACATCAGAAGTTTAATTCTGTCCGATTCGTATTCGGTGCAAATAATCACTTCTTACCTCAAGATGATGCTTATCTAGAAATCTATATTGTTTCCAAATCATCGTTAAAATGTAATAAATTAAGATATTTTCATTCTAACATCAGAAACGATATTTTTGTTTCATACAATTTTTCATTGCTAAATTTGAATTGGAAATTCAAGTAATTGTTTTCTTCATTTAAGTTTTAGATTTTGAATTGAAAATTTCCAAAAGCAATTTGACCGAACCTATCATTAATTGTTCATAACTTTCAGTATTAAGTATTGGTCAAGACTTTTGATTCGGGTACCCAATCTGAAATGGCTTGGAAATTGACACAAATAAAACAGATTTCCTCGATGTAAACAGATTTCCCCGAAATTACTGCTATTTGTTTTTTGATTAGTGAGAAATCAATCTACAAGACCGGAATATCTTTGCTTAAACTGTTTACCAACATGTGTTTTGGCGACCTATGACTGTTTTTATCTTTAGCAACATGTTGCTAGACGGTCTGAAGCCCCACAAATACAAAAAAAGCGAATGTTAATGTAAATTCTTATAGTTTTAAATACAAGTTACGTTATTGACATTCGTTTGCATATTACCCCACATTTGTCCAGGTGTATATATTGATTGGATTCAGTCATCGCATCAATTTTTATAGTTTTCTAACGTAACTATATTCATTTGCTGGTACGTTTGTATATCTGTTCCACTATTGTTACGCCTTCCCATTATTTCCAATATACGGATTTCCCTCTTGTTTGTTCGTAAACGTTTTCTACGTTCAAATCCATTTAAGGTTGATGTGAGAGTCTTTTATTTGTTTTACGTTCGCAAAAATATCCATAATTTCGTTCGTTTTATATTTATCACAAAATCACTTTGATCAGGAGGAGATGAATTATAATAATAATATAATAATATGTTGATATTTTATTAATTAATAATATATTTGATAACAGCAACCAAAACAATCAAACCATTTTTCCTTATTTTTGCGATGATATTATTTTCTAGAAATATTTCTCGATAACGTAAATGTTTTTGTATTTTGAGACAGAATAATGATCCATTGACGTATATTTTTAATTCGCTATGTAATGTTAATGGGACGGTTTTTACCAAAGAACAAAACAAACATTTGCATCTGGCATAATTTGATGAAAGCAATTTATTATATATACCTTATAACACACTTAATGTTATACCTTATAACACACTTAATTGAGAAATGTGTTTGTTTTGTGTAATTTCATTTGAAACTCACAATGTTGCTAGCAAACCATTCGCACATTCCAAATGCATCTTAAAAATATTATATGTTCGTGCATAAATATGCACTGCAGCAACGGAAAACTGTTGTAGTATCATTTATTCTCATTTCTTGCAGAGAAAGTTCGAAATTGTGCAAGAGTTTCCTCAAAATTAATTCTTTTTCCATACATTTTGACATTTGCGAAATGATCCTATTTGGTGTAGTTGTGACTTTTAGGGCGATCATAGAGACATATATGTATTGTAGGATATACAAACAAATGTTATGTTAAACCTATCAGATTTACTTGATAAAGTGGCAAAGTGAATGTTCTCCGATTTCAATCTCTGACCTTTTTATTGAACCTCTTATACACGTCCTAGACATTGTTGAAGTCTGGTATCGACCTCAAAGGGAAATTCTTTCGATTAATTTTGTATTCACCTTTATGTAAAAAAGTGTTGCTATTGAATGGTGTAGAAAAAACTAATAGAAACAAAAATGTTATACCATAATTTTTCATATATTTCTCCTAATTCGTTATCCTTGTTCAATCAAAGAACCTTAAGCCTATTTCAAGACGAAAACGAAAAAAAATTTCTACTGCATTCTTCAAATAGTTCTGTATTGGCCTCAAATGTCAAATTTTCCGTTTACGAAACGGAAGGAAAATGTGTGCAAACAGAATTCAGTTTACAGGATTTGCGTCTATTTTGTGTAGGGAACGCATTTCCGTTTGTGATCGTTTCGAGCCTTTTAAATGTAATTAGAACAATTTTGTAAATACATGTTATGCCATACAGGTATCCGACAGCTCAAAATCTTGTCTCTCAACCGCTTTACTCTTTAATAATACTGGCAAATAATGCGAACTCATTTCCATCTAAAAGCGTTTTTGCTAAACTGTGGACTTATTGAGCACAGCATGCGCTGTGTGGAAGTTTTCTAACAAATGGACAACGCTCACGGTTCTCATTCTCCTAACAGTGCGTACAGACAAGAATGTTGCTAATGTGAATAAGGGTGTACTATTCATGGCAAGAACATCAGCTTGCCATCGCTCTAAACAGTTCAACATTTCACGCACCTGCCTGGTGAGAGTTTTAAAAAAAGGTCTCTGATTATACGTTTACAAGGTTCAGTAGACTCAGCAATTGAAGGTAGGTAATTGAAGATAACTTCTTAGTTTGGGCCTCAGTAAATGAACATCGAATTTGGGCGAAAAACCATTTTGTTTTTGTTTGACGAAACGCATTCTCATTTCGGCGTGTACAAATGCGTGTACGGCTGTGTTTAAATTCAGTTGTTTAATATCGGTATGGTAAACTTTCTTGAATTCCGTTTTTTCCTAGGCAGATGTAATTAAAAACTGCTCAAAAATATTTAAAACATTTAAATACCAGTAGTAGCAGTGTTTACCTTCTGCATTTTTTAAGCGTTTATCGTATCAGGTGTACGTGTCTTTACATTAGCAGTGATAGATAGGCTGGAGTATTACGTATGTATCTCAAATCTTGTCGCCAAGTACAAGAGTGCGGCAACATAAACATGAATCATGCTAATCGCTTATCAAAATCGATGTTTGTAATGTAATTATAAAACAACATCGAGGTAAATAAACGTTATCTATGGCATTTTCTTTTACAAAATGCCGTCAGTTATTGATTGGAAAGTAGATATATTATTTTCTAAACTGTTTTGACATACTGTTTAATGTTTTTATTAAAACAATTAAATTACTTTATACTAATCATAATTAAACGTTTGCCAATGAAGTGTACATGAGGGCTGTAAACAATGTCATACGAGTATATCCTTGCTTATGAATGCGAGTGATCGTTGCACAATGTTCAAATTACTTTGTTATACCGAATTTAGATTTTCAGCTATTTTTTTACATCTACCCAGGTTACAATCTGTTAGATTGGACGACCACATTTCAGCGAAATCTGTGGGAGTTATCATTAAAATAAAAATTAAATAAATATGATAAATGTAATAAAATTTTAAAAATATGTATTATGTTGCAGTGCTTTTTTATCGACCTCATATACTGTGCGCATGGGTCACATGAATCTATCTGCAGCACGTGACATCTGTCATCATTTTATCAGTGGATCTGTTGTATTCTGTATCTGTCTGGCCGTATGCTGGCGCGTTCGCTTTCTTTTAATCGTTATCATTTACACATTTGTCTGTGTACACATTCTGCATTCTTATTCATTGAAGCGTGCTGTTTATTATCATATTATTTTTGTGTGAATTTCTGTCATTTTGCTTGCTGAATGATGTCTTAATTAAAAGCTTTTCTTGTGTTAACAAAGATTTTTTGTTATCACAGTAATAACATGATCCAAAATATTATTGAATTGTTCAAGTCTGTATATTTAGAATAATGCTATCACTGTGTGGATCACAAATTTAGCGAGACTATCCCTTTATTCGAGTTTACATTCCACCTTAATTTTATTATTCAATTATTAGAACTTTTCCGCTGATAGCAAATTTTCCATTGCCGATTCGGTTTATTGTGGGGATGGAATATTTTTTATTAGAACTGCGCCTAAATAAGGGCGTAATACAATAGGGGTCATATACATAAAAATTTATTGAAGCTTCATAAATTAAATTTTCATTGTAAAAGCCTTCCTTAAACCTTCCATAAATTATTATGAATATGGCTCTAAGTCTTTAAGCGTTGCAAAAATTTTGAACACTTTCCGTCAGGGTGGTCCTCCGCTCTTCTCAAAAATGTCGTTTGCGAATATTATTACAGGGTCGTTTTTGTCACAGAAGGTTCACTTTTTTAATTTTCCAGGAAAGTGAACGTTTTAATAATTATTACGCATAGAAATATTCATAGCTTTGACAGTAAAAGTTTTTCGAATAAAAAAAAAAAACAGGAACTAACAATAACAATAGCTGTATCAGCTACATTCGGGTTAGAATTTGGTTCTAAGTGAAATATTAAAAAATTACTTTATTAGGGGTTATGCTTGATATTATTTTGAACCGTTCTAATTTTGGACTAAGCTTTAAATACAAGTTGTCGAATTAAAAAAAATCTTTGCATATCTTGGAAAATTTTGTAAATAATTCCAAAGCACTTTTTAAAATTCTAAAGTCAACAAAATTTATATTGAGGTAGCCTTTAAACACCGCACAGGTTTCTTTTTTTTTTGATATTTCTTTACTTGAAATTTTCCATAACTGTCTGGCTAAGAATATTTACTGCTTGTGTTGTTTAATGTGTGCAAACGTTTAGAGCCATCAGAGGGATTGGACAATTTTGACTGTCATACTTCAGAGATCAGTAATTGTTCACACCTTTTCCAAGGATTGTAGACCAGTATTTAATTTTCGAAAACACTTTTGGAATCTGGTGTTATATCTGTCCGAAACATAATTCAAACTTTAGGCAAAAATCATATTATATCTGGTTGTTTAAAGAAATATTCATTTTTATTTTGATCATCTATTAAGTATGAAAAATTTGGCTCTATGTTTTGCAAAAAAAAAAAAAAATTTCACGCAGATATCTGTGGTTAGCGAAAAACAATTTTCGATATGAAACTGCTACGCCTATTTATGGGTACGAAACTGTTATCAAACTATGATAATTATTAGATTCCCGAATTTATTTCTATTTCCGATTAGTTTCTAGAATTTTAAATCATATTTTATTAACTCAATTCTTTAATTTTCCAGAAATCCGGTTAATTAAAGTGAAGACGTGTAAACAAGATATTGGAATATAGTGCTTTCTATCGATTTGCCATATTTCGGTTTTGGTTTTGGTTCTTATATTCAATATTGATAAAATTGGAACGGTATTGTTGGTGAATTTTTTATGTAATAAACAATTCACATCAAAGTTGCTACACGTCAATCAATTATTATTTTTTTATCATTATTATCAACAAATTGGTCATGAGTTCTGGCGTTGTAGGGCATTATAAATTTTCTGGAAAGATTTATTATTTTATCACTATTATAGGATTCTAACGAGGACGTAAAAATATATCGTATACCTAGTTGTGTTAATAATGAAGTTTATATATGATGATATCATTAAAATATATTAGAATTTTTATCAGGTGGTGCTTAATGTACTTAAAACCCGATTTAATCACGGGTGTTGCTTGTTAATATATCACAATTTTAAGACTCTTATGATGTTTTAAAGCAAACGTCAACAGTAGCAAAAGTCAACCAAAATAAAGCCTGCTGTTAAAGAGAATTATATGATAACATTTGACATGGTATAAATATACAATGTTGGATTTCTGACTATATTTATTAATGTTGGAAGTGAACAGGCTGCAAAATAAATAAAAATAAATTCGTATTTGACTTTGCATTATACATTTGCCATTTATCGCTATCTTTGTTTGTTTCGCTATAACTGATGGGACGATTTCGGCGTTATGATGGCAACAAAAAGTGTAATTTCTACTTCATATACTTTATATAATACTCACCTACCTCAGTCCATAATTCTCTTGCTTGTTAGTTGACTTAATAGGTGTTGTGATGGCTTTAAAATATCTCTACTTTATATGCCTTAAATATAGTATTATATATATTTCCAAACTGAGTCCTCAATTCACTTGCCTCCTTGGGATGATTTAATCATCCGATTGTATTCTTTTGAATCTCGATTATTTTATTTACGTTTTTTTGTCCGTTCCCCCAGTTGGATGGCGTTATATACCTGATGAATACCAAACGCATCATTAAGTAGGCAGTTGCGTTTGCATGTTATGGATTTATTTCTTAAAAGACGGTTGATTGCTTTGTTTTATGGAGTGCGATTTTTCTTGACATTTGCATTTTTTGATTAATTAATGATGTATTCTTAACACTGGTTGAACAAAAGACACAATACTAAACCCATATAGTAAAATCAATTCACTTACGATATCGTATTGACAAACAAATGGCCAGAGATAGGGATGATTGAAAATCTTGTGGCATTTTGCGTGTTATCTGCGGTAAATCATTTCGTTTTGCAAGTTTTGAGAGACATAATCTGGGTAGTAATTATTTGTAATTATTCCTCTGCCTCCCAGAAGATTTAACAGGCTTTTCATAAAATCTATGAATTAATTTTTTAGCTTTAATTTAAGTATTTTGATTTTGGTAATTAATGTATGATTATGAATGGTTTTCAGCAAAATCTCCATCGGAATGCTGTTACAGAGATGTCTCTACAGTGGAGTGTAAAAGTTTTTTCTCCCAATAATTATTTGGGATAGATTGTTCTCCGTTTTATTTGTAAATGAATTTGAAGACTTTTGAATTAGAATTTTTTATGTAATCTGCCATCCAGAGAATATATCCTGGAAATTTCGCAGGCGAAAGTTTGTCTAATTTCATTTCCCGCTTTGCTATGAAGTTTATCCAGCAATGCCAGGAAATTTTGCGAATAAAAAAATATGAACATATTGCAGAAAACATGAAACTTTGAATGTTTAGTAAGGGGACTATTTATAAGTTTTGGATATTTGTATACATTTTCACATATTAGATTTGGAACTAATGATTTCTAGAATGATCAAGATATTTATTTTTATTAGCCATCATCGTCATACAAATGGGAGAGTCCAAAAAGCCCTCTTCTCATATATAATATATTAAATCAGCCAATTTTTCAAGTGAGAATTCGTATTTCTTAGTATTTTTCGATAAATGCGTTCGCAATTAGGGCGGTCCAATAAAAAATTATATTGCTTTGCCTGGATCTTCTCGTGGCAATCAACTGCCTTCATATATTGCTATAATTGGTTAATCCATAAATAGTAAAACAGATTTCTAAAAATGGATGGTTTAATCCTTATATCATTTTGCAAAATGTCAGCCGCTTAGCTTAAGACGTTCGGACTCTATAATGTTTTCAACAGATATATGGAGAGATATGTTTTAGGATATTTAGAAGAACCTATTTGATCTGAGAATTTTACGTGTTCATTTTGGAAAGTAGACCAAAATGTTGAAAACATTTTTGCAGATACATCCGTGTGTCCAAAAATTTCGACAAAATCATTATTTTGGCTTTAGGAATAACAATTATTATAAAGATCTAAGATGTCAATATGTAGTGTTGAGTTATGGGAATAAATATGTAATTTATTTGAAGAAGTTTTTGACAATTTAAAGTTATCGATTTATAAATATCTATCCTTGCTCTTGATGCAAAAAATATCATTTTTGTGAACTATGGAATGTTTTAAAACCATTCTTTATCTATAACATGATCAAAACAGATATAACAAGCAAAGTGACATATTTGACTTACGCCATATCCTACAGGACGGAGTTTTAACCGCGATTCAGCATCTAGTGTTAGGGCAAATTTCATTTTCGTATTTAATACTAAAATAATTTTTACTTCCAACTAAAGTAGTATTACATTACGCAACGTGTATAGTAATTTGATACACCATGTGAGTGTATATTGTGGCCACTTACGAATAACTTGTTATTCCAAAAGTTGTTTCGAAATAATGTCTTATTAACATTCACACTATATCTTTTCCTTGAAGAGGTATGGAATGATATAATACTACACATGCTGATATATTTGAAAATATTTTTAAAATAAGTATATCAAGTCTACTAATTACTAGTAAATTTTACTTGAAATGAGTAAACAGCACTTAAATTTACTAAATTTTACTTGATTAGTACGCAAGCAAGTGCGAAAACTTCCCCGAATAATTTTCCTACTTATTTTAAGTGAGGATATACTTGGTGCCTTATGAAGATCAAAGTGAACTCATATTGATCACTAAGTAAGAAAATAATTTGAGGAAGTTTGCGTGCTTATTTCAAGTACGTACTATTTTCAGGCGTATTCAAATCAAGTAAAATTTTGTCAATTTAAGTTTGACTTACACTCAGGTTCAAATCTCGACTTAACAACTTAACAAATGTTTTGGTGGTTGATGGCGACATCTTCGGGTCTTAATTGCCTATATCCGCAATCTCTATTAATTAAATACCTAAAATGCATTGTTTGTGAGAAACTCCTCTGGGTCCTTCTTGGGATGTAATGACGATTTATTTAGATTTCATTACAAATAACTACGTACATATGCGTCATGTTTTCCGGATATTAGGATAAGTCTAAACGTATAGCGTAGACATATTTTTGTGTTTATTTTATCAAAATGTGTCATTCTATATTTTTTTAAGATAACAATAAATGTGGAATTATTAAAGTCATATTAAAAAAAATCGTATTTTATAACACATAAGACGCTGTTGTAAAATCCCGGCGAAAACTTTATAAATCATTTCGTTTAATATTCTTATCAGATAGTCAGATAATATTAATAAATAAACAATACTGCATATACAAATTATATGTCTTAAAATAAAAATAAGTAAACAGTCGGAATACTTAAAGTAAGACCGTAATCATTATAACTTATGGAGGAGGATGGCGTTATTTATTCCCACGCTCCCTCAACATAATTGCTTTCAATTTTAAAGGCATTAAGCTACAGTAATTTACAATTAATTCGGTCTACTTTATATTTTTTTTATCTCGTTAAGAGAATCTGCTGTGCAACGACGACTTGGAAAAATTGTACTAAGCATTTAATATTCGAGACTATTGGCCGTAGCTGCCGAGGTGATCGCGTTCCAAAATATATATCATACCCGACTTTGATAGCTGTAACGGAAGGTTTCTTAAAATTTTATTGTTTGCTTGTTGAAACTTGCAAATGAACCATTTCTATTAAACCATCAAAGAGTGGCTGGTAATAAGAAATGACTTTAAATTTTAAAATTATGCTACTCATATAAAAGCATACACTGAGAGAAGCTTAAGAACTATACATTTATATAAGACGTCTCAAATCTTTTTGAAATGTCTAATTTATTTAGCATAACTTTTTGGGTCAAATTCAATCAAAAACCAGCACTATCTTGTAATTCGAAATTTTTATAAATTTCTGTTCTGTTCCTGTTATCGGAACCTAATGTATAAGTATTAAAAAAGAAAATGAGGTACATAGATAAAAGGGTGGTCTTTAACTTTTCGAAAAAAAAAACCGAAATATTTTTGTGTCACAAATTAACAATTTTAATAGCTTGAGGTATACGAGGTACACTTCAAATAAGGTAGGTCACGACACGCTATCTTAAAGGTCCATTGATGTGAGCAGAGATCAAAGTGTATGACTTGAAATGCGGCAAGCACATTGAGTAAGAAGTCAACTTTTATTATGAAATCACAAATTTTGATGACTAACATGATTAAAGTATAGAGTTGCTTAGCGCTAAATTTAAATAAAACATTTGTTGTTGATGTAGAGGAATATATTAAGTCTCACTGGCAATTTTATAGACATAACCGCTTAACACCCATGGAGTTTGTGCTCCAGAGTCAAAGTTGTTCCAATTCCAAACAAAAACGATGACAAATGCGATTGAATTGTAATAAAATTGAGTTTCCGAAATTTAAATATGATATCAAACTACACAATCTCCTTTTGTTAATGAAATATTAAGAAACAAAAATTCGAAAATTGTTATTTCATGATACATATACAAGTATAGTGCTTTGTGACCAAAACCGATTTTGATGCCAACATCCAGGTCGACAATCTTTGGAATCAAACTTTATATAATGCTCAAAATTGGATAAAACCAATATCAATATTAGTATTCCAAAGAAGGTTAGGGAAATCAAATAACAGCCGACGTTAAATTTATTGGGTTAATTCCCATCGCACTTGGCGAAAATCAAAATAGCAGTGCAGAATAAATCTGAAAACCGCAGGCAATTATACGAATTTAATAAAATTTAAAAACACAGTCACCATTAATTTGTTCCTTAGTATTAGTTGTCCTATACTCGTATGTGTAGTGTGTTTGCAACTTCAAACTGCTAATCCTACTTAACTTGTTGGTGTTGATGATATTTGAAAATTGATCACCGTGATTTTGAAAAGTGCCGAAGATACTCAATGTGACTGTAAGTCCTTTTAAAATCTGCCATAGTTCACAATCGCTGAGTAAAATGATTTTTCGGAAAGAAATGAACCTAATTCATGAGTCTTTGCCTGGTTCTTGATCCAAAGCTTACGGTTGCATTAAAAAGGCTAATTATGTGGTTGCATGTTCTTTCTCTGTCAATGAAATTTCAAATATTTATCAATATTTGGGCTTGCGAAGCGTTTTTAAGCCCACTTGAGAGGGCTCTGCTCCCTGGAGAAAAGCCTATAAAATGTTATTCTCCCCATATTTTTTCAAAATGTGTCCGCAATTTTACCTTTACTTGACTTGCTAAAGTTATGTGGTTGACAAATTTCCTCGTTTGTAACTGATATCTTCAAAACTTACGTCTCCTATTTTCTTACGTCTCATTTTTTTCCCATCGTTTTGCAGGGCCCGACAAATGGTTTGATGAATTCCCACAGGCAAAGGGCAGCCGTCAATCTCCCGTCGACATCAATACCGCCGTTTGCAAAAAGGGCCGAGATTTGAATGTGGCTCCTCTGACATGGAAATATGTTCCTGAACACACCAAGAGTTTGGTAAATCCAGGCTATTGTTGGCGCGTTGATGTTAACGGTGCTGAATCCGAGCTGACTGGTGGTCCTTTGGGTGAAAATATTTACAAGTTGGAACAATTCCATTGTCATTGGGGCTGCAATGACAGCAAAGGCTCTGAACACACCGTCGATGGGCAGTCTTTTGCGGGAGAATTGCATTTGGTCCATTGGAACACCACCAAGTACCAGAGTTTCAACGAAGCTGCCTCGAAACCTGATGGTTTGGCAGTATTGGGCGTTTTCTTACAGGTCAGATTCTAATAGCTAAAGTTAAGGTTCTTATTTAACCTTTTCTCTTGTTCCGTTCCAGCCGGGTCTCCACCATCCCGAATTTGACAGAATCACTAGTCTCTTGCAATTTGTGAAGCACAAAGGTGACCGTGTCACTTTGCCTAATGGCTGTGATCCCGCCAAGTTGCTGCCCTCCGCCAACACCTACTGGACGTACGAAGGTTCCTTGACCACTCCTCCCTGCTCCGAATGTGTCATTTGGATTGTTTTCAAAACTCCCATTGAGGTGTCGCATGACCAATTGGAAGCCATGCGCGACATGAACTGTTTTGACATTAAAGAAGACTGTCCATGCAATGAATTGAATGGCAAGGTCATTAATAATTTCCGTCCCCCATTACCTTTGGGCAATCGGGAATTGCGCGAATGTGGTGAGCATTAGGGCCCACCTATGCTGTATGGAGCAGTCCCAGTGCCGAGAGAGGTATAATGCTTTAAACTGAGTGAGAAATTCACGGTAAATTAAGTATTACATGGAATAATTGTAAATTATTTCTTAGTGCCTTATTATTTTGTTTTTTTCGTTCGCTATTTTGTTGAAATTATTATTTTCACACTTGTTTATTGCAAATGCACTGATATGACAGTTACATAGTAATTTAAATATAATTTAATAAAGGATATTGTTGAAAGAAACAGTTGTGCACAATTTCATTGGAATTCAATTCGAGGATTATATGCTTAATACAATGTCATTTATAATACAGAATAGCTTATAGAACCTTGTGGGTAAGACGATGAAGGTCGAAGCCAATTGTGGGCTCTGCTTTCCCAAAACCAAATGCTTATTTTAAAAAAATTAACCATTATCTTTTACCTCATTTGTAGACTAGTTGGCTATTCCGAGTAGCACATGCAGATGAACACCATTCAAAGGATAAAGAAATGTTGTGTCGGGGTTCAAACCTATAATCAATTGCGCGATAGTCGCATTTGATAAAGAAATCAAATATAAATAATTTAATAGCTGAGAAATATATTGATTATCTATTATCTATTGATATCTCAATTAAATCCTTTAAGATTTTTAATTAATACGCATTAATAAAATTATCACATAGAAGTTTTATTTACTAGCGACGACAACTTATTTACAAACAAAAACCACAAGTATTACATATAATTCAACTATTTGAGATTTGTTTTAGCATTGACGCTCTACAGCAAAACACTATACAGCAGGATTAAAAAAGAATTGTAGGAGTTATTTATTTTGAAGTAACCCCACTTAGTTCAATAACCATAGAGTAACCGCAAAAACCATTGTTTATCGAATATTATAGGTACTGCCAACAAGCTGCTATTTTCAGGAACAGGCAGAACATATTGATTCATCGCCACATTTTTGTTGCTAATAATAATAATAATAGTAGCGGTGTTTTATTTGCAGTTAAGCTATCCGCGTGTTTACATAAAATTATGCAACTTCTACATGAAAAAAACACTGGTAACACTGCACAATCCCCAACAACTAAACTTCAGTTTGCGCTTTGACCTTCTCCCGTTCGGTCTTCCTAATAAAAGGTCTCCCGTTTAAAGTAAAAAATCACGGTCTAAAAGTTATTAAATTATTATAATTTTTGCATCACAATAAAGTTTATCAATTGAACAATTCAAATATGCGAAAATTTAGCCGCTACGCAACATTAAGCATTAAATAAATCGGGAGTAAAATTTCTGCAATTCTGTTTCAATTTCATTGTAAAACATCCATTCAAGCAAGATCTTGACAAAATGTTGAATGCAAATAAACAAGTGTTCGTGCGTGTGTGTGTGGTCTTAGTGAAGAAAACTAATAAAATTGTGAGATGAGGTTGACAACCAAATGGCATGAGAATGATAAAAGAGCGCAACAGTGTATTGAAAGTAATATTACAGTGAACAAAGAGAGTGAGGATGAGCATAACAAATCGTGAACATGAAGGTAACAAACCGTTGTTATAGATTTTATCCAAAGTGTTTATAACTATCACTCCCATCGAATCTGTTAAAAAAATTCGTTTCTAAATAAAGTAGGTAGGTGCAGTTGAGTGAGTTTAAAAATAGAATGCTTATAAATTCACTGACTTTGGAAACTCTGCCATATCTTACTCGTGGAATGCATTGGAATTTGTTTAAATAGTTTAGGTGTTCGAAATTGAATGTTTATTTCTAGATTTTTTTGAGGGAGTTCTATCTGAATGATATTTTTAGTACTTAACTGAAGTTAATTTTTTTTTTAAATTCGTCTGAAATTGGGAACTACGTGAATGTGGTGAGCATTTGGGGACGCCTATGCTGTATCGAGCAGTCCCAGTGCTGAGAGAGGCATAATGCTTTAAACTGAGTGGGAAATTCACGATAAATAAAGTTACATGGAATAATTGTAAATTATTTCTTAGTGTTTTATTATTTTGATTTTTCATTCGCTATTTTGTTGAAATTATTGTTTTCACACTTGTTTATTGCAAATGCACTGATATGACAGTAATTTAGTAATTTCAATATAATTCAATAAAGAATACTTCATTTGTCGAATACTTGGCCATTTCGAGTAGTACATGGAGATGAACGCCATTCAACAAATAATAGCTGAGAAATAGCTGGGAAAATTACCTATAACAGAACATGTGACGACTATTGAGTTTATTTATCATCTATTGATATCTTAATTAAGCCCTTCAAGATTTTTAATTAATACGCATTAATTAAAACAAACTGCGAACACTGATCTGTGCATGAGTTGAGGAAGATTTCTAAGAATGCATTAATTTATCCACAATAATATTTCTATTATCGACTTATTTTTGAAAGAAATCAAATTATCTCATAGATGTTTTATTCACCAGCGGCGACAGCTTATCTACAAACAAAAACCAAAAGTATTAGATATAATTCGACTATTTGAGATTTGCTTTAGTATTGACGCTCTACAGCAAAACACTATACAGCAGGATTAAAATCAATTGCAGGAGTTATTCATTTTGAAGTAACCCCACTTAGTTTAATAACCATAGAGTAACCGCAAAAGCCATTGTTTATCGAATATTGTAGGTACTGCCGACAAATTGCTATTTTCAGGAATAGGCAGAACATATTATTTCATCGCTACGTTTTTGTTGCTAATAATTATAAAATTATCGGTGTTTTATTTGCAGTTAAGCTATCCGCGTGTTTACATAAAATTATCAAAAATTCTACACGAAAAAACAAATAACATTAAAACATCCTGTTAGCATAATTTTACAGGCTTCTGGTAACACTGCACAATCACCAACTACTAAACTTCAGTTTGCGCTTTGATCTTCTCCCGTTCGGTCATCCTAATAAAAAGTCTCCTGTTTAAAGTAAAAAATCACGGTCCAAAAATTATTAAATTATTACAGTTTTTGCAACACAATAAAGTTTATCAATTGTGCAATTCAAATCTGCAAACATTTCGCTGATACGCAACATTAAGCATTAAATAAATCGGGAGTAAAATTTCTGCAATTCTGTTTCAATTTCATTGTAAAACACCCATTCAAGCAAGATCTTGACAAAATGTTGAATGCAAACAAACAAGTGTTCGTGCGTGTGTGTGTGGTCTTAGTGAAGAAAACTAATAAAATTGTGAGATGAGGCTGACAACCAAACGGCACGAGAGTGATAAAAGAGCGCAACAGTGTATTGAAAGTAATATTACAGCGAACAAAGAGAGTGAGGATGAGCATAACAAATCGTGAACATGAAGGTAACAAATCGTTGTTATAGATTTTATACAAAGTGCGTATAACTATTATTACTATCGAGTGAATTTAAAAATAGAATTCTTATATATTCACTGAATGTGGAAACTCTGCCATATCTTACTCGTGGAATGCATTGGAATTTGTTTTAATAGAGTTTAGGTGTTAGTAATTGAATGTTTATCTCTAGATTTTTTTGGGGGAGTTCTATCTGAGTGCTATTTTTAGTACTTAACTGAAGTTTTTTTTTTTTTTTTTTAATTTCGTCTGAAATTGGGAATTGCGTGAATGTGGTGAGCATTAGGGGACGCCTATGCTGTATGGAGCAGTCCCAGTGCTGAGAGAGGCATAATGCTTTAAACTGATTGGGAAATTCACGATAAAGTTACATGGAATAATTGTAAATTATTTCTTAGGGTCTTATTATTTTGATTTTTCGTTCGCTATTTTGTTGAAATTATTGTTTTCACACTTGTTTATTGCAAATGCGCTGATATGACAGTTATTTAGTAATTTCAGTATAATTCAATAAACAATATTGTTAAAAGAAACAGTTATGCGCAATTTCATTGGATTTCAAATCGAGAATTATGTACTTAATATAATGTCATTTATAATATATAATAGCTTATAGAACCTTGTGGATAAGATGATCGATGCCGAAGTCAATTGCATGTTCTGCTTTCCCAAAATCGAATAATTGTTTTAGAAAAATTAATCATTATCTTTTACCGCATTTGTCGATTACTTGGCGATTTCGAGTAGTACATGGAGATGAACGCCATTCAACAAATAATAGCTGAGAAATATAACCTGGGGGAAAAATTACCTATAACAGAACATATGACGACTATTGAGTTTATTTATCATCTATTGATATTTTAATTAAGTCCTTTAAGATTTTTAATTAATACGCATTAATTAAACCAAACTGCGAACACTGATCTGTGCATGAGATGAGGAAGAAGAAGGATATTGCAAACATACAAACAAAACAAATGGACGATTTCTAAGAATGCAATAATTTATCCACAATAATAATTCTATTATCGAGTTATTTTTTAAAGAAATTAAATTATCACATAGAAGTTTTATTTACTAGCGACGACAGCTTATCTACAAACAAAAACCACAAGTATTACATATAATTCAACTATTTGAGATTTGTTTCAGCATTGACGCTCTATAGCAAACACTATACAGCAGGATTAAAAAAGAATTGTAGGAGTTATTCATTTTGAAGTAACCCCACTTAGTTCAATAACCATAGAGTAACCGCAAAAACCATTGTTTATCGAATATTATAGGTACTGCCAACAAGCTGCTATTTTCAGGAACAGGCAGAACATATTGATTCATCGCCACATTTTTGTTGCTAATAATAATAATAATAGTAGCGGTGTTTTATTTGCATTTAGGCTATACGCGTTTTTACATAAAATTATCAAAAATTCTACACGAAAAAAACAAATAACATTAAAACATCCTGTTAGCATAATTTTACAGGCTTCTGGTAACACTGCACAATCCCCAACTACTAAACTTCAGTTTGCGCTTTGATCTTCTCCCGTTCGGTCTTCCTAATAAAAGGTCTCCTGTTTAAAGTCAGAAATCACGGTGTAAAAGTTATTAAATTATAATAATTTTGTCATCATAATAAAGTTTATCAATTGTGCAATTCAAATATGCGAAAATTTCGCCGATACGCAATATTAAGAATTAAACAAATCGGGTGTAAAATTTCTGCCATTCTGTTTCAATTTCATTGTGAAAAAAACATTCAAGCAAGATCTTGACAAACGTTAAATGCACACAAACAAGTATTCATGCCAGTATGTGTGATCTGAAGAAAAAAACTTATAAAATTGTGTGATGAGGTTAAAGACCAAAAGGTATGAGAGTGATAAAAGAGCGCAACAGTGTATTGAAAGTAATATTACAGCAAACAAAGGGAGTGAGGATAAGCATAGCAAATCGTAAGCATGAGGATAACAAATCGTTTTTATTGATTTTATACAAAATGTTTATAATTATCACTCCTATAGATTCTGTTAAAAACATTCGTTTGTGAGTAAACTAGGTAGGTGCAGTCGAGTGAGTTTAAAAATGTAATTCGTATAAACTCACTGAATGTGGAAGCTTTCCCACATCTCACTCGTGGAATGCATCGGAATTTGTTTAAATAGAGTTCAGGTGTTATTAATTGAATGTTTATTTCTAGATATTTTAGGGGAGTTCTATCTGAATGATACTTTTAGTACTTCTTTTACAATGTTCATGTTCATGTTCGTTCAAGTTATTTTACTAATTTCGAGTATGGGTATTAAGATAAAAAATTGTGTCGGTTTTGATTAAAGCGGCGTAAGCGTCTACAAATTTGTGGCTTTCGTCAAATTAAGGGGGACAACGAAAACATCGTTATCAAATATACACATTTTATATTGATAAACGAGAAGATTGTTACATAAAGAATTATAAAAATATTAGACGTAAACTGAACCCAAAGTTCAGAAAACACAACCTCCATTCGACTAATAACAGACACACACAAAATATTCTGATTGAGACTCAAGAAGCAAGATTCAAAAAACAAAATGCCAAAAATAAACTACAAATTAAACACCATTTTTTGCAGTAAAATTATATTTCAGCGCAAAGCCATTCTTGACAGTCCTGATGATACCCGATTATTCCTCATATTTTTGCAAAAGATTTTTTAAAAAATGTCGAATTGACTGTGTAGGTATAGCATTGACATATGTTTAATAGCGGTATTAGCTTCTACAGCAAAATTGTCCGAGGGCTATTGTTGTAAAACTTTTTAGCAATCTGTATTTTATTACAGTGGGTTATTTCTACACTAGAATGGGAGTTATGGCATTTAAAATGTTCTGCGAATATGCTACACAGAAAATTTTCGAATACGTCGTACACCAAAACTCCAGTGTCATTCAGAAGCTTTATAAAGTAAAGGCTATTTCTATATTTTATATGTTTCTATTCCATAAAATGCTGTCCCATTCACCGTGATTTCTCTTGTTTTCATTTACTCTATGCTCATGTCGCAATGATTTCTCTCATTTTCTAAATCACTTCGCTCAAATCGCATAAAAAGGGGAAAGAGAGGAAACGTCAAGTTGTTCCCATTGTAATTATTGCCGCTTATTTGTTACTATTTGTTATTTATCCATTATTATATACGAGGTGTGATAAAAAAATAACCGTTATTTTCAAATTTCGTGAGTTACGTATGTTCGATTTTCGAATTTTTTCTGTTATACTGATACACATGTCTGTTATATATGTTGATAATATCAGCCATTTTGGATTGTCAGTTTGTTTTTGACAGACAAAAAGGTTAGCCGTGTTTTGGTGTGCTCTTCGATTTTTTACTATTCGAAAAAATTGATTAAAGAAACTGTATTAAGTTTTGTGTAAAAAATGAAATTAAATGTGCAAGGACATTTGAAATGTTGACTGTGGCGTTTGGCGAGTCTACTATGAGCAGAACACAAGTTCAATCGTGGTATAACCGGTTTAAGGAAGGCCGAGAAGATGTCAACGACGATGCTCGTCCTGGTCGCCCAAGCACGTCAACCGAAGAAAACATTGAAGCATTGAAGAAAATGATTTTGGATAATCATAACTGGTGGCGAATCATGGGTGTATGGCTATGACATTAAAACCAAAGCCCAATCATCCCAATCGGCCAAATGTGAAGGTTTTGCTCACTGTTTTCTTCGATTGCAATGGCGTGGTGCATCATGAATTCTTACCACAAGGTCTTACGGTCAATAATCAATACCACCTTGAAGTTATGCGCCGTTTGCACGAAGCAATTCGTCAGAAATGCACAGAATTGTGGAAAAACCAATCATGGATTTTGCACCTTGATAACGCATCAGCGCACACATCGATGCTTGTGCCAAAAACAAAACCGCAATCATGCCTCAACCACCGTATTCACCGGAATTGAGCCTCGCTGACGTTTTCCTCTTCCCAAAACTGAAGACACCGATGAAAGAAAAGTATTTTGCTACGATTGAGGAGATAAAAGAAAAGAGCGCGTTTCAGAAGTGTTTCGAGGATTGGAAAAAACCCTGGCATAAGTGTATTATGTCTGAGAGGGAATATTTTGAAGGGGACAAGATAGTTATTGATGAATAAATAAATACTTTTTGAAAAAATTATTTATTTTTTGATTACACCTCGTATTTACTGGCACAGTTCTGACTGCAAATAATCATATTTGTAAGTAAAGACAAATGCGGCTTCTGTCTGTAATTTGTCTCCGCGGTCGGGCCTTAATAGCGACAATGTACATCCGTCTATTTATCGAGTTAGGATTCTTAAAGTTATATGAATCCGACATAATCCCTTAAATATGGTTACATAGATGGGAGGAGTTTTTAGAAAATCGCCAAATTTTTAGAAATAGCTTTTCAAAACAAGTCGTTCAAAAAAGAAATTTTTCTATTCTATAATAGATGACCATGTGCAGGATAATTTTGTAGCTTTTCTGGAGAGCAATTGAATCGTGTATGAAATATGGTATGAACGTCGCCATTAATGGAGAAATCCATTTTTGGCAAAATGGTGAATTTGTTTGGGAGTGCTATATTTATTTTCATTCTTTCCAAATCCTCCACTGTGAAATGGAGAAGTAACAACACACGACAAATAAAGTTACCATGATTTTAGTAATGTTATCATTGGAGTAGGGTCGTCGTATATTACCAGTGGTATATTTATAAGTTCCGATAATCGATGTCCTCTCGAGGACTTGTCTACGCATTCGTCCACTAAATTTTCGAATAAAACAAAATATTTCTTTTAGTTTTATTAAAAAACAAAATAATTTTATTGTGATGGAAATAGAAATACTTACATTATGTTATAATTATGTATGTTTTTTCATGTAATAATTAATATTATTATTTTATTTAAGTTTTTTGTTGATGTTTATTATTTCAATGTTTGTTTTTTTTTTTTTTGAAAATTGTGGCCCCTAAGCAATTAAAAAAGACTGTTTGTTTTAGTTTATTTTATATATTTTTGTGGGTTTTCTCGATTTTCATACTGCTTAATATCAAAAAGTTTAATGTTTGGTGATTTTATGTGGATTCTGACAACGACAGAAATTCATAATAATTATTAATTGATATAATAATAAGGATTATAATAATAATAATAATTACTTATATTATAAGAATATGTTTTATTTTTTTTTTTTAGATTTTTATGGTTTTCTAATTGAAGGTATAAAAAATATGTTTAAGTTTTTTTTGTGTGGTTTGGGTCCTATGCCAGTAATAATAATAATTTTAAAATTATTTAAATTTAATAACGTTCACATGATGTTTTTGGATTTCGGGAGATATTTTCTTTGTTTTAAATAAATCATAGTCTTAACTTAAATGTTGAAACAATCTATATAATAGTGACTAAATGCGAAATATTTTAGGGTTTTTACTTGTTTTCTTTTTTTGGTATTTAATTTTTTTAAATTTAGTTTAATAATTGCTCTTTATTTTTTTAACCATAAACATTTAAAAATATTCATGTTTGATCTATGTTCACACACAATTAATATTAATATTTTTAGGTATTTATGTATATTTATAATTATTATCATTATTTATAATAATAAACCTTTAAGGACTAAAGTACTGGCTTTTCATTCATGTCTTTATAATTTTTTCCTTTGTGTTGTTCAGAAATGTAAGAGCTTTTTAGCACTATGTTAAAAGTAGTTTTCACATTCATTAATTTTTATGTCATTTTTGGTTTGAAAATAATTATTTATTTCATTCAGTATTTAGAATCTCTTGTAAAGGGTGTAATAGTAGTTTGTGTGGAGGCCGTGTCAGAGGGCATTGGGGAAAGTTTATGTTGAAAACATATTTTAGATTGCAACAGGTGTAGGTTGCATTACGTTTATTTTTCGTTGAAAAGGTGGGGTGTTTAGTTTAATATTATTATTTCATTTAACATATTTTGTTTGTTTTTCGTTTGAAGCAAAGTATACAAAATTACGTTTTTATTTTCTATGTTTAAGCAGTTGTCGTTTTTTCCTTTACATATAAAATTAATTAACTTTTTTATTTGTTAACAAAATAAAACCATTTCAGTTTTTTAATTCGCATTTTAACACCCTGTATTTTTATGCAATTTATTGCATTTAAATATTTATTTTTTTTTACTTAAAATATAAAAAATACAATAATTGCAAAATAATTGTTAACATATATTAGGTTTTTTTCGAGGGGCGGTTTAAAGAAATCAATTTATTCTTTTTGAAAGAACTGACTAGAAATGATTGGCTTTTTAAAAATCATGTAAACCTAACTAATGACATTTATTTAGAAGAAAACTTAAACTATATATTATGACACATAAAACAAATTAAAATTAAACAAATTACAGTTTGTTTTGACTGAAATGTATGACGTTGGAACAAAATATAAATGTAGGATAGTAATATGCAAGTTATATTATATTGTTATTATTTTTTAATATTATTAATTGGAAAATTCAACAGGAATAATAATAATATTCAAAGAAAATTTAATACATAAAGAAAATTCTTTTTACTTAAGTTTCAAAATCTGATGAATAAAAAATAATATGATTGTAACGATGTAATTGTTATACGAATGGAAAATGTTGAAAAATAAATATTTTAAAATAAATTAAGGCTACATATAACACTACAAATTTGTATACATGTTTAAAATTGACTAGGATTAAAATTCAATTCATATATATATTTTGTGAGTGACCACATTTACTCAAATGAACGTACAAATAAAAATTGCTTTTTATATATATTTTTTGAATTACAATTACGTATTTAATATAGATTATTACAAATTTCAAAAAGTGTAAAAAGAGTTAATAACGAATAATAATTATTGGTTATTATATTAAAACAATAAATTGGTCGAAAGTAAACGATAATACGAATACAAATTATTAAAATTGAAATACAAATAAATACAAATTTCATGTTGATAAACCGCATATAAATACGCAAATAGATAATTTTAAATCGGTTATAATCAAAACATATAAATAAAAAGAATTTAAATATAATGCATTATTATCTTATTTATTACAAAATTTATTATAACTAAAACGTAAAACCTTAAAAGACAATAAAATTTTTGATAACAATTATAAATAATATAATAGTGTAATATAAATATCGAATAAATTAATTATTGGACTACAAAAACTGTGTCATTTAAAATGTAAGAAGAACGAGTAAAATATATAATATAATGCAAATAAATTATTGGTGAGCAAATGGCATGGAAAACAGAGTATTTTTAAATTTGATCAGCACGTCATGGTCTGAATAGAATACAATTTTTTGCAACTTTTGTATCTACCGAAATGTATTCAAATAATAATGACAATAAATTTTTAGTAATCTCAAAAACGGGGAATTCGAACAAGATGTTTGCATTTTTGGAATCTCATTTGATTTACGAGATATAACGGAAGAACAAATGAACAATTTCAATGCAATATATGTCGAACAGGACTAATTTGTGATATATGTTTAATATACTTTTAATATTTGATGCTCGATTTTTGAATTAACATAAGATTTGTAATTTATTTTTTTAGGATTTTCTAATATTCGTGATATCTCGTGGACTAGATAGAAATCGGAAAATCATAGTGAACTCTTTGCATTGAATCTTATTTTATTATATTTTGGTCATATTTCTTACAGTTGCCCGCGAAATATGTTTATGAAGGCCCACAAAAACTTCCAAAACGACTCTTTTTCGAGACTTCAACCACAAATTTCTGAGAAAGTTTGACGTAGGAAAGTGTAAAATGAGGGGTGATTTTTTTTCCTTAGTGTAATTAAATAAACAATTATAACATTAATGACAAAACTACTTCTGATTTGGAAAAAAAAATTTTTGTGTATTTTATCTAAAATGTTTAAATATGTCATAGAAATTAATAATAATGTTAATGAAATGACAATGAAAACACAAAACATGAAAATGAAACTGAATTGCTTCTATGTCGACGATCCTCGCATAGCCCATAGGTCTATGGCCTATGGAATATGCGTTTGAAATGTCTGAAATTTATATATTGAAGTTTCCACAAATGGTAGATGTTAAGGGAGCATTCATTTGAAAGAGAACAAACACATGGTTGTTATTGTTATTTTAAATACTTATTCTTGGCATAAAGTAAATAATAATATATATTTTTTACTCTATGTTCATGAACAGTCTTTAGTGATACAAAGGGGAAAAAAGTACCTCTTACAATGTTCCGTAACGAAAATTCACTCTATGTGAGAAACTTCAAACAACCAAATATTATTTTGCACACACAGCCAACAAAATATATTAATTGTAAAAATATTGTGTTTTCCGAAGAAATAAAATATTTCATGTTTAAAATTAAAAATATCAATAAATATATACTAAAATATAAATATTAAAAAAAATTAAATTAATTTATACATTGTGTGGCAATTTATTGTGGAAACAAATAAAAATTCGACATTTCTATAGAAATAAGTTATAACAAGACGATATTGAAAAGTAGCATATGAATACAAATATGAAACGGAAAACTATTATCTAATATTAACAGAAATAAATAAATAAATAAATTCAAAATTCTACGTTTCTAATGCAAAGAATAAAACCATTTAAACTAGTGAATAAAATGCAGTAAAAATCAATGACGATTTAAAAAATAAAGATTAAAAATATTATTAACAAAATATATTACGATAAAAGGTGTATGAAAAATTGACATCAATTACAAACTTATGACATATCAATTTTATACGAAAATAAAATAATACCAAATAAATAAAGACATTGTAAGATCTGTCTGTCGGATGCATAAATGAACAATAATCTAATCAAAAATATTGGTTTCCTTTATTTTTTCTTATAAAACAACATATATAAAAAAAACTGCGTAAAAAATATAAGAAATTCTCGTATATAGTTCAACGTCATACATTATGTACATTATATAATTTCATATGTAATTTTAATTTCAAAAGAAAAATGTATACTTTTGGAATTTTAAAATTATACACTAACACAATTTCTAATAGTTTGTCTTGAGACTGGTTAAAATATCGTGGCTTGAATATAGGTTATTATATATTTATATTTAATAAAATTTCACTTGCTATATTTCTGTTTTTTTATTACGAACAAAAACTATTTAACAAGAACAACTTTAAAAACAAAATTGAAATAAAATTCTATAAAATGAATTCACATATTTCATAATTTAATGTCGATAAAAGTAATAGATAAACATAATAATAGATAATATATATATATATGTTAGAAAATCTAAGCGGCGGCGGAGTGTTTGTTGTAAATATTTTTGTATAGATTCTTTACCGTTTTCAATTTTTATTGTGGTAATGCTTTAAATTTCGATTTTGTTGATTCTATATTTAATCCATTTTAAATTACAACTACAAAAATGTTACAAATGCAAAGTGTATATTAATGTATAATAATTGTAATAATTTATGACTTTGTTAAATGTTTTTCATGATTTTTTTTGTTTTAATTTTTTTCAATTTAATATATAAAAGCCAACAACAACAGTAATTTAATATATTTTTAATTTTTTTTTTTTAATTTTTTGTAATGTTTTTTGTTTGCTTTAAGAATACTACTACAAGTTTCATACAAAAATATGTTCATATTATTTCTTTCTAGTAATTTTTCCATATCGTTGGTAGAGAAGGAAAGTGAGGAAGGGACACAAAAGAAAAGGAAAGGTCTGTTTTATAACTTAATTGGAAAGGAGACTTAGAAAACCAAATATGTTAACTTTATATCAACCCGAAATATTGTGCGATAGGATAAGACCACACCGGCGTTTTTATAGTTACTTGAACAGCCACAGTCTTTTTTTATAGTTCTCTGAAAGAACTATAGATCGTAAGCCGTAGAGGACACACATTTCAAAATTGTTATTCAATGTAAAAGAATTCATGTTGAAGTATCCCTACAGAAAATTATTTATCGCCCTCCATCGTAATTAGCGCATGTGTGGCCTTAGCCAAATATAATTGTTAGGGCCATACAATTGTTATTTTTAAAAAATTCTACAAAATCATCATACATTTTCTTTGCTTATAATTTAAATTTTTTTTAACAAGCCGGAAATCACAACTAAAAATTCACATAAAACAATTAGGTTTTAAATTTAGAAAACATATATTTCAAGTCTCATTTTTACTACTCAATGATTTTTGTTCAATTTATTTGCGTGTATTTTTTGTCGTTTAAAACAGAAGAAATATTTGCCGATATTCTCAATATCTGAATGCAGAAGACATTTAACCGGTAATAAGCGGTTTTCAGAGCTTTGGTTATAGAATGGTGTTTGTTTGGTATGGCTTGATTTTCTTCTTCGTTCTGGTATAAAAAAGTTTAGTTAGTAGGTTTTAAAAAAATTGTTTTATTTTTTTTTTTTTTTTTTTTTTTGTTTTCGCTTCACATATTTTTCAAAATTTTTCGAATTTGAAAAATTCCCTAAACGAGTCTCAAATTTCACAATATTTAATTTTTTGTTTCGTTTTGTTTCTTTTATTCTTCATGTTTTTAGATATCAACTTAAATTTGTAACATTTTGAATAATAATGGATACTCTTATACTCAAGTTGTTATATATTCTATATGATTTGGTTAAATTTTGTGTTACGTTTATATTCATTATAAGAATTTGTTGTATTTTTAAGCAGTCTAAGTGGTTTACGATTTTGTGTGTTTATTAGACGTATATAATATGAAAAAGCTTGATAAAACATCAAATGTTTCACAGAAAAAACTTTCAAGGGAAAATAGAAACATGGTTTTGGAGAGGAAAATTGTAAATAGAGTTTTGTTTGGAACTTATGTAAAATGTATATTATAAAAAATAAATTGATATTAAAAGCTTTGTACCAGATTAAGCTGTTCTCAGCCAAAAATCTGGTTCTAAAAGCTAGTCGAAATTATAAGAATGCTTAAGATTTTCTGAAAATTTTTAGTAGAGGGAAAGAATGTACTATTTTGGAGAAATTTAACTGGAAATCCGTTATAAGCAAGTTTTCCGGATGGCTGAATTTATGACAAAGAGAGTCCATTAGCAATTTTATTTACTACTATTAGGTTTTGAACCTCCTTCCTCCATCTTGGTTCACACAAATATGCTATTTTGATATCAATGCTAATTAATAAAAATAAAAGCTCTGATATTTAACACTAGTTAGAAAGCTTTTTCTAAGTTATGCAATATGCACAATCGCGTTTTTAACCAAAAAAAAAAAAAACAAAAAAAAAAAATCAGTGTGTAATTTAACTTCATTTAGAACACTAAGAAGACAGAAGCAATTGTGAAGAGCTTCTTAATCAATGTTTTCTGTAATGTAATTCCCTCGGTAAACTTATTTTTGATTAAGGTTTGTAAAAAGGTTTAAGTCTTTACGTTATTTTTTAAATGAATTAACCTGAATAAGTTATGAAAGACTATTCCGCGAATTTAATTTTACTAAGGATAATAAAAAGACTAAGAAACTTCAACAAGTGAGCTATGAATTGATTGACTTTAGCGCATTCGGAAAAGGTAACATTTTCTACCCTGAAATTAGTTTTAAATAGCAAAAGCTTTTCTGTTCCTTTCCTTCACATAGCGAAAGAAAACCTATTTCAGCAAAGTTAGCTTAGACTGTCTTATCTTAAACTTAACTCTTCCTGAAACTATAAGTTTAAGCTTTACACATAACGGCGATAGTTAGCGACATCGGTATTACTACATTTGTAGATTACTATCGAAATGAGCGCTTATTCTGTTCTATCCCTGGTTATTGGACTCTTAACTGAACTTCCATACCAGCATAATCAATTTGGTATCTCCTGACTACGAAGAAAGGGTTGACAATGTGCGGTAGTACCAAAATTGTCAGCCCCTTTTCCTAGATAGCACAAGTTTTTACTTGGCTATACCAGGGGGCGTTGGCAATCGCATTGTAATATGCCCAGTGTGTCGCACACCGTGGGTAAGGCCTTCACGGCGAAACTCACGTTAAACCCTCGTGGACTTCTTAACTGAACTGTTCATTTACTCGAATTTGTATTTAGTTAAGCTGTCAATCAGAAAAATACATGTGGATGTTTAAAAAATATACTAGAAATTCAATGGGCATAAGATGACTTCAGATGCTCCAATTAAAGAGAGTATAAAAAAGATTTAAATATTTTTTCTTATGGATACAAAATCAAAGGGAATTTCGCTTATAACTCACTCAGACTGCAGGGAAACAAGCGTTTTCGAGCCGAAATGACGGAAGAATACTAAATTGTTCATGTATGTATGTATGATCAGATTCGCTGACGGCTGATGACAGACACACCATTTAGTTTATTTGCAACAATTTTAATAACATTTCTGTAAAATGTAAATGGCCAGCAATTTCGTGGTTTCCGTAATATCCGATTTCGATTCATTAGACTCATTTGCTTATTATAAATGGGGCGAAATTACACAGTGAACGAAACTATTTAATTAATAAATTTCAGTCTTCTATTGAGCTAATTTTGGTCAACTTAAGTGTTTTATTTGATTTAAGTGGTGCAATAGCTTAAAAACTAAGGGCCGTATTTATAAATATTTATTGAAGGTATATTAATTGAGTTTTCATGTTACAAACAACCTTTAAACCTTCTATGAATTATTGTGAATGTGGATCAAAGTTCTGTGATAATAGTATATGTATATAGCATTCAGTCGGTGATATCTTTACATTGTGTAAATATGTAAAAACTATTCGTATTTCTCAACATAAAGTCTCCTGAAGATATCGAGAAAAGAGGGCGTTTTATTGCATAACTTAAATTAAATTAGCCCAACATAAAACTGATATTTTTTAATCGGGAAAAACCGGTCGCCAAACAAAAGAAACCATTTAATTTTGAGCGAGTCTAAGTGGATTATTACAAACATTGAAATAAAAAACTCCCTAAATGCAACGCCTGAAAAATTAGTAAATAGTAGATTGCGTAAATGCGGAAGTGCATGGACAACTGATTTCGAGCCAGCTTCAGCCAAGAACACGAAATTGTGCAATTTTGGCAGTTCGGAATGACTTTAATGGCATTACAGAGCTTTTTCTCTGTAAAAAAAAAATTGCAAGCAAAGGAATATGGACCCAATATTTACTTGAAACAATCTTTTATTAGCCTCACTTGCTAAATTTTGCAAAATGGTGATGGAAAATGTGCAAACGGAATTTCTTTAGACCGAACTTGCATGCATTTGGTACGAGGAACGGAATACCATTTGAGGTCAGTATGACCCAAACGAAAAGTGGCAGATTTTGTCAGCACTATCATCTCGTCATACATTTCCTATCGAAAATCGGGCAGTCAACTATCTTTCTCTGAGCGGCGACCAATTCGATGTGGTGGCGAACACTTTGAGTAGTGAAACAATCAATCAATCTAGTAAAAGTTTCCCTAAACGATATTCGGAGTCATTGTAATAGATTCAAGGGAATAGTATAGTGTGCGTTTATCTTATATGGATAGCGAAATTACGTTTGAGGCCAATACTAAGCCTTATTTAGATTTTATTACAAAAAGTAATACAATCAACACTACATCATGACGGATATGTTCTTTTTTAACAAATTATTTATGTTGTCTTCCCGCTTGTTTAGAGCTGTGGAATTCATTTTCCTCCATACGAAATTTATCTATGCAAAGCTTGTATTAACCATTTTTTGATATATGTGTGTGAAATGTTGAAAGTTTTCCAGTATCTATCATCATTTTTTTTATAAAGCAAGAGTTTTTTGACATTTGTATTCGCTGAACTCTCGCTCCAAAAATCTTACTTCAACATTTTCCTAGCTTTTGATATTTGATATTGAAATTCTGAAGGCTCATTTCGCGCTTACTCTGTTTGCAAATTAACTTACTACAGCTGTTAAACTGCAATTACAAAAATAGCAATAAAAGGAATGCTGAATAGCCCCAAAAAATTGTTCTTTTCATAGAGGGTCTACCCAAAATGGTTGAAATAAACACAATGTGTCCTTAAGCTAAGAACGCAACATGAGATAAATTTGACAGATTCAATTTTATTACTGAAAATTATTAGTTATGGCTCTCCTTGATTTACAGGATTGGATCTCAAGTACAGAAATTAAATTAATGAAATCTGCCAAATTTATTTGTTGCCCCCCGTTTGACATAGATTGCTGTCATCTATTGCCATTCCACTTTGTACACAAGTAAATATTAAAAATTTTAATGTTGCAAAGAAACTTATAAAACAATAATTTGTCACATAATATATATCAAAATAGATTTTTGCGGTCAAGATTTGGGCTATTTTGTTTAATAATTCCTTTTTTTTACTATACAAATATATATAGGTAACATTTATAATATACATTAATTTTTATCAGTAGTTGATTAAAATATTATGTTTGCTTTCACTTATGATGTCTTTTGTTTTTTTTTTTTTTCATTTTTTATTATTAAAAATCAGTCAAGAGTAGTGAATATTATGTATAAAATGTATATATATATGTATATATATATGTATGTATGTATATATAATTAATTTGGGGAAGTGGCGTATATTTGCATGTATGTATATAGACATCGGTTGTTCAAGAAGTTTGCGTGTGTGTATGGATCTGAATTTGATTTGTTCTTCCTCGGTTAAAAGACAAAAAATGCATTTGCTTTGTATTATACAGTTATAATTCACATTTAGTTCATAGTTAATAGTAATAGTAATAATCATCATACATAGTTTCAAACTACACAACATGCTAAAAGGATTAACAACTTGTTTAATATATAGATATATAATATATATATATGTATGTATATATATTATATATATATAATATATATATATATATATTTACATCTATAAAATATATATTTATGAGATTCATGTGGCCCATTTTATTTGGAATTTTTTTTATCTGAAATATAAGTTAGAAATATCCATATATAATTATATATATATATACATATACGTATATATATATATATATCTATATATATACATTTTTTATGATCTGGTTGTATAAGTATATGTATGAATGACAATAATGATAATGATAATTAATAGTTAATGATAATAATGTATATATGTATGTATATAGTATATATGTGTGTATATAGGGATGATTTATAGAACACAGATTTTCCGTTTCATATGATTCTTCTTATGACTCCTTTTCTTTATTTCCATTAAAGAGAAACATACTATTTGAGAATTGTTTTTGTTTTTCTTGCTGTATATAAAAAAATAATCGTAACTACTTTTTAAACAACAATTATCATTTTTTTTTCTTTTTTTTTTTTTTTTGTCGTCTCCTTTTATTTATTATCTTTTAAAAAGTTCCCATTTTAGCTGTGAAGGGTTCTAATGTGACGATTTACAAACATCTCAATTATTTCACGTTAAAAAAGAAAGCATTTGTTTGTGTTTCTCATAAATTGTTTTTTTATTTTATTAGTATATACTGTAAGTGTTTTTAAAATTCCTCAACATTTTTTAAGACTTTTGAATTGTTAAATATTTTTGTTATTAAATATTTTTATTTGACGGACTTTTTCTGTTTTTAATGATTAACATTTAATTGTTAATGTTTCCTTAATAAAAAATGGTGTACATATATATATAAACATGCTATGTGTGTATATATATATATGTATATTTAGTATATGATTGTGTACATAACATGTAAAATACGTAAAATACCTACAAAAACCGATACTACTACTTGGCTTAAGATGTATATACTCTCTATATGTAAGTGTATACAAGTAATCTATATAATCTTGAGTTTAAGCTAATAATACTTAGATCGTACATAAAATTCCTAATAATTATCGCAAGAATGTTTTGTGTACTTTCTTAAAAAACGCTAAAACGCAATTGAATTTCAATGTTTATTTCCATAAAAAATATTCAAAGTTTCTGCTTTAAAAGGGGAAAGAGTGGACATCAATGAATATAGCGATTTGAGGGAAATTACACATTAAATCACCTGAAGTCCAATTGGTATTGCAACTACAATTTGATGATTTGGAATCACGTTGCATGTGCTATCTGGTTTTTTTCATATGCTTCATACTTACACCCCAGATGTATCATACGCTTTGCCGACAAGAGATTTCGACAACAGTGGAAATGCTCTCTAATTAAGCATTTATTACTGTGAATTAAAAGTATAGAGGAGCTTATTTTGACTAGCAGAAACACAACATAAACTTAGTACTGTCCCAGAAAATTTTCATTTATACCTATCAAATTAATCGTGGCTACACCAGTCCGCTGCTTACATTTTTGGTAAAATCTGGCCTACACTTTGGTACTGTAACGATGACTCGTTACTTTTTATGCTCATTGATTCAAATTTATAATTTAATATAACCAATCTCTATTTTTGTTTCATATTCTTCGCATTGAACTTCTGTTGTGAGAACACATTTTAAACAGCAGACCCCGAAATGAAACTTCATACCACTCAGTCCAGAAGTGACCGAAAATTTCTGGCGCTTCATGATCGTACATTCTTTAAGACAAATTAAAACTTTTCGTGCTTTATATTATGCAACAAATCCGACTGATGTCAGTACTCTGCGTATCGAGATGAATCATCTAATCTTTAGAAATCAGTTTTTCGTTTTATAGATAAAATTTAGTGATTTTAGCTCAAATCAAACTATAGTAGATGACGATCTGTTGATCTGTTGATAATATAGGTAGATATTCCTCAAAAAGTTCGAATAGGCAAAATACAACAGTCGTATAGATGAAGAATATTATGATAGTAACTATCAGATTTATCTGAGAATGTGACTTCTGTTTAAATCAACTTTCCTAAAATGGATCGTCATACGTCATCTATTGTATTGTAATTGCACTATATTGGGCAACATTTCCGACTTGTGCGAAACAACTTTTGACAGCTTCACCAAAAACAAATTAATGGCGTAAGGGCCTGTAGTGAGTAATCAGACACATGAAGGACTACAATTTAGTTTTCATAATACAGATTATTATACGCAATTTAAACTTTAAATATATATACGAGTATATATATATATATATATGTACAGTTGGCACTAGTACTACCGATAGTCTCCGAAAGCTCGCTCTAATTGTCATTTCCTTCAGAATGAAAATACTGTGAGACTTCAGTCATTTTTCTTACGTCGCTTACAATCTATCTAATCATTTCCACCAGAATTTTGATAAGTTTTCAAGTTTTCTTCGGTATTTTACACACGTACATTAAAAAATATCAATATGTACTTGGTTCTACAGTCTGAAATATCCCGGAAAATATACGAATTTTAGCTGCATATAGTGCTGAACGGAAATATGAAGAAATAACCGTTATCTTATCCTTATTATACGCCATTCAACATTTAATAACATAACAAAATTTCGCAACATTTTTTAAAATTTGATAAATAAGGGACGACTAATGAAACACAGTCATTTCCAAAACCAGAAATGTAATTTGACTTGTCGTAATTCTGATATTTTTTCTTCTTACACTACACGACACTTATTTGATTTTACACATCTTTAGATTCAATTAAATCGTCTGAATGTACCTTCTCAATATCAGATGACCAATTGAAATCTGATTTTTTGATTCAAATACAACTTTGTCTTCCTCCATAAATGTCACCGACATCCAGTTGTGGAAGAGCAGAGAAATTCCTTTACTATACAATTGGATACAGATTGCTAACTAATGCCCTCTCACTATCATTTGCCTGACATTAATAGATCTATGTTAATAGAATTAAGTTAATATTACTTTCAGGTGATTCAATATAGTTTTCGCGTACTGCATATTGGTCGTTTTTATATTTAAGCGAATTTCCGGTAGTTTTTTATCCAAAAAATTTGCGTGTAAAAAATTATTTATATTTCCTTAACATTAGCATGCAAACATCACTTTCAGTTACTTTTTCTTAAAAAAATATATGTATATGTATTTTTTAGTTGCTTTTGTTCACAAACTTAAAATCACAATTTTATTCTTCAAAAAATAAATAAAACGAATGCTTTTTTGGAAACGGAGTCGAATGTGGGAGGAAAAGACTGTTTGTTTTGTGTGCAACTTTTGGGAGAAGATATTACATGTATGTGAATTTCCATCATTTTTATTTATTTTTTTTTTTTTATATTCCATCAACAACATTTATCAAAAATATAAACTACTTTTTTTGGTAACATATTTCGCATGAATGCGAAAATTTTCCTATTACGCCTGCTTGCGCATTTGACTCCTTTGTTATTAAAATAAATTGGGATTGCTATAATTTTTGTGCTTTCCAGTCATGTTTTTTGCATTTCTTTCCAACAATAATTTTTTCTTGTGCCATTTTTGTAAATTTTACGATACATTGGATATCGTTAATATGTGCGAGGGTTTAAATTCTTATAGACTGTGCGTTCAAGACAGAATACATTCTACCACAAATTTGGCAGTACTTTTGATGTAAGACTCAAGAGCTAAAATTGATGCGCTCATGCTCTCTTTCACTTTGATTGTTCACATTTTATTAATACCAGATGCAATATAACAAAATTATTTGTTGACTTATGTTCGTTCTACTAAAGAAAATCTCAAATCGAAAGTGCTGCCGAGTTTTCGATTGAATGTCTTTTAACTCGGTCACAAAGTCTATGAGAACCTTTAGAGACAGAGGGAGATAATGAATTGAGAATAGTTTCTGTGATCAACTTTTTGGTTTCTAATATACGTAGTTTCTTTAAAAAGTATTACTTTTGAATAAATATTTGTTGAGATTTTTTTTTTTATTATTGTTGCAAAACATTATTACAGTAACATTTTCTTTGTTTTTTTTTACAGAGAGTCTGTCTAACAAGTAAAAAGTTGTATTTTTTTGATATTTTTGTCTTTTTTCATTGAAAACATGATGTGGTGGTAAGGATTTAGATTTAAATTGAGTTGTGTGTTGTATACGTAAACTTGTTAACAAGTTGAAATGAAACACTAAAGTATTTTCAGAAAGAACGGTGCAAAAGTGGAAGGTGTTAGTTGACAAGTGTTAAAAGTTTCTGAATTAATAACATGGAGGCTTTAAATACGCAAATGCGAATTTCACAAGTCGTCATATTTTGATTTGTTTGTTAATTGTTTTCTGTTTCCATTTTATTCCCAATGTAGTGCTAGAATATATTAACTAAAAAAAGGGGTCAATGTTCCTGTTGTTTTTATTTTAAAGTAGATACTGAAATTTTCACAATAGATTTTCGTATAGACGATATTACTGGGTCTTTGCCTCTGAACCAATTAAACCGACAATATGCGCTCGTGGATGTTATGACGAGGCGTACAAACTTAGTATATCGTTCTATTCTTCCTTAAGAAGCTTACAATATCAACCTAGGAAGAGGTTGTTTCTGTATGAAACACTGATCGAATTAATATAAACATTTCCATCTACTGATAATTACGAGGAGAAAGGCAATCGCAGATTGTGAAGTATTTTATCACGCTGTTTTCTGTTTCTACCTACTTATTTGTTGCAGCAGTTTTCAAACAAATCAAAAACTCTAATATTTGAAGCTTATATATGTTTATGCTCGACATATATCTGGAGTACTATGATATACCCTATTCTCGGAACCCAATGGAGATTTGGAAAATGAAATTATTTTTCAATACAACAGTGCTGACTGATTTAAAATTCAGACTCATTTCTTATATTTGCTGAGAGTAATGTTTTCTGTAGACAATTTCTTCAAAAGACCTCTGCATATTGTTTGAAATTGCAATATAATTGGCAATTGATATAAAATTGACGTTTATTACATTCTTATTTTGTTTACAAATTTTTACTAAAATCCACAATTTTGCTTAAAAAAGTGCGAAATCACTTAACTAAAGGAGCAGGAAGAGAAAAATTCAGGTCATTACAGATTTTAATATTATTTAAAGTTCGCAAAGAATAGAGTCAACTACGAAAGCCATTAACACGATAGCTTCACACACACTATAGCAGGTTATATTCATGTGTACAACGTAAATAATTTCCTTCGATACTTTAGTGTTCGTTTCAACTTAGCACCTTAAAGTATGCTTTAGTTTAGTTTGTAAACTTTTCATTCTCAGCATTATAGCAAATGTATAACGATATAATTTGCACGTACATATTCATATTTCTAATGTAATATTAATTGTTGCATTGTTTATACTTGTATTGTTTATTTCATTTGAAATATTTAACATTCACATAAAAAGCACAATATTTATGTAGTATACATATATCTAGATGATATACATATATATACTTTACATATAGTATAGTTGATGAGGGGGGAGGGGTTTTGTAAATATGCGTATAAAAAAGTGTTGAATATCTATTGGATTTTACACCTGTCTATGGTAGATTTTTGCGAATAATGTGTGAAATACATATTTCATTCGTTTTAGTGTGACGGCTGAATATTATTCTGTTGAGTCCATAAAAAGATTGAGGGAAAACGAAAAGGAGAACATGGTTGACTTAAATGCAATATTTAAAACTTTTCCATTAACTTTTGATTTAGTTTTGTTTTTTCTTTCTTTGTTTGTTACACAAAAAATCAACATGAAAATAAATAGTTGTTTTATTTGGTTTTTGTTCTTAGTTTTTAAGTAAAAAAATATTTGGTGTTTGAATTTTGAAATATTAAAATTTATAATTTTGTTTAACAAGATATGCGGAGGAATATAAGTTGTTTTTGTGTGTGTTATATTTAAGAATTTTTTTTACAAGAAACTTTTTCACTGAGATTTTCACTTTTTTTCAATATTTTAATGTTTTGTTTTTTTTTTTTTTTGATATTTGAGCACATTTTCATTAAAAAGTTTTAAATAAGCAAAAAATAGATAAATGCGTATTGTCTTATTAAAAATAAGGAATTGTTTTATAACCGATTTTTGAAGACAGCTTATATTTTTGCACAAAAATTTCTAATCAAATATAAGATTTTGCCAACACTTTTGGGTAAAGCAACGTAAAAGTTTCCATAATGACTTTAATGTAAGGAATGGATATACAATTTTCTTTGTCATTTCTGTACAATAACACATGTTAAAGACAATTTTGTATATAAAGAGAATGCTCTACGATCTATATTATTTCTTTCAATAAGAGTAACATTCTAAAAGAAATGCATTTTGCTAACATTTATTTACAAATGTTGGACGCAAAATTTGGGTAACTGGTACGGGTATCATCTCCTGCAAGGATGAGAATGAAAATCTGGCCATATAAGCAAACTATGGTATATAAAAGAGAAATCCTTTTCCGCGAAGCTGTTACCATGAAAATCCCCCATTATAAATGATGATGTATGACTGATAACTGTGATGGTATACTCAATTTACGAACAACAAATCTGCTGAACCGACAGTGCCTAGAGTTGTTTAAAATCGATGTCAACATATAGTATGCATTAGCTAATCTCGATTTAGCTGAGCGAAAGCTTTATGATGATTATAATCTCGAAAGCATGCTTGATTACTAGAATGTCTAGTCTATTAGACGAATGGCCGAAATGTATGATTCGAAATAATTTTGGGGCGATTGATGACTTTGTTCGCTTTTTTGTTTAGAATTAAATGCAATCTTAACCAATTCTTTTGATATTCTATTTGCATATATAGCTTACTTTGCTACACATGAGAGGCGACTTAGCAACTTGTTTGCTTTAGAAAAGTAGTATTTGCAGACGTTTTTCTACCTATATATTAAAATCAATACGATAAATTATTTTCTCTAAGAAAACTTGTGTTTTTTTACGAAAATCACATCATAAACAATCGAATAGGTATTTTTAGTTACATTTTTCATACGTTGAAAATCGTGTTTGCAGGACAATTTCACTAAAAACCCAGTATTTCAAATGAGTTTTTTCAGTAAAATCACCGTTGCTTAGGATTTGCTTTACGAAAAGCGCATAGCAGATTTTATTTTTTTGGGCAAAAAGCTTCTTTTGCACGATTTATCATGCAATGCTCGTGTAGTCAAAAGATATTCCTTAACAAAACCCGCAAATAATAATTTAATAAAGAACTATTAGAAATAATGCTTCAAATGCTCGATTAGAGATTGCTAAACTGTCCTCAGAATACGGATTTTGTGACAAAAATTCTGATTCGGTTTTGTAGATTCTTGTTAGTATTTTAACTTCTTTTTGCAAAAAAAAAAACATCTTTGTCTTTTTTAACATAAATCTATTACAATGTTTTGAATGTATATAATATATGAATGTATATATATATATATATATATATATATATTATATAAATATATATATGTATATACAATTTTGAATTAACATTTAAAAACCTCTACTACAGTTATTTATTTAATTATTTTTTATTTTTTGCTTTATGAGAAGGGGTGGGCGAGAAATGTTTCTTTTTTCAGGGGAGACCTATTCGGGATTTTCACTGTTTTTCCTTTATTCGTATAGAAAAATACATTTTTTTTTTATTTATGTTTTCCATTCATTTTCCTTAAATGGTAATCGATTTTTTTTGGTTTCGTAATACGTATAAAAATATATATTTAAAAGTTTAATAATAATAATACATAATAATTAATAATGGCAATAATAAAAACATGTATTATTTAACCAAATTTAAACCAAAAAATTATAATAAATGCGATAACTGTTTTTGTGTTTTCCAATTGCAATAATGATATTAATTAATAATGAAAAAATCTCTACAACTGTTTTGTATTTTTTTTTTGTTTTTTTTTTTTTTTTTGAAGAGAAAAAAAATATATCGTACATACGAAAAGTGTGTTTCTCAGTTTATAACTTTCGAAAATAAGAACTTAATTAACCAGTGTGACAAAAAAAAGTAATATTAAATTGTGCCTAATAGTTTTAATATGTGCAACGTGTTGTTTTTCATCAGACTTAGAGGCAGTTCTTCGTACGAATTTAACTATCTTAACAGATCTTAAACATCGAAACTCGAAACAAATCGACCAGCAAGAATTCATAAGATTCATATAACAAAATTTCTTGTCGGTAAAAAGGGGGAAAACATTGTCATGTACTTTTTAAGTTAACTTTAATCTAGAGCTCAGTTGTCAATTAAAGAGTTTATGGGATTCATTTAAATAGATAAATTGAAATAAAATTACAAAATAATAATAAAAATTATTAAATTCTACTGAAGGCTAATAATTCACAAGATCAACATTACTGGTTTTCAAAGTTCAATACAATAATTTCTACCGGAGGGCAGTTGAGAATATGTAATTTGCTATGCGAAACTCTTATTTGCAAACACTTTTCTATATGAAATACATCTTCGACACAGTATTAGCAGACATGTTAATAAAGGGCATCCCGAACTTCACGCACTCTTAATAGTCACATGTAATCACCTGATAAACGAAATCGCCAAGATAAAAATTAGCATTTACTTGTTGCTGTTGCTGTCTTTCGGGTTCAAAGTTAAAATTTTGCGTGCGTGTTTGCACCAACTTTATATCAAAGACTTTTTAGCAAGCAGTTTTCCGTATCAGAATTGTATAACCAGACATTTTTTCATTGAAAATTATCTGATATTTTTCATTTTGTTCTGCGCCAATACAGTAATTTCCTCCACCAAAGAAAACTTTCTCAACAAATTGTTTATTGTATGAAAATCTTACTAACACATCATTTTCAATACAAGAAGAAACTTATTTGCAAGGTTTGGTTGGTTGAGATTAAATCAATAATAGAGCAAATGATGTTCAAGTCCAGTAAAATTGTTTATACCGTCAGTTGCGTGAAATATGTCGATAATATGGCGGCCTGACACGGAATCAATACGACATACGTTCTCAATTCAGCTGCCGCTTCAACATTTCTAATCATGAGCACTTTGACGACAAAATTTTCTATTTAAATGAGAAATAACACACAGTCATGTTCTAAGATATTAAGTCCAGGCATAAAAAAACGACAAATGAAACTGATGTAGATTGTTTAATTGACAGTTATTCGCTGACACGCACCAGTATAATAAGAACTTTAGAGTGAAGGAGAAAAAAAAAGTTTATTTTCCCATTTGTTGAAATAATTTTAGCTTTGTTGCTCCACCTTAGAAATCAGCTTCGTTACGTAAACTATTTAGCGCAGTTTCATTACCATCTAATGAAAACTTTAACAGTACGAGTACATAAACAACACACACGCGTGCACAAGGAACCAACTCCGTTCCGCAAGCAACTATTTAGCAAAGTCCAATTAATGGTGTGGTGGCCTATATGTCTGTCATCTATAGACACATCTTACTTTAATCTTCTGATCGCTGTTGTCGATCCTATAGAAAGCCCTATTGAGTGCAATGAAATAGATCTACAAGTGCCGAGCATTAGAAATCCCTTCACATATAAGGGACAATTGCAATGACAGCATATGCGGTAGAATACGACTAACGGAATGAATAATTAGCTGCACATAGCGTATAGGGCAGTAGGTGACACGGTTTTGATAAATTTTAAACAGAGGCGATAACAAAGCTTATATTATAATTTGCTCTTATCTTTTCTTTTAGCTCACTTGAACATCTTCTTCTTCATCTTTTTAAACTGCACTTATACCTCGGTATTAGCAGTCGTTAATATACTCGAAAGACGTCCTTACTGGTGATTTAAAAAATCCCATGAATTGGCAATTGCATTGTCTATATATTCAATACCGAATTGCGTTTTTTACGAATCCCATACCACATAATGAGAAACTTTTACTTGTAAATGTACCAAAAGAAGTTGTTGTCTGCATTTATTTAATAATTATTGTCAACCAAAGACGTTCGGAGATTTAAATCTTCGAAGTTACTCAAAATTGTCAATTTTGAACATTACCAACATCAATTTTGGTCGACTCCATTGCTAAGATTAATAAGATTCAGTACGAATTACATTCTTGCTAGTCTAATTTTTTAATACGAGATTAGACCCAAAAATGACCTACCTATACAGTGCTATAAAATACAGGCATCAAATTTTAGACGAAATTTCAAAGCCATCGTACGTACTTTAATTAAGTACTGCAATTTGAATGTGAAAAAGTGTCAACAGGAATAACTTCGTTCTTCCTCGAATTGAAAAGATGTTCAAGCTTGAAATTTCGCCCACAGTTTGATGTCTATATGCCATTTTATTATGTAGTACATATTTGGAGTAATATCGTTTTATTAAAAAAAAAAACTCAATTTTGTGTTTATTTTGCATATGCATCATTTGAAAGACATTTTAATAAGTGTTCAGACGTCGGAGATATATATAAAATGCCTTTCCGGCTTTGAGAGACGGTGTCTCCCAAACTATAATTCGCCGACAACAAAATCATAACTTTACTCGGTGTAATACATTTTATTTGTGATTAAAATTTTACTCACTTCTGATTATTGCGCGGATACTTTGCACGTGACATTTTATTATTTACGGCACACACTTCCCCCAAAAGGACTGAAAGGTCTAGCAACTGCTAATATAGCCCACAAATACTGTCTCGGGATTTTAGAAACCATGCGCATATGAACCTAGCACTTTAGCGATAACCTCTTCCTCATTGCTGAAATTTCACTAACATTATGATTAGAAGACAACAAACAAGCTTGAGAATAAATTCAGCATATGCTTTGGTACCGATTCGTCCTTCTTAATCATCAAAGTTCTCGAAACTCGTATTTATGTTCTACGTTATCTGATCGCAATCGAGGGAGCCGTCTGCAAAATTTCCAATTTTCTCCCTGACTTATATTTTGTTTCTGATAACTGTCGTCCGAATGAAACAGTTCGTATGCTGTTCGTTATAAATGTAAGAAATTCTACCTAAATCTATTCACAGAGACTGAGAAGTGTTCGGCGTAAACTTAGTTCGTTTTAAGCATGTTCGCTATAAACGTAACAATTTGTATGAAAAATTAATGCAAGATCATTGAGACCTCAAAAAATCATCCGTTATAAACATATTTTGTGTTGACCTGTAGTTAGCAGGAGCCTGAAAAGTCCTACTAGCTAGTTCAAATATAGAACTACTAGCTAGTTCTTATTTTTAAAGCTTCGCTGGGCGATTTGCATTTACTCTCCGAATAGATTTTGGTGGAATTTATGATTCTACAAAATGATTTGTATTTCTCTTGTTTTTTATATAAAAAAAAAGTTTTTCATTTTTATTGGTATAAAATAAACAAAACAAACAAAATTCTACACAATATTTGTATTTTCATCTTTTTTTTTTTTTTTGTAAACTTTACTTTGTATATTTCATTTTTGTCATGAATGGCAAGTTTAACAAACACAAACACATAGATTAATATTAAAAAATATATATATTTGTATATATGTTTACAGTATAGATAGAAAACCAGCCATGCTTTTTCTTGTTCCTTTCTTCTTCTTTTTTTTTTGATGTATGTAAATATATTTTCGAAATCAAATCCAAATCAAACATAATTACAAACTATAATAACATTGTTTTAAAAAATAAAAATAAACTTAATACAAAAACAAAAAAATACAAGCAATAGAAAACAATTAATTTCAGTTGTGTGTGTGTGTGTGTGTCTTAACTCCGCTCAGTTGACTTTAGCATTGCAAAATAAAGATAAATTTTCTCTTTTCATCACCATATGAGTTAACAGAAGATAAATGCAATATATTTGTTATAAACATATGTTTAATATAAATAAGTAGCAATGTAAATGTAAATGTTTTACTTTTTTTACGTATTATTTTATTTTTGGAAAAATAAAAAATAATAATGCAATAAAATCAAATTACAAATCGCTTAAAAAAACCAGAAAATATATTTCAACTACTTTTTATTTATATAAATAATATTACCAATAGAAAAGCTTACTAAATATTCTTACTTGATTTTAGTTTAAAACTATTCCCTAGTTTTTGTTGTTTTAACTTTAGCTAGTTTATTATAAAAAAAAAAATACTTTTTTTTTATAAAGTAAGCATATAGTAGAAAAATATTACGTCACGTGACAAAACGAGTGAAAAACAGGAGGAAAGGAAAGTGTAACGGATGTAGTCTTTTCGTTTTGAAAGGATTTTCGAAAAGGGTACAAAGTCAGTTATCTCTCTTAAGCCATAGCTGAATTGTTGTCAGTAATTCTTTATATCATTTACTGTCGAGTTTAATGGAAATTCACATTTGTTATTTGTTCCTCAATATTTGCTCCTATTTATACCTTTTTTGATACGGATTATTTTGGATTTTTGAGTTTTTTCGATATTGATTAATACATCAAGTAAGCCTCATAAAATTAAGCAAATTTCCTCACTTTGAATATAAAAAGAAACGTCGCTTTTATATAAAAAAAAAAAAAAATTCTACCAAAATCGATGCAAATTTTAATTTGGGAATATAGTCTGGTTAACGAATTCAAATATAATATAATAATTCATAAAGAATATTCTCAGTTTCATCCGAAAACTTCTAAAGAGTTCGTTATTGATTTAGTGTTTCCAAAGTAATAAACAGTTTTTAACACTTTTTTGTTCAAATTTTTCCTTACATTTCTTTCGTATCTTACATTTTCTACGGAAATCAAAATTTTGTGCTATATGATATGATTCATTAACGAGTTTCCAAATTTTAAATTGCAATAATAAACATACAAGTATGTTTAGTTTTAGTTGACTGTAGGTAGACGTACGTAGTAATCACTGTTAAAGTTTTCATTTATATATGGAAATGGTGTACCACGTTCTGCTCTGATCGAATTGAACTCTTAACATAACTCATTCTAGAAGAAATTTTGTTCAAAAACACGATGTATTTGCAATTTTTTAGTGATAGGATATCATAAAACATTTACACTTTGTTATATTAATTAAGAGGAAAATATAAACATATAGAAACATTTCGATAAATTGTCTGAATGTATAAACTATGAAAAATATTGTTTCAACTTTTTTAATTGTAAATTTTGTCAAACTTTTGCTTTTACATTACGAATTTCAGACAAACGAAATGAAAAGTATTGCAAATTTTGCAGCGTATATTTGGAATGTATCAGTCTGATTGATTCAGTACTGTTTAAAATGACGGAAGTGTCCAAATAGGAAACTAGGCCAAATCATACTAATCTGAACGTCATTTCAAAGAGAAACTTAAACACATGTTAATAATTGAAATGAAAAGACAGGAAGTCAAATCATAAGTTGTTTTGTAGACAATCAAACTAACATAATAGCAATTCTGCCCGAAATGATTTCCCTTTCCACCATACCCCAACAAAAATCCAAAATAGGCTCACATTCTGGGTGTAACCTTCCTTAACCTGAAAATTCTTTAGGACGTGTTTCGAAAATCAATTTATGCAATTGAAAACACTAGGAAATGTTTAAGAAGTTTTCAATACAATTTCTATTTGCTTTTAATACTATTTCTGGTCACGCTTAATGAATGTTCTTTTTGTTAAATTATATTAACGAAATAAAAACCTTATATTTAATAATTAATAAATTGTCAAGCAGCTTTTACATGTAAAAAGCTTAAGTCTTGTTGTTGTTTGAAAATAATAAACAAATTGTTAAGCATTACTTTATGTATTTTTTCTTATTTATCCTTGTCTGAGTAACTCACTAATTAACAGTTGCTTTCTTTAAGTTGAGATATTATCGTTTGTGAGACACTGAAAACTAGACGCCTTTTGATGATAAAAATATACCTATTTCATTTTTTTTGTTTTAAGTAAAAAACATTTTTAATTTTTATGCAATTTGAAAGACAAAATTCGAACGTTTTCTTTTTTATCATTTTTTTTTTTTTATTTTTTTTTTTATTTTTTTTTTTTATTTTTTTATTTTGTCTTTTTGTAAAATGTCAAGTCTTGTAAACTGATTGCCAAACAGGAGTAGAGAGGAAGGAGGATGTGTAGAGTTTTCAATGGTGGTGTTTCATTGTTATGTTTGTTTAATAAAGACAAATTGAGTTGAGTTCTTTTATTTTTTTTTTTAATTTTTTGTTTTTTATTTAAAAAAAATGAAAAATCAACAGTGTTTGTATTTTTGTATTAAATAGTAAAAAAATGTTTTTTTTTTTGTTTTTACGTTTTTTCTTTTCATTGAATAATAATAATTAATAATAAAAAATTAACAAAATCATTATATTATTTTGCTTCGCACAAAAATTGTTCAGTTCTCATAAAAAAGCAATAAAATCAAATACATAATAATAAAAATAATAAAACACAAAAACATATAAAAATTATAAAATTCAAGATGTTGTGGGGTGGATATTTTCGTTCTAATTTTTAAGACACAATAAATATTAAATAAAAAAACTAAATTAATATGCGTAAGTAAGCATAAACAAAACCAAAAATGTTATGTCACACAAGCAAATATCAAGATTTTCAGAAAAACAAAAAACACCTTTAGAAACATGTTTTCAAAACTATTTAAATGTAAACGAAGATAATTGGAGTGTTTAAAACCCGTCTATTTGAAGATGAACAATTTGATAAAATTTAAACCACTAAAATTCGTTCAGCAGGTTCTTTTAAAAGAAATGGTTCCTTTAACAAAAAAAAAAGCCTGATAAGTAAATAATTAAAATAGTTATGACACCTTGCAGATTTTATAGCAAGTGGTAAGTATTAAAATATCCAAAATATTCGTGATAGAAATAAGTTAAGTACGTTATTGTTCAAAATCATACCTGTTTTGTTTAAAAATGTTTATTTTTCAAATATATTTTGTTACGAAAAATAACAAATATTTTAAAAACAGTCATCCGAACACCCGAAAATATTCGGCGGCAAAAGTATTTTTTCTTAAATAAAAAAAATATTTTATAAAAAAAAATTTTAATAGAAACCATAATAGAAAATATTTTTTAACAAAAAAGAACTTTTAAAACAATTTTTAAAAAAAATAATTTTGTTTTTTTAAAATTTCTCATTTTTCTGATAAAAAAAAAATATTTTTATAAAATAACAAAATTCTCACATCAAATTTTTTATCTTAATGTAATGAAAATAATCTTTTTCTTAGATAAATTTTTTTTTTGTTTTTTATAAAAAATTTAGATACATTTTTTTGTATAAAATTCTCATAAAAAATATTTTAAAAAAGTATTTTTGTCAAATAAAATTATTCTTTCTATCGTAAACCATAAAAACACTTTTATTCATTTCAAAAATATTTCTTAAAAGGAATGTATGAGAATTTGTTTATTTTATAAAAATGTTTTTTACATTAACAGAACATTTTTGCAGAACATTTTAAAATCTTTTCTAAGAAAGGTTTTTATGGTTCCACAATTTTTCGAAGCAAGCAGTTTTGTTTTTGTTCCAACACTGGCAAACTTCAGTTAAAAGTTCGTGTTATAAAATATTTGTTTTTTAAAAGATGCTTTTTGGGTTAAGTTAACAGAAGAATTGTTTCAAAAATCTCTTTAATGCCAAAAAAACTGTTTTTTGCAAGCAAATTAATTGTTCTTTATAAATGAATACGCCTTTGTTTCATGCATAAAATGCAATTCGCTTTAAATAACAATAATTCAATTTAAATACTTTGTTTTCAACTTTTTTAAATAATGGATATTTGGAATTCTTGTGAACTGAATAACAAGTAGTTTTGTTTTAGCCTATTACTATGATTCTTCTTTATCATTTAACGAAGAAGATTTGTTGATGCGAGTATGTATGTATGTAATATTACAACAGAATTAAAATTATAATAAAAATTCTTTTCTATACTTTTAGTTTAGTTCGCAAACAAATTATTAATAACGTTTAAAACAGCAAAAAATAAAATAACAAACGAAAAAAGCATCCAAGTCAAAATAATAAATTACCGACTAAACCAAAATTTTACATATAAAAAAAGACGAATTTCATTACTAAAGAATCTGAGAGGGGGGGGGACATTACCATAAATAAAATATGCTTAAATACAAGCTAAAAATTAATAAAATCATAAAAATAAAAAACAAAATTCCTTAAGACAAAGTGTTTGTGTAGATATACCTCAACAATAAAAACAGAGAGAACGGAAATAAAAAATGCCTATAAATATTTTCCATTTAAATAAATAATTTAAAAACGCAAAGACAAGGGTCGTCATGGTTGTTGGAGTGGAAAATGAATGGGGGGAACCAAAAAACAAAGAATCACTTAAATACTAAACGTCAAAAAGAGCGCTGCGAGAGAATATCCTTGTAACAAAATTAAATTAAATTTTAAATTAAAAAAAAAAAACTGAGCTCTTTAAAACAGAAAAACAAAACAATAATTAAATATAAATATGTATTTATGTTCTTCATAACTTTATCCATTAAAAACAAAAAGAGATTTCATTTGACAAACTCATATAAGTTCGATGATAAAAAAATTCATATGCGAGATACTTAAAAATTGTATAAATTATGAACAAGCGATAGCATAGATAATCTAAACTTAATACGAAAAAGTGTACTAAATGTATAATAGTAAAGAGAGCTTCTTTTAATTCTCTAAATGTGGATGGGGAAAGCTCAGTCACTTTTTCAACTAAAGTGTATCAAAGTAAGAGGCAGAGAGGGAGAGAGAGCTTCTCTTTAGAAATAAAAACTTAAGTTAAGCTCAGTCTTTACTTAGATATATATAGAGAGAGATAAAGAGCGCGTTTATTATTATATAAAATTGAGATAAGAGAGCTTCCTTATATTAAAATTCTTTGTTTTTTTGTTTTAGAAAAGTTTATCTTGATTTATTCTTTGTTTTTTGTTTTATGTATAAGAAAAATCAAAACAAAGCTCAGTCCATTTGTGTTGCAAATAGGATCTTCCTCATCTTTGTGGGGAAGACCCTTAACTTTTTGTGTAAAAACTTTCATATTTCCTACATCGCTATCATGGATACTTCAAAACATTCTAAATTTCATGTGTTTCATTATCATTTCAAGGAATCAATCGATGATCATTAATCAACATTATCTTTCAAAACTCAAAACGTTTATAAACTAAAAACATAAAAACTAATTGTAATAATAATATTGATAATAATAATCTTAAACATCATAAACAAACAATTCTCATTCATTTTCAGAGACAGGAAAGTAGAGCAGTTCCTACTATTATAGTAAATAGCTGATAGATCGAAATAGTAGGTAAAAAAACACATACGTAACTTTTTTACAAACCGATTGGTGGTACTTGCACATAACGATATATATAGAGACGGTAATCTTTGCTGGCCAATACAACGCTGCCATCGTCCATGAGAGCTACATCGAAGCATTGAGCATGTTTAACTTTCGACTCCAAGGCCGAAACAAGTTGACCATCCTGGGTGAAGATGGTCAAATTAAAGTTGTTATGATTGTCAGCGATTAAAATTTCACCATTCGTGTTTATGCCCACGCCAATAGGGTAGTTGGTCACACCTTCGCCGCCAATCTGCCGCAAATACTGACCTTCATAGTTGAAAACTTTGACGCAGTGGGCCCGATTGTCACTAATGAAGATCTCTTGCTTGTCGTTGACCACCACGCCATTGGGAAATTCCAAATGTTTGCTGCATCCAAATTTATGCAAAACGTTTCCATTTTGGTCGAAAATAATAACGCGCATCACCTTGCATTCAACAACAATAATGCGGCCCTTATTGTCCACGGTGACGCCGCGAGGATGTTGCAAGATATTGGCTCCGAATTTGCGCACAAACTGCCCATACTGATTATAGATCTGTATTTGGTGTGTAGGCGACCTCTCGGTTACTATGATGTCACCGGAATTGCGAACGACTGCCACACGATTAGGATATAACAGTTGCGAGTCTCTCTTGCCGCACTCGCCAAATTGGAATTTGAAACGACCCTCCTTGTCGAAGATTTGAATGCGATGATTGTTGGTATCGGCAACGATAATATCATTTTGGGCATTCACTGCCACGCCACTGGGCTCGGTGAATTGTCCTTCCATTACACCAAATTCTCCAAATTTGCAGTGGTAAATCATCTTTTGTCGCTTAATTTGCGATTTTGGTGGGTAGATCGAAGCAGACAATAACTTAGAAGTCATCAAGTCCATGATGGAATCCGAGCTGGAGCAGCCACTTGCACTTGTCATGTTCAGGGCAGTCAAAGCACTGGCGGGCAATCCGTTTGTGTTGGTCACTGTTGCGCAGTTGGAACCATTTGCGAGACCCTGTGTCAACATCTGTGATGGCGTAACGGAGGAAAAAGGATCGGTGGAGTTCGAAGAGAAGAGATTGTCTGAGCCACCATTGCTCCACTTCTCATAGGGGTTGGTGACGGGCACACCCACAAATGTAGCATTTGTAGTAGCGGCGGAGACGGCATTGAAACGTTTCGCCATTAAATCTTCAAAAGCCGATCCATGTGTGGACTGTAGAGCGTTGCGTGTGCCCAGCAAAGCATTTGAATATGAAGACTCCAAAAGTTGTGTCGACAGTCCGAGCCCGCCAGGCAGATGTGATCCTCCGGTGACACTGGAGTTGGAGGAACCACCGCCATGTGAGGAGGATGAAGATGTGCTCTGCGAGGGCCTGGCAATGGGAGGCTGTTTTGTCTGTTGCTGCATTATGTCGCCAGCGGAGGCTCGGATGTAACCGAAGGTGTTTCTAACACCTGCTTGTATGGATTGGTAATTGGACATAAATTCCAATTCGAATGGCATTTGTAGTTCTTGCATAGCTGCTTGTAATTGTAACTCCAAAGTCTTGCGCAACATCAACACTTCTGTAATAGTGTGGGCCTTGGGTGAGCGTTCAATAGCATCACAGCTCTGAAGGGTCTTCTCTATCAACTCCTTGGATCTTTGTATCCAAGCCGAGTGGGTGGTCATTTTGCCATTGTACAAACTCTCGAGTTCCTTCAACAATTCTTGCTTGCGTTCGTCCAACATGGAGCAGAAAAATTGATAGGTCTCATTGACCTCATTGTGTGCCTTTTGATACTGCATTTTGATTTTTGAGCCATTCAAAATCTGATTGTCCCCTGGCGAATTATTGCTGCCGATGAGCGTTACAATGTCACCCACTTTGCTTCTCAGGTCGGCCAAAACGGTTTGCAACACTGTCTCGGGCGTTGACTGATGTTGTTGTTGCTGTTGCCCGATCATGTTATTAAGGGAAGCCAGCCCATTCTCCTGAACATGTTCGACCTCATGCATACCAGAGGAGTGCTCAAGCACCACACATTCTTTGCACACCAGGGTGCAGCAAGTGCGGCAACTGAATTTTAGTATTTCATTTTTGTGGCGTTGACAGAGCAGCGATTGCTGACTTTGTAAACCATTCTGGATGAGCTGCTGTTGACTTCTCAAAGCTGGGGTCAGCATATTGGAGAATATATCATCCTGATTCATGCCAATAGATGTGTCTGGGGAGTTCAAATCGTTGTTAAATGAGGAAGCCGCAGCGGCTGCAGCTGCCGCAGCGGCGGCGGAACTTAAAACTATCTTAGAGAGTTGTGACAGCGGTTGCTGTGTTGGTCCCTTCTGCATTTGTTGTTGCTGCTGTTGATGTTGTTGCTGCTGCTGCTGTTGCTGCTGTTGCAACATCATAGTAAGCGAACTGGAGAATTTGAAGTCCATGGGATTATTACTCATTTGGGAATTGCTTCCGGGATGTGTTGTGGTGCCACTCTCAAAGCCCTTGATCAAGCAGACATTGTGACCATTGAAGCAGTGCATAAATTCATGGGCAGTGCAGCAGTTGCCGCATAAGAAACTAATGCAGTCAAAGCACTTGGCTACTGCATCGGATTGTTTGCTCTTGCAAGCCGTACAACGGGGAGCGGCTCCGGTACCATTAGCGGTGGTGACATTGATTACATTAGCATTGTTGCCCAACAAAGTTTGGCAGGGACTACCCTTTCCACTACCTATAACACCCGGACCAGCGCCGTTGCCTCCCGTATTCGAGGCCGTACTTGAACCACTACTAGAAGTGCTACCACAGCCACTAAGACCACTGCTAGACAACGATGATGATGAAGAAGATGATGCTGACGAGGCAGACGATGATGATGTGCTTGATGCTGATGAGGATACTGACGCTGATATCGCGTGTTGACTCACTGCGGTTTGGCCGACGACACTGGTAAAATCATCGCAAATGGCCGAATCACTGGCAGGCGGCGAGGAACCGCTCAATGTGAGTGGTGAATCGGAAAGGTAACCATTATGTTCAATATAGGATTCAATGGAGTTTGTGCCACCACGTATGGAATCTAATGATGGTGTGGGAGATGTGGCCATTTTGATGGCTACGTTTTGAAATTGTGGGGGGTAATGTTGTGGGTTAAAATGTTCCTTTAGTTTTCCAATTTTGAAGCCGTTTATTTTACACGGGGATGCAGAGAAAAAGAACGAAGTAAAACCTAAAAAGACAAGAGTAGCGAAAAATTATTAGTATTATTTAATTATTAGTTCTTGTGTTGTTTCAAATATTTTTAGGAGGATCTTTTAAAATTGCTCAAAAAAACCGTCAGTGCGGCCTATGATGATGTGTTACTTTGGAACACAAACCACTTATAGGTAATGGGACAATTGTTACAAAAGTTTGGATGAATTGCAAAAATGTAAAGACACGTTTTAACCACGATATTCCACCTACCTATTACTACAGTAACAACAATTTATAGCTTTAGGTTTGCACATCGCATTATGCACTGATTCAAAAAGTATCAACTGCATTTATAACCAATTCCATCTGCATGGACAAATTTCATTTTTTATCACAAATTTTTGTAAAGAAAAAATCTAGATAGAAATCATCTCGCAATTTGTTTTCAGAAAAGTCACTGTCTTCTTTTAAAAACTTGCATGAAAGACACTTTCATATACAAAAATTTCTGAGATCTTTTTAATACAGAAAAATTGTAAAATTACTATTGACTCAGTATGTATCATATTTTTTTCGATAAAGGCGACTTTGCAGGCCAGACGGCTAAAAATTTTAATAGTGTTTATGGTCCTGATACTGTAACAATCAATCATGCACAATTTTGGTTTCGTCGCTTCCATTCTGGGAATTCCAAGATCCATCACGCTCTGGAAGACGAATTGTCGGTAATGTCGACAGAATAATGTAAATCGTCAAGTCATCACGTAAGCACTATTCGATTTCTCGGGAGCTATACATTGACCAAAGAGCAGTTGGGAATCACTTAAAAAATAACGCTGGAGACAAAAACAAATCTCGATGTATTCATGCCACACGAGTTAAGTTAGGCGGCGGAGGGTGACTGGTAGGTAACATAAAGTTGGTAATTTTTGGGCCAATCCAGGATTGAAGATTGATGGGATTGGCAGGGAATCTACATGTACAATCTTACCCTATGGCCAAAGTCTTAATTCGGACCTGTACTGAGAACAATCAGACTGCCTGTAGGAAGTAATCGTCCAGAAGCGGCAAGCTTTAACCAGTAAGAGAGGAATTATGTGGCATCAGGATTCAGGCTTAGCGTAGTCCGAGAGCTTTGTTTGGAGGCTCCTTTGTATCCATCCGTCCAGACCTGGCATCAAGTGATTACCAACTGTTCTTGTCTGTGGCGAATACGATGCATTACGGAATTACCTCCAAGGCGGCAATAATTTATCGAACAAAAGTAGCTTTTTTTTAATTTCAATTTAGTGCAATTTGTGAAAAGCGTTTAGAGATGTTAAGAGGAATCTGCACAGACAATTCAAGAAGTAATTTTGTAATTCTTGAATACAATCTACATCTATTTGAGGCCGTATTCATACACATTTATTGAAGTTTTATTAACTAAATTTCCATATTAAATTGCTCTTGAAATCTTCAATGTACTATTATAAATATTAGCCTTAGCCATTGAACATTACTCCTGAAACCAGCGTGGCTCCGTAAACCTTAAATACAAACTCTTTTTTAATTATCGAAAGAAAGACATAAGTAGAGAGAATCCAATATAAGTTTTATAACACCTTTTTGGACAAAATTGGCTATTTTTACTTTTGCGTTGAATATCATATGTTAGTGAACGAGGTTCAGCATCTGAACTTGAAAATCTGCTTCAACCAGTTACAAAACACTAAAGATAGACATATTGCGTCGGACTGTGTTTTTATATATAAATTAGTAAAGTCAAAAAGATAAATACTTTATACCTAAATTTTTATATTAAACACATCTTGCAAAGCTTCAATGAATTATGTCTTTAAATAGCCTTGAACGAGGTATCTAATCTCCCTCTCGATTAAGCCAAAATTTATATAGTCACTGTATTCTGCGGCGATTACTACAAAAGGTGATTCAGGAGCAGTTTGGTGCATCCATTACAAAGGACCTTAAACGGCAGAATATTTGAATATTTGTTAAATATTTGAAATGTTTGAACGGCTTTACTGAAAGTTGCACAGTACACATGTTTTCCGGCAAGTCTACAAATTGGAGATATTAGAATCGATTTCACTTAATGAAAATAGTTACATTAGAGGAGTTTGTAACAACACTATTATAACCCCCAAAAAATCAAATTAAAAAAACAAATCATTTCTTTTATTACAATTTTTACATAATATTCATAAACCTACAGAAACCTTGCGTTGCTAATGTGGTATCTCCCATACAAGATGGTAAATTCGGCAAAAATTATTCTCTAGAATATAACTTAAACGTTATATGGTATATTCAACTTTACATTGTAATACTCCCAGGAGTAAAAACAAAAATAATATTTTTGTGTACCTGTACAAATCTACTTTTACATTGAAGAACGGAAACCAGTTTAACATTAAATATTAAGGGCCATATTCATAAAAATCTTATAGCAATCTTAATAAATTAAAAGTCTAATAAATATTTTATTGCCTTTATATACAAATTATGATGTGTTTCGATTGCAGGATAGAGTGAAACAACAGGTTATTAATCAAATCTATTTCCAATAATACGCCAAAAATGTTTTAGGTCATCGACATAGCATACGAATCACCCCACAATACAGTTAAATTCTGGCAGAAGGTAATAGTTAGAAAACTATATTTACTAAATCCATTTACCTAGATTTACTTTTTCCAAATCTATATTATAATGTGCAACATCACTATTACATAGTCCTGCCATATGTTCTGTTACACAATTTCCAGCGCTTATCGTTCACAGCTTCTTGCGAGAATAGAACCGTTAACTTTTTTTTCAGAACACATGCACTGATTAGTGAAGAATACTAGTCAGTTTGGTTTCAGTTTGCAATCTATTAACATGGAGTGGAGCGTTAAAGAGAATCGAGTCGGCGTAATAGCGTTGCATAAGTGCGGAAAGAGTGCTGGCCAAATTTTCGAGTTGCTAAAACCACTCGGAATATCAAGAATGTTCGTTTATCGTGCTATTGCTCGCTTCGGCGAATTGTCTGGAGTAGAAGGCAGGCCAAAAATTGGTCGCCCGCGCGTTGTCCGTACGAATGCGGTAGTAAAGGCAGTGCGTGAAAGAATTCGGAGAAATCCGCTTAGAAAGCAGAAAATCATGTCCAAGGAATTGGACATATCATCAACCAGACCCATATCTAGGCTGATTCGGGATGATCTGCATATGAAAGCCTATCGTCGGTCCACGGGGCATCTTCTAACTCCTCAGCTAAAAAAAATTAGGCTGGAAAGATGCAAGCGAATTTTGCAGTGGCACGCGGACAATGACCATGAAAACATTCTGTTTACGGATGAGAAAATTTTTACCGTGGAAGAAGTTTTCAACAAACAAAATGACAAGATTTATGCCACTTCATCTAAGGAAGCGAAAAAAGTTGTTCCAAGGGTTCAACGTGGCCCTCTTCCGTAATGGTTTAGTGGGGGGTCTCCCACCATGGTGTCACATCCCTCCATTTCTGTGAAAAGGGCGTAAAAACTGGTGAAAAGGTTTACCAAAAAGATGTGTTAGAGGATGTTGTGAAGGGTTTGACCAATACCCTTTTCAATGGACGTAGATGGATCTTCCAACAGGACTCTGCTCCTGCGCACAAAGCTAAAACCACGCAGGAGTGGCTCAGAGTCAATATTCCTGGCTTTATAGCAGCAGAAGATTGGCCATCAGGGAGTCCAGATTTCAATCCACTGGATTATGCTTTGTGGTCAAAATTGGAGAATATGGCTTGCAAGACTCCCCACAGAAATTTGGGAAGCCTTAAAACAGCATTAACCAGAGCAGCGTCCTCGATCTCCATGGCAATCGTACGTGCGGCAATAGCCCAATGGCCACACCGTTTGAAAGCTTGTGTTAAAGCAAAAGGCGGCCATTTCGAGTGAATACAATTTTTTTTTTAATAACCAATATTGTCTTCTAATAAATGAAATAATTTTGAATACAATATGAATATTGGTTTTTTTTATCGCGTTTTATATTTGTAACAGAACATATGGCAGGACTAGGTATATTATACTATATTCTATTCAAAAGTTGCAGTTAATAACTATAAAAAAGTAGATGGAGCTATTACACAAATCTTGAACGCGAAGTGAACCATACTTTGATCTATTTAAAGACTACTAATCATTTTAATTTCCTGCGAAATATGTTACACATTTCTGTTGTAAAAAAGATTATTTGCGAAATTTACACCGAACTATGTCGTCGAATGCTGTAAGTTGAGTTTCAGGAATTAGTACTATTTGTTTGTTTAATTTAATAATGTAAGCTCACAATTCACAAAAAGGAACTTAGAAAAGTTAAATGAACATTTGGTTGCAAATTATAAACATAATATCGTTGTCTGTTATTGTACCGAATAAACAAATCAGTTTACTGTATGGAAATTACCCACAGTTATGTTATGGAGCAGATGTAAATGAATACGATGATATATCGGTGTAAATTGATTTGAGAAATAACTTAACGGGTTGTTATTTATTTTACTCACCGATTTTTCTTGGTTTTTGAAATTGTTGTCTATAAAGTTGACGTTATTTGTGTCTTTTATTATGGTCAAATATTTGTGTAGTTCGTTTCGTTATTTGATGATCTTCATTTAATTGTATATTATTGAAATTAATATTCGTAATTCTCGATTTTTCTATTTCCTTTTCCAATTTTATGAATCGTTACACGTTTTTACTGTTGACTCGGTTTTTTTTATTTGTTTTGCATTCTTTCGATGATAACAATTAATCCGTGTAGACAATGTAATGAGTGAATAAGTGTAGCATGCGTTTAGGCGCTATTCTGTTCATTCGTATCAATAACCAAAAATATACTACACAAGTACTCTTTGCTGATTGAACGCATTTCCTATCTGTGCCCTCTAAACTCTCTATCTCTCTCAAATGTTCACTTGGCTCTTTCTCGTTCTCGTTCGCTCTCAGGCACATACACGAAAGCAGTGCTGTTCGATGTGAAGTTGCTGTAACGTGTAATGAGCAGGGATACTGAGATGCGAAGAGTCAGTTGATGTAGCTACAAAATAATTGTTTTTCGCTTTCTGCTTTCTTGCGCTCGCTTTGCTGCTGTCTTTTTACTTCTTGTTGTTTTTTCGTATTATGCTTTGCTGCTGTTATTCTCAACACGGTCCAAAGAATGTATTAAGTCAAAGTAGGAAAAATTATGAAAAAGTGTCCTGGAAGAAGAAAACAAAAGCGAAACAGATTAGCAACAATTAATAATAATTAAGCAGTGGTAAAATAAAACTGAAGAATGAGACGAATAATAATATATTTGTGAGACGAATAACATTATTAATAATAATATTATAACCGTATTTTCGGTTGAAGACATCTCGATGTATACTTTTGAAAGGAAATGGAAAATGATAGAAATGAAGAAATAATTTGGGTAATATTTTATTTTTTCAAAAATTAATTACTTTAAGAGAAGAAAAATATTCTCTTCACGATAGATCCCATTACATGCCCCGTCTATACAAAGGATAAATTTCATCTATAGAACATATAAATATCAGCTATATACAGAAGTGGTTGTGTGGAAAACCACTGCATCCGGAAAGTGACTGTTTGGTGAGCATTATTGCTTGGAAGTGTCATTGGGCTGAATTCTTTCGACAACAGAAGCGGTCATTTAAATTACATTATATTTCGTACATAATAGCACGGTTCAAGCATTATTATGAAACAAAGGCTTCATCGAAATCACAGCTTTGTATATAAGTATTTTATGAAACGTGGGGGAGGAGAAAAAATCCTCATAAATTATAAACATTTCCATACCCAACTGCTATTGAATCACCGATTTTTTTTGGAAGATGAAGGGAACAACGAGGGAAACTTAGTACCACTTAAGGTACCGAGCTAAAATTACTCACGTGGAAAATATTTTTTATTATATTATTGATATAGTACAGCTCTCTTAGCTTTTACCCCGCAAATAATTCTTAGTTCGAGCGACGCTATTCTATTTGGAATATAGTTAATTCATGCAGAAAGTCGCTGACGGTGTGAGAAATAGAGTTTTGGTGGGAAAACTGTTTCCAGCGATAACTTTGTATTAGTTATATTAATATTGAAGTGAGCATTTTCACGTGAAATAACTTAATACTAGATATAAACCAAAACTGACCGAAAACATCAGCTGCCAAAAACGTCGGTAGCATGATTGCATCCTTTACGGTATAAGAACATTTATTGCCTTAAAGAGCACCGAAAAAGGTACCAAAGCATCAATTAGTTGCATCCCCACTTGCAAATACATTCAACCCAACTGTGCGCATTATGCAGCACGGCAACAACAACGATATCCTAGAGAATAACCATTAAACAACCCGGAAAAACAACGAAAATTACAAAAACAACAATATCCTGAAGAATAGTCATTAAACGACCCGGGAAAATAACGAAATTAACAAAAACACCAAGAACATAACAGAATATAAACACACATAACCACACATACACTTAATTCACAAAGTTGTCGCGACAGCAGCAGTGCAAACATACAAAGCAACAGTGTCGAAAGAACAAAAAGAACCCACACGAAATTCATTCGTTACATTCTCAATGAATTTTTCTTTCGTTCTCATTGAAATGCAACAACACACATGTATAGATGTTTCAGAAAATCGCAGGCCGTAGAGAAAGCGTCAGCGTCGTCAGCTCCGGCGAATATCGAGGGATACATTGCTGATAACTCAACATACATAGAGCACAGTGTACACAAACACCAACAAAAATGGATGAATGCAAAATACAACTGCGGAGCAAGCAACTCTACGCATACATATGCATGCTAACATCGATGATGACAATACAACAAACAATAACACAAATGTAAACATTTCGGTAATAGTAGGCACGAAACGAGATTGTGGCACGACTTCGATTATGTTCTCATTCTCGGTCTTTGGTTGTTTCCAACTTCTCCTTAGGTGCAAGGAATAGAGTTTCGACATTACACTTGAAGAGGTACAGGGAAAGAAGTAATAACGTAATTGCAAAAGAGATTTAATGAAACTATTGAACACATCGGGTAGTTTTATTTAAATGTGTAATTGAATAAGACTGAAGAAAATTAAAAAATGTCAAAGTTTGTATGGCTCCAGATGTAGTAACTCTTTTGTGGATAACATTTCGTAACTTGCATGAGATTAGGATTAGGATGAACTGAAGAAAACTGACTGAACAATCGACTTCGTTACTTGTCCCAAATGAACAATTTGGATAAATAAGCTCGTTTGGAAAATGTTGCTGGAGAAAAAAACGGTTGATGAATGATATAAGGAAAAATTGATTCCTGAAAAGAATGTACAAAGAAAGAATCAGGCTTTCGACCATTTGCATTTCTGCTTTTCTGACATTAAATCATAAGAAATAACTCACTACATAGAAATGTTCTGGTGTCTTGGGTTACAAGCGTAGCTTTCACAAAATGTTAGCTCATTTACTTTGGCGGCACATGCTATGTCGCGATGCAATATTTTTTACATAATAAAACAAAGAAGTGATAAAAATAATTATAAAAGGCACAAAGTTTGTAAGAAATCCATCATATGTGTTCACACTTTTAAGATTTTTTAATAAACTCTTATTGAAAAGACGAAACTTAGTAAAATAATATTTGTTCACTCTAAATTAATTTTATAATATGTTTAATGAATAACGATTATCCAATAATGTGCATAACTCAATTTTGTTTTTTATTTTTGTTTGCTTCCTCAACGGTGACAGTTATCGAGATATCTGACAAAAAAAAAAAAACTACAATATTCAGTTTAAGAGTTATGTGTCCCATAAAAAGATTATGTAGTTTTACAAAAGTGATATTTTAAGGAATCCCAAAAATATCAACTTTCAAGATTTTAACGGGATATCTATAGAGCTACCATCAACACAGATGTATTAAAGATAAAATTTAGTGAAATTTCCGAAAACAATTCTCTGAGATATTTCTACAAAAAAATAATCACAGGGATCGACATGATAATCTATTATTAAAAAATTGGTTTTGGGCTGACTTCTAGTAATTAGTCCCAAGAATAGCCGCATTATATATTTTTTAAATTTCTATAGTTTCTATATATTCGCTTAAGCAGACTTGCACCTGTCAGTTAATTTGTAATTTAGAAATGTTGTCGTTTTCTAAAAAATACGGTATTTCAGTCTTCTAGCCTAATATTGTATGCTAAAAGTAAAAGGACATTTTTAAACTCACGAAATTTGTAATACCTGATAAGCGCCCTTACAATACTATCTAAGCTAAATCTGTTTACGATTTTCCTTACACACACAATATGAGATGACATTTTAAAGTTGCTGACACACATTGACCTCTAAAAACATGTTCAATTATTTCTGAAGCTTCCGTTGATGATACTTTATAATTAGTTCCTATATCAGCATTTTCTCCACCTCCCGTTATCTGGCTTATTCTTCCATCCGCTGTCGTCACTCTATCACTGCCAACTTCTTGCAAACTACAATATTTGCTTGCATGCATACATGTATCAGGAAATACAGCAAACACGCAGAAAACCTTCATAAAATCAACCACCTGTGCTACTGCCAAGCTCTTACCAGTCATTTAATAATCATAAATCCTTAAGGATTGCAAACAGAACAAATAAGAACATACTCGTACAAACACAAAAGAAAAGAAAGAAAAATTTTAATGACACTTTAATGGATTAATTAAGCACAACAGCAAAATCAAGCCTCCACCATTTTCAACATCACCTATGAAATTCTCATCCCACAGCACCTTCCACCTTTGCATCATAATGCGTTCTCTCTGCTCTCAATGCTCAACAAAATAAAAACCTGTACCACAAGGCACACGTACACCGTAATAAAATAGAGAACTAAACAAGGACGAAGCTGATAGGTACGAACGAGACAAGCGACTGCAGACAGAGTAAAAAGCAACCTCGTGTCCGGACTTACTGTTCAGCAACCACAAATTAAGCTTACACACAAATATTTTGGACATGAAACGATGCAAACACAAACGCAGATACAATGTGTTAGAGACCCGATGATGGTGATAATAAATTAACAGAAGGAAGACCACCCCCCTCCATCCTACCACTTGTAACTCCTAAATGGTAACCAACACTTATAGCTACATATGGCAATACTTGGCAAAATGTTGCCACTGTGTTGTCGTTGTCAATATACGATATATTTCAAGAGATGGAAGTAAAAATCAATAAAGCATGATTTTGCATACAAATTCACTAGGATACCCCCGATAGATGGATGAAGAGCATGAGTAACTGACTCCTCGCCCGGCAACAGTGTGCAATAGAATATTTACTTGCCGACGGTGCGGTAATAAAACGTGGTTAATCGGCGATGTGGCGTTATTAGTGCGGTGTTCCCTGTTAATAAGTTTAAATACTTGAAGAAGAGGATTGAAGCAGGAATTTGTGTATCCAAATTAAAAAAGAAAAAACAAATTTATAAAACCAAGATTATCGAATGTCAGTCAGCATATTGTCAATATCAAAAATTCGCAATTGGTAAAAGATTACTACGATGTTATCAAAATATATTTGCATTGCTCTAAGGGTGATAATTATCGATGTATCAAACATAGATATTGACAAAACTTAGATTTGCGAGCCGCCGTAATTTCAATTTTATAGTTTAAGTATTTAAATGATATAAACTTTCGAATGGAGGCGTTCACGAATGTACGACTGATGACTCTAGAACGATCGTTAGAACGATCTTCGATGGATGTTGAAGGCGTTCTCGTATGTAGCATATTTTTTCTGACATATTTTTTTTTGTTCGTTCTACCTTCTCCTAGTTATTTTAATTTTTTTTTTTCACAGCGTTTTTTTCATGATCATCGCAACAATTCATTTTGTAGTTGGGAGCGGCGATTAAGGCTTGTGCCAGGGATTTTAGAATGTAAGTACAGCGATAATCCTTTATTTTCCGACTTCATTGTGGTATAATTTTAACATGATTCCTATTTTATTTTTCAAGGTGCCAGATAGTCAACGGATGAAGAAAATCGTCTGCAACGAAGGATCCAGAATGGGACCAGACTGTGAGCTCAGTTAGTTAAGCGCTGTCGTCCGGCAGTTGTGAACACATATATTACAACCATTCTCGCTTCCCCTTGGCAAAATCCTCGATTACAGCAAGAGAAATAGAAATGCAACTCCCCCAATTCAGCCAAATATTTCGTGGTGCATCCCAAATGCAATAGCATCGATAACGAACTCCCTCCCATATTGGGAATGTTTTGACGATTATCGGATGTGTAGTCTAAACGAAGTCTGTAATTTTCCAACTTAAGGATTATTACGTCTGCTCCAGCTTCCAGTTCAAATTTGTGTCAGGAAATTCTCTACATTCAAAAAATTCTAGACTTCATGGCAGAATCATGTAAATGATGTGTGCGAAAGTCTTCCTCACAGCGACTTATTGTGGTCCCCTCAAACCCCGCAAGTAAAACCAAAACTGATTATTTCAAACATCAAGGGAAAAGGACAATGCCCTTGGCTGTGAGCGAACATAGCCACACAAGAATTGTTTTCAACCCTCGTATCACGTAATATTTAAAATATTTGTACGCACGTACAATCACATAGTGCAAGCAACCCCGCTACTAAAAGCCATTACGGGACAAAATTGCGCCAGACGAACGCCGCCATCGGAGGGCTACAGTCACAGCCAAGCCAACACAGAAGCAATAAAGTGCTAAAAGTGAACGAACGGCGCGTTTAAATAAAATGTAAAAGTTAGTACAATTAAATAGTGCGAAGGCGATGGTACAATGATAGCGGGTGTGTTGTTGGAGTGGGTGAAGGTGTTGTATTTGGTTAAGAAATCAGCCCACCATCCAAAATCCACCACTTGCAGATAACGCCATAAAAATCCGCCCTTATTGAAGCGAAAGAACAAATACAATATTCTAGACGAGCTTGGCAGGCTGGTGGGGCAAGGTTAAGGAACTCAGACGAAAATCAACCCTAAAGTTCCGTAATACAACTGCCCCTTCAACTCCGCAGTTCGCTCCAGCCCTTTTTAGTCAGCACCACTCCCAAGGGGGAATTAAAAGCAACAATATGTTGTTAAGCGGCAAAGCTGCCGAACTGTTGAATGCGACGCCAGCGTTCCATTTGCCGCTGTTTTAGGTTGTAGAATATGGCGGGTGGATCCGGGGAAATGCATGGACGACTTTTCGTTTTTTCCTCCTTACTTTCAATAATACGACTCCAAGAATCTAAGAGACTACAGCGATAAAAACGACCTGGGATTTTCCCTGTTATAGAGCAGCAAGCAGAATATGCAATACCCTATGTGGCGAGAAAATGGCGCGCGCATTGTTTACAATTCAAAGAGAGAAGACTATTTATGTTGTTCTCTGTTTCATCTTTGATGCTGATGATGTTTTTATTAAACTAACGCTCTTATTGTGAGTTCAAATTGTTCGTGCTGTACAATCTGTCCTTTCTTTCTTCTCCATCTCTTTAAAAGTGAACTTAAATAGTGGATTCTTCTGGATGAGAAAAATGATTCAAAACAAATAAAACGAAAGCAAAAGATCTTAATATTTCTAAATACACTTCAAGAGTAACTCAGAGACTGCTCTTCAGTATTGAAAATTGCAAATGTTCGTTATAAGCTGTCACATTAATTTATCAATGTATAACTAAATTGGCAAGTAACTCAATAATGTTTTCATTAGTAACTGAAGAAATTTTTCATTACCAACTGACGAACCTGATGTACTTTTTCTTCAGTAACATATACATCATTTCTAAGTAGCTGACGGCCTTTCCGCCAGAAGCCGATGTACTTTTCTGAATGAATACAAATTTTGGTCGGCAGCTTATGAACTTGTTCACTGATGGACTTTTTATCGGCAACTAATGAATTTGTTTTCATTTGGTTACGAATAAATGTGTGAATGTTCTCATCGATTGCTCATAAATCAATGATGATATTTTCATCAATTACTGAAGAATATTTTCGCCAATTATTGCGAATTATTTTTATCAGTTCCTGACGATCATTGATTGATGAATATAATAAAGCAATAACAATTTTCATTAATTTCTGATGAATCGATGGAAATAATAAATTAATAATATCTTAATAAAGATTTCAGTAAGACGCTGAGTTATCTTTTTATTAATTCCCAAAATGCCGGTTACTGATGAATATTTTCATCATCGTTCGGCAGATGATTTTCCTTATCAATTTCAAGTGAATGAACATTTTTGTTAGTTGCTTACAAGTTTTCATCAGTTACTCATAAATTGTCTGATCATCAGGTTTCCATCTCCTACAGCAGTCGGTCAGGTGATATCATCACTGGTTATGTCTTACCGTTACTAATTGTGTAACTTCCATTTTTTTGTAAATTAGAACTATCTTCTTCATATATTACAAATCCACGCAATTTTTCATTTGGCCAAATACTCTTTCGTGGAAACACAATTATCCAATCTCTTGCACACCTTTCTCTTAATAGTAGGTCGATTCCAACTTTGTCAGTTGAGAACGAAATGCTATCGACCTCAATGCTACAGGTTGCAAATAACTGGGAGTATTATGTTGGCTTTTGTTGATGTCACATTTTGCGCAATTTCTCCCAGTACGAATCAATATAGACGCAGCCCTCGCTGCAGGACGGGTCCTTGTGCTCTTTTCATATTTTCATGTCCTGAACGCCAAAAAAAAAAACGAAAATAGAATACAAAATAAAATGAAATTATCAAAAAAAAGACTGTTGCTTGCAGGATTGGTACACTGCTTATGTGATAGTATATCTTTGTATGTACCTATAGCAAACAAGTACAGGGAATAAAAGCACTCAATGGTTGTGAGCAGTCCTAGAGCGAACAGCCGAAGCATAGCAACGGCAATAACCGAAAATAAATACTCACACCATCATAAAAACCAAAGAGACTTAAACTCTAGAGGCAAACACAAGTTTTTTTTTTACAAATATTTGTAATTTACAATGGAGGAAAATCCTTGTTACGCTCTTTCGATTCCCTTGTGCAGAGACCTGATAAATGCAACATTTGCCAACAGCAAATCCTTTTTATGGCAGCGGCCACAAATGCGGAATAGCTAGCAGTCAACTACTTGTAAGGACTTCAAGGGCCTCCTGGCGGAATGGAGGATAGGAGTAAAAGGTAGAATTGTTAGAGTCATAAGGGTCGCGTGGAGGTTTCGTTATGGTTCATTCTAAAAATAGAGTTCTATTACATTTTATGCTGCACAACAATTCTCATACGAACACACATACACGCTTAAATTTGCAGGACACATATACAATCGCATTTATGCACACAGTAAACCAGGAACAGGAAGTTGAAAATGTATGCTTGTATTGTGCTGTGATGTGAGAAGGTCTGGAGTTTTTTTTCTCTTGCTTGAAATTGTTATTGTTATTACTGCCGTTATAAGCAGTCGCTGTTGCTGCTGGCGCCGCCATATGTCCCAGGACATTTGCTTACAGAAGTACAAACGTAAATTTATGCATAAATTATCTCAATCAAATCAAAATCACAAATTTAAATCTTTTGCATCTAATTTATGCAATTGTTAGATATGTTAAAGTAAAAAAATCGTAACAAAAGATTTTTGAACCGCTCTACCCTGTTTTTCCACAACAGAATATAAGAACTGAAATTGTAACTGTCAAGGGGGTATAGAATAATAAAATATATAACTGATAGGATGGATCTGGCATCAAAAGGGTATCCTATATGAGATGATGAGCATAAAAAAAGGAATTCTTAAAACGCTAATGAAAGAGGAGAAACCCATAATAGAAACTAGAGGGAGGGCGTAAAGTTGGACATCATTGGAACCGAAACATAATTCTTAAAATCACGTGTATGCAGTGCATGTAGCACAACTTTAGGTTATCTTGTTAACACGTATAGCTACATGAAAATGTGAGCCAATCTGCGAAAACTGCACACTAATGTTTTAATAATTAAAATCTACAAAACCTAAAGCAATTACAAAAAAAACGTAATTATAAGCTATACCGCGAGTCTCATTGTGACACATTTCCTTCGAGTATTTTTTGAGAATTGTTTTCTGGAATTGAGAACGGTTTAATGAAATGTTAATCCGACTAAATCACGGTCTCTCCCTTTACCTAATCATAGTAATGCGACGGAAAAGCCCGAGCATAGAAATAATTAGCTGAACAACATAAGACAACACATTATTATGACAATTCCCAATTCCGGGAGCTAGATAGGCAAGTAGCGATATTGACTGATTTCAGGAAAGTTATTGTCTGTCTCCGTCAACCATATGCACTAAATTTAATCGAACTGAGGCCTTGGGGGCCGCTTCCATAGTGTGTGTAAGAATATATGAAGCGCCATCGTCCTTTTCCTTATTTGGCTGATGTTGTAACACCTTTCTTACAAGTATATATGATTATTGATTATTGTGCAAAGATTTTTCCAGCAAATACTGGTGAAACTTCTGTTGAATTTTAGGTAAGAATATTATTTTTGATTTACTATCTGTAGTAAGTAGTGCGTTCATTAGCCATTAACTTCCACCATTTTTCATCATTAAAGTTTTTCTTTAAAAAAGAAAAAACAACTTATTCGTCAATAAAAATTTCTTAAATATAGATTTAATCATAACGAAATTGTTCCAAATAATTTAATAAAAAGTTCTATTTTATTTCAGTTTTCTTAAAAAGCAGAAGAAAATAACAACTTATATAACAAAGATCGGATATTCAAAATTCTGCCAAACTTATCATAAACAAATGTCAGAGTCCTAAAAAGCTCCTTTCTATGCAGTCAGTACCTGTCAACATGCATTTACATGGAAAAAATCCCAATATTTATATTTTATTTTTAACATAAACCAACTAATTCAAACAAATTGAATGAATCGTCAGAACAAGTTCTGTAAGTTTCTAATGATTGCTGCGGTGTCGAGAGAATCATTTGCCGACGAGACAGAGGATTGAAAGAGTCAATGGTCTTTGTTATGCTACACAAAACCTGTGAAAACTAGAATAGAAAAAAAGAAAAACACAGACACACACGAACAACTGTAGAAAAAACTTGTTCGACCGGGGGTCGGTTCATCAACTTCAATACAAAATCGAATAATTTAAATCGTGATAATGATGATGATTTTATGCGTAATATCAACCATCTAAATTTTCGATTACGTCAATCAGAGAACACAATAAAGGGGTATTCATGACGAGAAAAATATGACGACGTCTTGTACAAAATTAACTTGGAACAAATTTATAAAATTTAGGTTTGATTTACAAGTTTAAACAAAGTGTTAGGTTACTTCATTGTCATTACAAATAGACGAAAATGTTAACAATATTGGGTTTAACGAAAACGTGGTGTGTATTGATCTATTTGCATTGATGTAAAGAAGAATGTGAATATAAAAGGACTAACCCATGGCCTTTCTGAATCAAAATCCTCTTATTTTGGGGCAAAGTTTACCGACATTTTGAATAAATAAACAAATAACTTTGCAAAAACATGAGATATTCACAGTATAAAAATTGTAAGGTGCAATATTGATTGTCTCTCTCAAAATCGTTAAGTTTTTTTCTGGGGTTCCATTATCTCTATAAAATTATGTTAGCAGAATGGTGGCAACAAAACGACCTACAGGCTCTGTCCATTTTTAATCTGTTGAATACTGCCAGATCAAGCTTCAATAGGCGTAATAATCAGACTATTCTAATTTGAATGTTTTGTCTGTTCATACCTCTCGCGTTTTCTATTTTAAACGAACCCACATTTATCGAATGTAACATAAAAAAATATAAAAAATATATTAAACAATTTACACGTTCATTTATTTATTTATTTTTTTTTTTTTTTTGAATTACTAACGCTATACGTCACTCGCATTATTCTCGAAATCGACTATTTTGGAATTTCATCTGTTAGTTAATTTCGCTTAGTATTGTTTCCTCGTCAAGAAATAAGCGTCGTTTTAGTTTTTTTCCTACATTAAAGTCTGAAGGACACATGTTTTTACGTCATAATATATTCCATAACATGTTTGTCAAATTGTCTGTTTGTATTACAATTTATTATATCATCAAAGAATTAAAAAAAAATCATATAAAATTCAGGTGGATCTTTTAAGGATTAATTCTTTAAAGTTGCTGATTATAATTCAGATTTTCAAAAATTTTCCGTTCTGGTGCAGTTTTTTTTATATAAATATCGCCTACCTGAAATTTTGAAACAAGGGATTCCCCGGCAATATAAATGAAATTATAGAAGGCATTCTAGGCAGCGTTCAAAAAGTTTTTGAACAAACTACAAATAAATTGCGATAAAAAGAAAAAAGGTGGGAGAATTGAAAAAATAAAATTATTTCTTTCGATTTGTTGCAAAACGAAAATCAGAGTAGAATCCATCAAATAAGCTAGTTTTGGAGCCATATAATTTATTATACTAAGAACGCTTGCTAAGGGCAGCTGCAGCTTTTAATTTTATAGCCAAATTAAAAATAAAAATAAATGCACTATTTCTAGTTTTAGAAACAAGACCGGCCCGTGTTAATTATTAAGGAAAAAAATATAAATAATGACATGCTAATTCTCATTTTCAAGCTACCGTAATTTACTAACTTTTCTGCTTTCCAGAGAAAAGTAACGTTATTCCGTACAGATTTTGCAAGCCAAATCTGTTATGTATAGAGAACGCACTCCAATAATGCCCCAGGCGGAAATTCCAGAAAATGTTGGTGATTAAGGCACCTATATTTAATAGCCTCTACCTGTTGTATAATTGATTTGGGCATATTAAATTCTGAACGAATTTCGACATGGTGTCACTATTTACTACTGAGAAAAATTCCACCCTGGGACGGAAATCTCTGACGAATTTTGATAACATTTGTAAATTTGTTAATACAATTCCTAAACCGTTCAAAAATTATAAAATCTGTCTACTGGTCTCTCATTAGCATTCCTCAGTTCCGTTGGATGGTTAAGGTTTTCTAAGCTTATATACAATTTCATAAAGTATGTTTTAAAAATATCCAACTTATGTATGTTGTAAAAAATTATTAATATTTTATTAATTATTTGCAAGCTTATACAAACTACTCATTTGAGTTTCCGAAAATAGGAACGGCATTACAAAGTTAAAAAAAAAAATTAATAATTTTCTAAACAAAAAAGGGCAACAAAACTTTAGACAACGTTACTCTTTTTTGAAACGAGTTGTGGTATTTTTAAGAAAAAGCTGGACAATTTGGACACAAAAATATTTCATTGTAAATTGACATATGGAAGATTTTCCAATTAATTAGCAAATAGGAAAAAACACACACGATGAAATATTGCAACATTTTTAAAAACATTGCTCTCTTCAGTTCTCATTATTTTTTTTTTTTTTTTTTTTTTGCATTTGTGCGATTTTTTGTGAAATTTAGTAATGAAAGTTGCAGAATGCACCATGTTTAAAATTAAAATTGCATACTCTTCCTATGTGTGTGCTCTTATACACATCTTCCACAATACTCGTAACTTTAGTGAGTCATTTGTAGAAGACGATTTATCTTTCGTCACCAAGATTTCCTTTTTGGGAAAATTTTGGAATAAATGCTGCTTGAGATGTGCGTAAGTATTGTCAAGTCAAACTGAACCAAAGCGTGAAGAAATTCCCTATTCTTGCCCTCCGAAAATTTTAAAATTTAAGTTTCGTTGAACTTTCCATTTTGTCCAATCATAATAATGACGCACAGATTGACCTGAAAAATTCACTGATATTTGTAAAAAACTGCTAATTACGAAAATTCAACCAAATTTTTCACATAGAATGGTAAATCTGTCAGATTGGTCTGTTAACGTGTCATAAATTGACACGGCGAAATCAAGAAATCTATTAACAAATACAAAAGCTCTTTGATAAAATTTAAAAAAAAAAATACTGTAATTAGTTAGCCCAATTTAATTACCAGTTTGAACCAGAAATGCAAAAGCAATTCTTGCACAGAATACTTAAGAAAAACTCAAATTTAGGTTTCTATTTTCTGAACTATTTTCCATTAAAAAAAAAATGGAGAACTTTCAAATAAATTACGCTGTGAAGCATTTAGCATCGCATTTCGAGAAAAAGTGCAACGACAAAAAATATATGTTAAAAAACTGGCAACACTAGTTCGAAGACCGAACGGAAGTTCCTCAATTTGCACTAAAATATTCCACTAATTTGCTTTAACTTCCCCGTGCTTTCTTTCGTATCGCTGATGTTATTTTAAGAATCATGTCGTGCTTTCGACTTTATAAGTCAGGTTCTCGTTTTTTATGATTTGTTTGGATGTTTTTTGTGTTTCAATGAAACCAAGTGAAACCAGAAAACATCAACGGCATTCCCAATATTTTGTTATTATCAGTAAAAAATTCTAAAATTTTTGTTTGGTTTTTGTAGGCATCATTTTTTCTTCCGAGAATCTTAGTGTTTTTGTACATAGCATTCAAACAGCTGCTTCTTTTTTCTCCTAAATTCCAGTGAAATTATATTTGCCGTTAGATACAAAAATTGTTTGAGAAATTGTATCCTTTTTGCGTCTGCCTTTGCCGACACGGTGTTGTATACACATACGTCCATGGGTTTCTTGGTTACCTGTTTATATTTCTCTCTATCCAATGTTTGTCTGCATGTCCAAGTGTCGTAAATGCCACCAACAACGCATCAAAAGAAATACAACATTGGTGGAAACCTTTTAAGCATAGGCAGAGACCCCTTTCCTTTTTCAACAACAAAATGTTATAGATATTGAATTCTAAGAATAGAAAAGCGTCTTAGAAACTTCTACACAAAATGGTTCCCCTTAAGAGTGATAACGATAAGAGTGGGGTTCACACATTTGTTTCGCAATTAACCCTTAAGGATTGGAAACCCGAGACCATTAAATGTTTTCTAAATCGAATTTAAGACTAAAAGGTAACAGAAAACACAACAAAGCGAGGAAAGAAGGATAGAAATTTCACTTAGAACTATTATTAACCCCTGTGGGGTCAAATAAACAATTAAAGTGAAACTAAACTAACGTCAATTATGTAGGTACGAATATCGAAAGAATAATTTATGAAGAACGTAACGGTGACCGAGGGACATTTTAATCCTTTAATACCTACATTAATCTCTTAGATGACAAATGTTTTTAGAATGAGAAACATTGCATACAGTGGAATTTTAATCTCACAAGCAAATTGTTACTTAATCGTCGTGAGTGAAACGAACAAGAGGAAACATACGACAAAGAAAACTAAATAATAATAATTTATCTTAAAATTTCATAAAAATTGTATACATACATAACACATAGTGTTAGTTTTTTTTTTGCGAGAATTTTCTAACACTGACAAATTACGTAGAAGCTTGTCGATTGTTTTCCCTATTATTTAGTTTTCTTTGTCATATTTTTCCTCTTGTTCATTTCACTCACGACAATTGACTGATTGATCCGAAATTCATAAAAATTCAGCTAAGACAAGATTCTGCCTGTGCGGCAAAAAAGCAGGTTTATTGCTAAGCAAAGCATTAAGTGGTTTCGCGTCTATACAAATTAAGCCTGCGGTAACAAACAACATAACATAATTGATGCGTTTACTATATATTCGGAAAAACACCTAATTCCTAGATCTGACCCCAGTAGAGATTTCGACGAGTCGATCATTGGAACAAATCAAGACGGAGAAATTCTCAAAAGAATTCATCACTATCATTGATTTAAAGAATTTATGAGTACAAAAAGAGTAGGAAGCGAACAACTCAAAACATTGTTTTTCACCGTTTTTAATTTAATTATAATTTGTTGTGTTTGCATGAGCGCTGCTTAAAGTTGAGTTCACATCACTTGAAGTTAGCCCAACACGGTCGTACACGCATATAGAAAAGTTTCAAACCAGAGTTCATCGTCACAGCGAGGAAGACGAAGAAGGCAACGACAACAACGGCAACGGCGACGGCCACAGCAACATCGTTTGCATGGAAGTGAAAAAAGCAGATACAGCTCACAAGAAGACAACTAAAAAGCATGTGTAGGTTTGGTTGATTCTCATGCTGTTCCTCACTCACACACAAACACATTTTTCTGCTTCTTTTTCGCTCTGTATTGTTGGTCCTCTTGTACGTTTTTTTTTTTGCGCGAAGTATTAAACAAAACAAAAAATGGGGAATTCATAATGAAAATAAGTAACAGAATCAAATAACAAAACAACGCTGCTGGTGGCGACTGGGCTCTCTCACAAATGCACAAAAAGCATATTACAAAAGCACCAATGAGAGTACTATTCGCTAAGAGAACCTAATAATTGGCATCTCTTCACATATGAAACCAAAACGTTTAAGAGAAAACTTGTTAGGGAGAGAAAAGTGGATAAGAATATTTCTTATTCTGCGACCGACCTGTGCGTCATACACTCAATCAGTTATATGCTTGGCAGTGATTTGCATGGCGCAGCAAGCATTCGTGCTGTTGTGAGAGTTGCCAGGCTAGTTGTTGTTTTTCTGAAATGTTCAATGTTAACTGAGTACGGCGGAGATTTCAATACAATTTTTGGATACTATGGTGCAAATAAGTTGAAATGTCGCATTTTTCTTAATTTATAAAGGATTAACGTGCAAGCATAAAATCACGTGTATATTCTTATTATTACATAATTGTCCTTTTGTTTGTGCTATGAAAAGTATGATCTTTTACGTTTTCGAATTTTGCGATCTTATAATTTACTGTACTCTCTAAGACTTTCCACAGCTTATGCAATCTTTCCTACGATACGTTTTTAATACTTAACCATATGCGAAGAAATGTGGCCCGTTGATGCTGTGTTAGATACTGGTGCATTGCTAATTAGGTGTTTGTTCGGTTTTTTATTTGTCCATTTTTCGTTTGACAAATTTGTTGAATATTGGTATTGCTTTTGTTTAGAGATGCATTACTTATGCACCTTTTTGTCCTTCAATTAGTAAGTTTGTTGGCGGACAGTATCATAGTTTTTAAAACATTTAACATACATCATAATTAGCTTCCTCGGTTTTATTCCGCAACAATTCTCATTCAGCGTTGGTTTCGGTTTATTACTTTTTCTTCCGTCACAAATGTTTTTCTTTAAACACATACGCACATTAAAATTTTTAGTTTAAAATGAAATTATATTTTTCCAATCCGCAATCTGTTCTTTATTGTTAGTCCATGCACTAATTACTACAAGGTATCCACACGTTTTCCAATTAATTTAATATAATTTAATTTATTTATTCAGGATCAGGATTCAGGATTCAATTATTATAATAAACAATATTAACGTAAATTTTCGGTAATGAAATAATAATATGCGATCAGTATTGGAACGTATTGATCGCCTGATTATAAAATTGGTACCAATTCGAGCAACTATTACGAATATTTTCCCACATTTTAAGAAATTTCCTAAAAACTTAGAGAAACCTTGTTTTACAATGATGTAGCGGCCAGAAACACATTGGACGAGTGTTAGAACCCAAATTGAACGATACCTAAAGAAGATAATTAGCTATTTTTAAAAATAAGAAACAAAGACAGCAAATGTACAACATTAATCTACGAAAAATGTAAATCCTCTCCTAAATTTAAACTAACTTGAAAAGGACTACCATTTTTTCGGTCAAAAGAGAAAATTGTCTAAATCAAAGGGTCGCTTATTATTAAGGGATATGTTGTCCGGACAGTTCACGACGAAGATATTTTTTCCGTGAATCCATGGGATTAACAGTTTCCCCCAAGTTTTCCGTCTGTAAGAAAGCACGGCAATAGTGTATAAGACTGATGAGCCTCATAACAATGTACATATAATATAAAGCACTAAGAGTTGGTGAGCTACAGCGTGACACTTGCTCACATTAGTTTTAAGGTCCGGTAGAACTTGCTTATATTTCGCGGTTGATCAGTATTTAGTCCCAAAGCAAACTTGCAGGGCTGAGTTGTTTTTTTTTTTTCACTTGTATTAAAATGGCTGCCGGTTTAGGGCTCTTACGAACGCACAAGGTGTCAAAATTGGCTAAAACAAAGACGGCACCGTCCGGCACAAGATCCCAAATTTCAAAACATTTTTCATTGTGTGTTGTACATTGTTTGGTCACTATGTGGAAAATCCAACATATTCTTACAGGGTTTGCCTGCTTCCTTTTTCCTCTTATGGAACGGTTAAATATCATTTAGAGGCAGCATTTATAAGAAAAAGCTTTTTCAAAAACATAATATTTCACAAAATATGTACCGCAATATTTCTAGGTCCATTAGTTTATATTCAGCATTGTGTCTTAACAAAAAGTTCTCAATTTCATCAAAAGAAAAAAGTGTCTTCCCGGACGATGGGACGTGTAAAAATAAGGAAAGGAAATGTGGAATGGAAAAGTTGGCGGCAGCCCTCTTTTGCCTACGGTCCGAATGGATCAAACATAAAAAATCCAATATTTGAAATCCTGAATAAAATTCGTTTCACTTCAGTATATACATTTATGGAATTATGTTGGGTTAATTCAGGCCCATTTTTAAACTTCAAGACCCGTAACACGGTAACTGTGCGTCGTCTCCAATTTGTTTTAATTTACTTTTTTGTTCTGTTGAGCTCAACTAGATTTAAACCGATCTTAGCAAATAAAACCATGCTCATGTTTACGTATTTTTTGGTTAAAAATGTGATACGAAAATTTCCCTATCTCAAGATCTAGTTTTAGACAGTCTTCGATTCCATCGATAGGTCCAAACCAAACGTAATGTTAACTATTTAATTATAGACATATTTTTGTTTTCTATCCGAAGTTCACAGTGAGAAAAGGAACAACAGAATGTCGAATTCTTACTAAACCAATCCTTTCCATCCACAGTTATATCTAAAATCAATTTAATTTAGTTTAATAACAAAAGCTTTCTTTTGGTGTCATTTTTACTCTATATAGTTTAACTGTGCTGCACACCTTGCTCGGAGCGACTACAATAAACAACCATATACATATATAGTATAAATTTGCATAGCTCTAATATAATTTTTTACAAACTAAACTTTTAAAGATTCATCCCGATTTATTTCGACGACTATTTTGCTTATTTGATTTACCCACATTTTTGTTTCCCATTTTGCGGTTTCTGAAAATATCTTATCGTATTTTCCACAACACTTTCGAAGCGGTTCAAACGCCTCCTTTTTTATAAAATGATCTCCTTAGGATTTCAAAAAATTGTTTCGTTAAAAAGAATTTTAATAATATTTCAGCATTTTTTAATTGGCGTTTTTTCTTTTTTCATTGATGAACAATTTTATAATTGTACCAATGTCATATTTTTTATTTCTATTTTCTTTCCATAATGTTTCACAACTTTTGATTTTTTAAATTTTACTCTATCGTAAATAATCAATATACGAAGAAACAACCACAAATCACTTTAGCGCATTCAGCACTTTCCAATATTTTCTCTAGTTTTATTTTGTTATTGTTATTCTTCCTTACAAACGCCACGTTTTTTTTCCTTTTTTTTTTTTGCAGGAAATAATGCCAAGATTCAATTTACTGTAAAATAAAACACTTAACACCAACAAATCTACTTTTGCTGAAGCACGACCCATAAAGTATTACTCTTTTCGCAAACAAAAATAAATTTGAAATTAGATACATTTTTTGTTAATAAGAAATTTGTTAACTATTCACCTTTTTGAGATTTTGTTTGAATTGAATATTATAATTGTATTCTTTTTCGTCGTTTCTCAAATTTTAATTCTTTTTTTCTTGCCACCGCGACGACAAACTTCTCCACATTCGTTTCGTTTCTAGTGATGATTCCGAAAAAAGCGTTGTTATCAATGTAAATTTTTGCTTATGTTTGTATTTTTTCGGTTAACAATTTAGTGTTATTTTCTTGTACAATTTTATTTGATTTGTTTGTTAAAGAACGATGTTATTTCCAAGGGGTGACGCCGATTAAACAACAAAAAATAGTGTGTGAGTGTACAAAACTACAATTCAACGGACAACGGCACGTACAAACGGTAATATACGCGCGACGACGACGAAGAACGACAACAGAATGATGTAGAAAATGGTAAATTTTGTTGGGTAGACATAAAACCAGCGTTTCAGAGCCACCAAAAAACCAAGTACAGCCAAAAGAGCGGCGGTGACCAGGCAGCATTCTGCACAGCCAACATCCACATAAGCAGCCCCGCTCAGAGCAGCAGCAGAGAATGAAGAAGAGAAGAAGTAGCAGAAAACGACAAGAATTCAAGCGAGCACGCTACTAAATGGCAAATACAGAACGCACATACATATACACAAATGAACATAACAACCGAATGGCATAGAACAAAGTAAAGAACGTTAAAAAAAAACAAGCAAAGGAAAATACACACGCTGCTAGCACAACACCACAACTGTAAACTCAGGGGTAACAAACAAAAACAAGAAAGAATTAAGCAACAACAACAAAGGGAGCAACGAAGAGAAAACCAGAGAGAGAGAGAGAGAGAGTTAACCAAGTAAGAATTCCCTCTAACAAAATAAACAAAACACAATCGTCAAAGAAGAACAACGTGAAGAACAAGAATTTCGGGTAGAGTTACCCCGATGAGCATTAACATCAGATAAACAATTCTACGGCATTTTTGAATCCTCACTTGATTAAGATTAAAAGCCGATTAATCCGAGAACCGGCACTTCAAAATTATTTTGTAACCTACCTCACAAATCACTCTTTTTTAATTAAGACATCAAGGTTTACTTTCACAATGTTGTGTTGACCGATGCACCGGCTGATAGTCAAATAAGTGGACCTGTTCTAAACGGCCCCTTTTTCATTACACGTTGTAAATTCTCTTAGATTCTCGTATTTATTAACTGCAACCATATGCAGCCATTAAGCAACGAATAAATCCTAAAAATATTATAAAAATTCTATAAATGTATGATTTTTCTAAAGTTGAGTTCCATCCTTATATGAACAAGTTTTTTGCTATTGGACCGATTTATGACCAATTTTATGGCACTTGTGAGACCTAGTGCCTATTCATCTAATGAATAAACGCCGCAATTGTTGAAAATATCTATTATTTCAAAGTTGGATTCAATTCTTGTATGCGCAAGCTTTTTCCTATTAGACAACTTGCTCCATCTTCGGGATCAATGTTTTTTTTTAAGTTTTGGTCTTTTCTTAACGAAAACTTTTATCTTTAGTCAGTTTCAATAACTAAGGTCATAAGTACGACGATGGCCCCTTAAATAAGTAAAGAGTTATCCATACTTGGACCCTGCCATTATGTACGAAATACCTATACAATGTATTTTTAATGACCGCCTGGATGACTGGATTGGTTGCAGCAGTGGATCCTTGAGGTTCCCACAGCGTCATTTTCGTTCTATATTTTGTTTCTTCAGTCATTTTTCATTTCGGTCACTTTTCCACAGTCACTTCTGGGTTCTCCGAGTCCCATATGCGATAATATTGCTTGTTGATGTAACCACCGAGTGAGAAATCAGCCTCAACGTCGATTTTTTTTTATTGACAGCTCACGTTTGAATCACCACTTTAAATATTTAAATAGTTTTACACGTTCTTCGTTTGTTAAACGATCCATATTCATAAATGATAAACGTTTCACTAAATAAATAACGCTTCAAATGGCAGGTATTTAACAACTGGGTGCCTTGCAGGACCTGCTGTTTTGAAACCACAAAATGGATAACCCTATATTTGAGTTGGGATTGCTCTTTCTTGTATCTATCAATTATCCCTTTATTGATAAAAAAAAACATAATGAATGTCCCCATCTTATGTATATAATAAAATTCTATACTAAATTCTTAGAAAATGTATCTATTTTGAGTTCTCAATTCTATTGTACTATTTAATGGCTGGGAGAATTTCTGGGTTTGTCCAATTACTATGCGAGTAACAAGCAGACACTCTTTCATCTTCACACAATATATATTAAATAAGCACGTAATGAAGCTTTAGGAATTGATGAGTAACGCAAATTTTCTGTTATGTCCGTTTTTTTTTGTTAGTTTTTTTCGTGCAATGGAAAAAATAGTAGATGGAAATGTTTAGAAAAGATTTTACACCATTTTAAACGACTCATAGTACACGAACTTTGATTTGCATTGTGGGAAAAATTAAATCCTGGCTAATAAAAGAAAGTATGTGTATTTAAAGCAGAATCCAATAAAAGAAACTTGAAAAAGCTTATAGTAATACAAATCCACTTTAATACTACTTGATGCAAATTTTCTAATTTATAAGCATAATATTTACACAGATTAAAATAGTAGGCGACTGAAGCCACACTGTAAGGACCTAATTGAGGAGAATCACAGAAAGCTAAAACAAGCAGTTGTATGCAAAACATTATTTCGACTATTCACATTTTTTCGCATTTAGTTTCGTTTCGCGTTTAATTTCGTAATTTTATTTAAAAGCACATAATCATCATAATTCTGATTCATATTCAAAAAAAATTCCTTTTGATTCACTTCAAATCAGTTTCTTTATTAAAACCTAATGAATCGGATATTTTTCAAGGATCGGTATATAAACTATAATTTTATGTAGTTTCGTTTGTTAATCTGACTCAGAACCGAAACTCAGTGTAGGTTTCAGTGCCGTTGGCAAAAGTAAAAATGTTTCATTCACTTTCTAAACTTTGCATATTAGTAAACTTTCACAGCCAATTACAAATTTTGATAAACTGTTTGAAATTAAAATTTAAAAAAAATGTTTCATACGCTACATTATAGCCATATATGTGTATATTCGTACATAGTTTCTTTTCAGACATTTGAATAGAATGAAAATTATTTGCGGTTCCGTTTTGGATTTTGATTCGGTTCCCGGAACGGAATTTTCAAAATCTGTTTTAAAAACTGATATTTTTCGGTTTTCGAATAAACCGGCGTCTTACAGTATACATATATATCTTACAGTACATATTTTAAGTTTTGTTGTTTAAATAAAACAATAACAAAAGACAGACTACTGCCCAACAACCGCCAGAACTCCAAATGTGAGACAATATCACATCATATTCAAAAATTCAATAGTAACGTATAAATATCAGTAGTAAATGGGAATTACCCAACTTACAAGAATTACCCAATACCAGCTGACAGTAGTTCAAGTAGTGGTAGAGAAACATTGAACGAGCCAACGATATTGTTGTTGTATAGTATAAAATTGAAGAATCAAGGATTTTCGTAATTTGGAAATATATAATATATAAAGTAGCACAGCATCGATGTTAATTTCCTCGTTAAAAAAGTTAATAAACAAACATCGGAATAAAATATTTCCCTTTCAAAATATTCGAATAGAAATGTTCAACTTATGTGGCGAATCTAAAATAAACAAAAGCAGCAGTGCAATTCTGCACTTATACATAGATAATATATCATACATAGACATATTTATCAAATACAAAGATTTCCAGACCATTTATTCATATAATAATTACCGTACGCTTAATAATATTTTGCGACTCCTATACCATTCTTTTCCGCTTCCGATTTGAAAATTGTTAAGGATATATAAAATCTTCCGAAAATTTTAGGCCGACGAATCATAAACGCCCATGGTGATTTTATTAAATAAAAATTTGTGTAAAGTGAAGCAATGATAGGATCATCTGATTTAAAACCTACAACACGTATTGTATACAGTTTTTACTACTTATGCCTGTTAAGGGATATATTTTAGTGGTAGGTGAAATTTTTAAATTACTTTTGGTACGTACAAAAGTAAACTATTTAAAATTAAAAAGAAGGTGATACATAAAAGGAATTCACGTCAAAAAATCCATTCAAGATAGATTGTAAAACAAAACAAAACAATTTATTGTTTTCGTTTGTTTTTCGCCCGCAATTTACCACTATTTTGAAGGTTTTTTAGAAAAGATTGGTTCTTCTCTAGTTTGTTAAGATTCGACGTCTGTATCACAAAACCATTAATTAAATATGGTTTGATTCCAACGATCATCCTTCCACTTCAGTTGCTTCCCAGTGGTGTTTCCCAAACATTTTTCATTTATTTTTCGAAAATAACAGCCCAGTATCTAGTATTAACACACTTATACTCATCTCAATGAAAAAGGTTATCACGTGTTTTAGTAAGACTGACCGTTTTATTGACCATAAACAGGAGATCGTAACTTAAGACTGGAATTGACCCTATCTTTAGTCAGCATTCTGTTTAACATATTATCTCAAAGGGAAAAGACTGCTCAAACAGATGTTCGGAATCATCGTAAAAGTCGAATTATATGCAAATATCTAAAATATGTTTGAATAAAAGTATATTGAAAACAAATTAGAAAGTTGCCGAATCTAAAACAGGAAGGATGTAGCTACTTCCAGGTTTCTGCTGTAAAATAGTTTTATTTTTTATGGTATAAAGTGACAACAGAATGCTCAATTTGAAATTTTAAAAAAGCTTTATGTGCATATAACACTTAATATAATATAATTTTGAATAAGAAGTTTGTTCTAAGCCTAATGAAATGACAAATAACACATCATTTGACACTGCATTAGGAAAGAATTGAAGAACGTTTCAATAATCTATTAAAGTCAGTCATCCATATACATATATTATAGAAGTTTAAAAATACACAGCATTGAAATTTCATTTGAAAATTAACCTCCTCAAGAAATAACACCTGCTCTAAATATATTTACCTATATATAAGCTTGTACCATTTATGGTATGACGCAAAATATAAATTGAGATAAAATACAATATTCAATTTTCCGATAAATTTGACATTCGCGAAACGTAATGGGATTCTCGAAAAAAGTTTCCGGGAAGCAAAAAAATTCAATTACGCAATTTTTTTTGTATATTTTTTTCTTCTTCTTTTTGTGACTAAACTGTATTCTGGTTAAAATCAATATCAAGCTATGGTGGCCAATAAAAATGCTTAAGGCCAGTGTACAATCCAAAAGAAATATTCGTTTGTTTGAAAGTGGCAACTCTGGCCACATAAAATAGCATAGGTAGTAAAGAGCAAGAGAGTGGAGCAAAGAAGCGTGAGTTTAATGTTATGCCAGCGAGCTCAACACAGCGATGTTAGTATGGGAGCAATTACAAAAGGCCTAAAGGAAATAAAGGGAGTTCAATGGTTCTATAAAAACAGCGACAAAGGCAAAAAAAAAAATAGATTCAAATTTTAATTTTTGTGTATAGAATTTGTCTGATATTCTTTGTCTGTCGGTCTGCCTGTTAGTGTGATGGTTTTTATTAGTCTCTCTATGTTCTGTGGCAATGTAAGAATGTAAGTGAATTCAAATTGTGCGATAGGTTAAGAACAAAGAAATGGTTGTTAAAGAAACAAAATGTTTTACCTGCAGGCAGGCAGGCCTTAGCCAACCGACATCGCAATGATGATCGTCAAGTTTCAGATCATTAATAAGGCAGCAACAACAACAGCAAAAATGAAAAGCAGAATAGTGCTCACATAAAAAAGAACCTAAAAAACCAAAACCGTCATCATCAGTCATTCGTTTTAAGCCATGGCTAAAACGGGGAGAACAGGAAAAGGGGGCAAACGGCCGAGACCGACCATTTACCTTTATAATACAAAAATCCATCAGTCCAAGGCTTTAAAGCGCCGATTTCGATTGTCATCGTCCAAATCGTCATCATCGTCGCCATCGTCATCGTAATGTACAGTATGCAGTTGAAGTGAATTAATGGTGGCAGCGCAAAGGCTTATTCAAACAGGAGTTACAGGAAACGACAGAGAGCGATGCAGCCAGCCAGCCTCTGGTGAGTGAGAGTGTGTGAAACCCCGAATTTATGTACGTGCATGTGTGTGTGTGTGTTGTGTGTGAAAGAGAGCAACCGTTTGTGATGATGGTGACTCAGTTGAATTTCACCAGGCCAATATTATGACTCGGGTTAAACAACACAAAAGGACACTTTTGTGCAGATTCGAGCAGGGGAAAGAAATTTCATGAAGCAACAACGAGGAAGAGTTCAATCGGTACAACAACAAAATAGTCTGCATGTAAAGCAATAGAGTTGCCAAATTAGATTTCAAACTGATCAACATTGACCATCACAATTAATATTGTTCCGGAGATGGGCCAAAATATTGCTTTTCATGTTTGTTAAAAGCCAATTCTCACTACTACCAATATAGATATACAACAACTATAGCTAAAGTTATTGCTTCCACTTCTTTTAAGATAGGCCTCACCTCCGTCAATGGGGATTATGTTCCATACTAGCATAATCAATTTGGTATCTCCTGGCTGCGAAGAAAGGGCTGCCAATATGTGTTAATAGCACAATTGTCAGTCCCTTTTCCTAGATAGCCCAAGTTTTTACTTGGCTATCCCAGGGGGCGTTGGCAATCGCATTGTAATATGCCCAGTGTGTCGCACACCGTGGGTAAGGCCTTCACGGCGGGACTCACGTTAAACCCTCGTGGACTTCCCACTTCTTTTCAAAAATCAAGTAATCATATAACAGCCTCTGATTTGACAATAGGTAATGACTTAGGTGATGTCGGGGAACAACTTGAATCAGATTTACAATTATTTTGATTTCACGCGTCCCACAGGAATATAGTGGGCAAGTCTAATGCTCTTGGTAAAAACTCATAAAAATGATCCATTCTTATTTCCTTAGCCATATTTCCTCGGTATACATTTCAGGGTTTATTGGTTTAATACCACTGAGTTTAACACTTCAAAATATAAGTTATAGACACAGAAAAATTTATATCAATCTCTAGAAGCATATCTCCTATCTACCACCAAATGGTCAATCTGGTTTCTCTTCTTGGATTGCGGCCCTTGTTTTTTGGGCGTAATGTTTTCGTTAGTGTTTTTATAGCTGCTACCAGTGTCAGGCAAAACTTATTTCAACTTATTATTTTGAGATATAAATAAATTTCTTTATGTGCTTATTTTGAAAAACAAATAAATACAATTTATTTATTAACTTTTTATTCACAATCTGAAACCTTTAAATAACAATACATGTTAAATACTTAACTTTTTCACGATTTTGTATAATTTGAGTTTAAAACAAATTCTCTTTGAGACATTTCATGCGATAGTACTTTCACAAAAAAAAAATCATAAAAATTCGTATTTTATTTTGCTCCCTTTATTTTCTTCCACATTATTATATGTTTTTATCCAGTTACAGTTACAGTTTAACCCAGTAAAGTGTAGAAAAAATTTATAGTGTGTTAAGTTGTAGTGTCCCATTCCAATAATGTTCTTGGGTTTTGGATCATTTATACGGGCGGTATCAGTAAGATGAGTTTAATTAAACCAATATCGTCGGTTACATTAATCGATACCAGTTATTATGTTCTGCTATTGTATGTGGTTTTTGTTCAATATGTCCTTTTATATGAGAAGTTCCTGAAAGGGCGTGGCGATTTTGAAAATTTTTTAATCCAAAATCACGACTTGAGAAACTGCTATCACCATCAAAATTTCGTCAGGATCAGCATAGATTTACTCGAAACAGGCAGAAGGAAATTTTTATTTGTTTTTGGTATCAAAGATATGTATCCCAATCCCTATAGACGTCGGTGTAAATATAAAGAATAATAAATAAAGTGAAAATAAAAAATATGTATTCTTCAATTAATTAAATAATAAATAACAAATAATTCCGCACAATGATCAGTATTAAACTAATGGCGGATGACAATTCTATTCGTCAGGGCAATATTGGTCACATTATCCGCTGCTAGCTACAATCGTAATGTAATAGCGGTGAAAGTCGTTGAGTTTCATCTTAAGGACAGTTTTTGCACTTTGCATGTCTGTATTATCTTTTGAGACCATTCTGAAAGGCAGACTATCGCCGAATGCAACAATAAAAATCCGAGGTGTATTATGCACAACTTGAAACTTCAACCGCAATACAAATCACAAATATATCACTGCAAACACTCCCACTGAAACGCGACTGTAAACTCATGCATACACATCTACTTATAATATTTCATGCACTCTGCAATTTCCTAGGTCATTAAACTTAAGGCTACCATGTTGTATGGATGGAGTAGTTTGATCACAGGGCTTATATATTTTGGTTTTGTTCTTTTGACGGCGACGTCCCTTCGTTTTCTATTTCTTCCTTTTTCTGCAATAGCCTTTTTTCTCGTCTTCGCCTGCTGGTTGGTGGTGGAGTGTACAAAGTGGACTTTTTCGATGTATTGTCAAGAGTTTAGTGCATTTTATTTGGTGTGGGCTATTCAGACATATTTATTGAGTTTTTTTTTTTGTTTGTTTGCAAACTGAAGGAAAGGATAACATTGTTTCATGCAAGGGGGATTGTGAGAAGGGAAGCCAGACAGGCATAGCATAAGTAATATTATAAGGTAAAATTTATGAGGTTTGCAACAAATGTTGTGAAATTGGTGTTTCCTATGTGATAGATATCTTTTGTACATTTCTATACAGAAATCTGCGGCGGATGGGGGTGGAAATACGACACTACGGAGATAGTGAGAAAGTAGTCGAAACCTATAATTGTGTAAAGTTATATTACTATAGTAACTTGTATTATAATTACATGTTACGCAAAATTAACGTTAAATACAGCTTTTCCTATAGAAATTGTTATTCCTTTTCATTAAACAATATTGTATTTTAGGGCAACCTTTAGGAAGAGTCCATTTTAAATCAAGATTCTAAAGGACATGTGTCAACATTCTGCAGCCAGGAGATGTGGACCTCGATAACTAGTGCTCAGAAAATGTATAGATGGAAATAAATGACGGCTCTTAAATACAAAGCATGACGACTTATTTAGGAAAAATACCATTATAATTACTAGTGCGCCAGTCAATTGAATGGGAAAAAAATAATCGTTTGAATTTTATAGTTTCAAAAATGTCAGTTTTTTCTTTTTTTAGTTAGGTACATACGAATTTGAAAAAATTGTGAAAACGGATGTAAGCACCTTCAAGTAAATGCCTATACGATTGCGATGGGATATGCCGCGATGTTACCTCAACGGTTTTTTGGCGGTGGATAAAATTTGACTACCTCGTAAAAAAAATGTCCATGTATGAGCTACAGCTAAGAATTTCCCTAAATTGTGCATATTATGGTTTTAGATCAAATAACAAAAGATTGAAATCTGTGAAATTAAAAATTTCGAAGCTGAAAAGGCCATTTTGGAGTTACTTTGTTAGTGGACAAAGGATATTAGACTTTTTTCCAAAAATCCATACATTTATTTCGTCTGCTCTGTACGGACTTGCTATATAATATTATAGAGCCGCACCTGTATGTTGATTTTGAGGGAAACATTATTCCGTAAAATATACATGAGAGTTTTAATGTGGAATAAACGTTCTTATAGATTGTTATAGATCTATGAAAATGAATATAGAATGGAGCGACAGATGTTGGAAGGGACCAGATCATTATATCTCAGTCAGATCTTTTTGTGACAGATTGGAGAAGCGCTTAAAATTATACAAAACATTTGACGTTGTTGGTGTTTGACCATATTAAGTACATATGTAAGTCGCCACGAGAAACAAGTTCTTTTAAGAAACATTTCTCTGAAGAATTATTAAAAACAAAAACGCTTTCTTCGGAGAAGGATATGTGGAACACTTTTACTAACAGCAAAAAATGAACGAAAATTCTATTTCTAGGATACGACAAGAGCGCTTCTACAGGATCAGTTTTTAGTCAGTAAGCTTTTCCAAAGGATCTGGAAATATTCCAGTCTTAAAACTATGTATATATTACGATGGATTTCTATACGAAAAATATATGGAGGAATGCAATCTACATACGAACTTAAGATATCGGAATTTTCGAAGCTTTTTTTTAAAATTCTAAGCGAAATCGCACCAAATTCTATGGCACTTGTGTGGATAATTTTTATTTCTCTAATGCTGCAAAGTGTAAATTCAGGTTTGTTGGAAGTGGAACTGTCTGTTATTAGTTTTCTTTTAGTTTTATTGTGAGGTTCATATTTTTGGCCCCTTTCCCTTTTGCTCCAGTACGTCTAAATATATTCAGGAATATACATAGACCGGAGCATACGAAATAAAGATTTCTTTAGGAATTACTTCAAATTATTTCAGATGTCATTGTGTCAAGGCGTTGTCAAGGATCGTGGAATTTGCCTTCAGAATTCGCCACGACGGCCTTCTTAGAATGGGGACGAAGAGCTTTTGTAAACATTTTTCTCTTTAACATCTTATAAACACAGTTTGAAACAGAATTGTTTTTAGCTGAATATGAACTATATGCGAAATTCACATTACCTAATCATTAAACTTTAATTTCTTTTCATTACCTGCTTTTATATGTGTGTTTAAATACATATTTATGGTCTCATTAGATTTTGGAATATCCATTCGTATTTCACAAGTAAATGAAATTAATGAAAGTTTTGCCCAGGTACACACACACACATTTGAAAATACACATGTACATACACGCACACACATGCGAAACCATACAATCGACCAACCTGCAGATTTGGTTTATATTACTACGCTTCTCTTTGAACTTGAAAGCGACTAAAACAAAGCCGTCGACGTCAACGTGGACGCGATGCTGACATGAACAAATAATAATAACGCCACTATTTACTTTGGGCATTATTAAATTTCAAACAAAAGGATATGTTTACACACCAAATTCATACCGTTATGTATGCGTTTTTGTTGTTGATGTTGTGTTTATTGTTTGTAGACCCTCTTCACTGTTTATTTATGGTCGCTTTCGTGCAAATTTGTGAAAGAGGAAGAGATGAAGAGAGAACTGAGATGTGTAGGGTGGTGGAGAAGATAGACGGCGGCAGCGACAGCTTGGAAGCCCTTTTTTGCGGACGTTAGGGAATGGTTAACTGTCTGCAAAGATCTGCATTTAGGAAAAAACTTAGAAAATTCGCTCAAATTATTTACCTAGTTATATGACTTCTATTATGAATAGAAAATATTTCCGAGTCCACGGTATTCTGTGCTTCTTTTCCAAATCGTCACACCAAATTTTGACAGTATCCCAGCAGCTTGGTCGCCTCATTTGGCGCCGGTCTTCTAGTTTGCTGTCAAAGGCTTTTGATATTGGAATATCATCCGCATAACATGATTCATGATTCCAATGCAATCGCTGTATTCTGCTGTGTTGGGCAATATCGAAGGCAAGGTATGCAGCAAGTCATTCATACAATGCATATGTATATATGTATTTTATAGAGAACTTTTCTCTCGAAAACTCCCAGAACTGATTCAGCCGTCAGTGTCACAATCCACAATTCTGTATTGCCGTTAAATCACTCGCTTAATAAATCCTCTTGCATCCCATGAATAAGATGTGCGAGAGATCTTTTCACATGCAGTGAACTTAAACGTTTCCATTTTTTAGACCCACTGAAAAGGACCTACTGTTTGACGACGATTTCAGAAGACAATTCAATGAATTTTTACTGAAGCTGTCGATTACTCGGCTGCTCGTCACACAAAAAAGATGATGATGATGATGTTGTATCGGTGTGATAACTCGCAATCATGTTCTGACGTAGTAAGAGCACCTGTTCGCAAACCGTACTCTTCTTCCAAATTATAGTCTGATATATACTATTTTAATGATAGAAGATCCAAGTTAGATAAAATCATCTTCCATCATTTACAGTTGTCGACGTTCACGTAAACGAGTATATTATTTGTTTGCGAAAAAGATTACTTCGTTTTGTACTTGTTTTCTTCGAAACTAAATTTTCTAACTCCGCATAAATTCTTGGAAATTTTCACTCAACGAAATCAAAATCAGGTAGTGGTTTAGGCTCCAGATCTCCCCCTTCTTATCTCAATCAACACTTTGAACAATATGTTAGTTTCATCGCTATCATAAGACATTGTTCTCATCGTGTCGGCCTGTGTAGACACCATACAATTGGTACATTCAACCTCAGTTTTACCGTTATCATAAGATGCATTTTTCGTCGCAGTTTAATTACGTTTTCAACATACGATTTAATAAACCAAAACGAACTTTATTAAAAATAGGTCATATCGCTCTACGTATCCATATACTCAGTCCTTCTGACAATATACCGTCTGGCCTTACATCTTGCTTATAGTGTTCGGTTAGTATTTACCATCTAAATCAGATAAATCCTTTTGTTCAACACAATTTTGAGCGTCTAAACTCAATATGTATTCAACGCGATTCTTTACAAAATGCAATTCATTTATATAAGTGATACATATTTAAGTAACACATGACTATCCGTTGCAGATACCGTGGTGTAGGATATTATATAATCGGTAATGACCAATTATAACTCGGCGCCAACTATGTTCCAGCACCGGAGAATGCTGCGATTCCAGAGAATGAGGTCAACATTGAAAAATTGTTGTAACTTGACGAAGCAACATTTCATCCGAGAATGAAATCGTTTAAACTACCATTTTATAAAAAAAAATGGTTCAAGCCTTGTAGAAGGAAGTCTTTTCCTACTGGATAAATTTTCTTTAACTGTGGCACTTATGATCATAACGTCGGGGAGGAAATTGATATTCTAAATTTAAATGATTATTGCTCTGAAACTGTAGCTCGCATTTAAATTTAAAGACTATTCAAATTTGTCTTAAGATATCAGTCAAGTCAATAGTTAATACCGTGAGATCAGCATTTTAATCGTCGTGTTAAGCGTGTTACCTAAAAGACTAAAGCCTATTCTGTCCGATCTTACAGCTTTAGACCTGTTAAGTCGACAAGACATTTTGCTGAGCGGTTTTGCACCAAAAGATGCCTTAAACAGGGATATACGTAGCTTAGCAAGCAGTCTGTTGTGATGAAGGATATGAGGAAAACTGCAGTGTACATGATTGCCCCAATATTTAATAAAAGTCTCTTGCTACTTGTGTACCCTGATGATATTGACATCGTTTATCAAGAACTGTAAGATGAAACTTCACTATTTTAAAGTTTTAAGAAAGAGTCAGAAAAAGTAGCGCTGACTGTAAACGGCGACAAAACAATGCTATTTTTGTATAGTCGAATAGAAACCCTACTCGTTTGTGACGCTGCTTATTATTTGGCAACTATGCCTTCCGAATAATGGATGATTTGATCTATTCCGTCGTAAATAAACCAAATTATGACAGCCAAGAAGCTAAGAGAAGAATAATGTTTGCAGCCGCTAATATTGGCTAACAAGTGAATGAATCAAAAATCCAACTGTAATAGACACTAGTCCTGGACAAAGCCAAAACCAAATGAATCCGGCCTTTGAGTTTGTGAGAGAAAAATTCCTAGTAAAATACAGTGTCCGTCGCAAAGGTATACAATTTTGTTTATAATTTTTGATTAAATGAAAGAGAATGGATCTTATATTGATAAATGTTTTATTTAATGTCGGCAATTATGTATGGAATACAATATCAGATAAATGTCCGTCTTTGTTAGCCTCACAAATACATTCTCACACATTTCACGCGGTATTTCATAATTTCATCACGAATATTTTGTTTTAGTTGCTCAAACATTTCTGGTTTGTTTGCATAAACCTTGCTTTTCAGATATCGCCACAAAAAGAAGTCCGGAGCAGTCAAATCAGGCGACCGTGGATGCTAAGGTGACTGATGAATAATTTGAGGGTTTTCCATTGCCCAGAACCGACTATTCTGTTACTCATTATGATTTTTTCATGAAAATGGGGGTTGTCCTATTGGCATATGTACGGCAGCGTAAATGGTCTTGTGGAAGAAGCTCTTGTGTCAACTGAATCTTAAATGCAAACTGAAACAAATGCAAATCCTTGTGCAAAATTGTGGCCAAGTTGTTCTTTGAAGACCAAGCTCCTGATCACGGCGTCGAATTGAGGTTGATGGATTATTTTGAACACATTCTTGAGCAGCAGTAATGTTTTCAGCCGATCTTGTGGTTGTGGCCCATGCTTGTCCCTATCAGCTACAGACCCTCTTTCTTCAAAATTATTCATTACACGATTAATAGTGCGTCTTGTTGGCACCTTGTTTCTCATAAAAATTTCGCGTAAATTTCTCATCGTCACAGTAATCGATGATTGATATTGATAAAATGTTTTAATGATTGAAACACGGTTTATCGAATATTTTTCCATAATAAATTTGCCACATCTCTACTTCATGAATATTAGAGAATACCAGAGCATAGGTGTCCTACAAATACTATGAATCCATCGAAACTTAAACTTCTTTTTTATAGAAGACAACTTCAATTGAGATCGCCATCTCAGTGAGTGATATCCTGACTAGCGATATCTTCCATATGGTTAAATTTATTCGATAACCAATCGGTTTCCTAGATACCTAACTGTTACTCTATTAATCTCCGTTCTGAAAATTGAAAACTAAAAAGGTTTTGGTGTCTTAGCCACCCTCCGTAAAGGTTACGGGAACCATTCTGTGAATAGTAAGTATATTACCCTCAAGAAACAACCAAACAACTCTATGCAAAATATTAACTTTAACTTTCATTTACTATGCTGATATTCAATCGGTGACAGGGTACGAGAGCTAAACCTAAATTGATTTCGTCGTCAACAGGAGAGAAATATTGTTTCTCTTTATGATAGTTTTTTAGGATTCTCGTCGTGTTGTGTATTGTCACTTCCGTTCCACATGTTACAAGCAACACAAATAAAGACAATACCCTCTGGGATGCAAACGCATTCTGGAGAAACTTAAATAAATAACAGGAAAAATTCTTAATATGTGTCTTGCTTTCCCTTCCTCCTACGTTTTCTTAAGCGGCAGCCGAATCACAAGTCATTCTGAAACATAAACTGTACATGTGGCAGACAGACAAAACAAAAGGGACGGACAAATTCTGCATTACAAGCTACACGAAATGACAGACACATATAGCTGCTCAAAAGCCTAAGTGACGGTTTAGACCTACTCATTCGATTTGAACAGCATTAAAATGAATTGAACTGAACTGAACCGAGAGGGTTTTCTTTATACAGTGTGCTGCTGAGTCGATGCAAGTTGCGTTGAGCTACACCCACATGCCTCAGTCTGTCGTCTCTGCGGCTGTGTCTGTCTGGGGCTAACACATTTCCTTCTTCTGGCTTTGTTGTTCTTCTTGTTCTTCGTAAACCTTGCTGTGTGTGGTAAACAGCTGTTTTTCGTTTTTCTTTCTGTGGCATTTCGTTGTACCAGCTTCGTTTTTTTGCTATTATTCTTCTTTGGAAACGTGCACACATGTTTGTGTTATTATTTCTTTCGTTGTATAATTTCCTTCTCCATTGCTCGCGCTCTCTGTCTCTCTAGAAGCACGATCGCATATAGCGGTGACATGTGCATTCATTCTCTGTAGCGGGAATAATAAATAAACATAAAAATATAGTAAATGTTCTTGTCCGTCCGCCCTTCCGTTCGTTAGCAACGCTCTGTAAGGCATTGTGTGCGTCTTGGGTGCCTTCAAAGTATTTAAAAGCAAATAAATGACAGCATTTTCTGAAGTTTTGTTTTGTTTTGCTTTGCGTGCGTGCGTTCAGCAGCAGTGTTGCATTTGCATTGTTTATGTCTGTTGTAACCGAATACAACAACAACAATGGCAGCAACAAAATGTCGGCTGCATCGCTGACGTTATCGTTCGTCATCGTGCACCCCGGGTTTATGAATGCATATCCGCAATTAATGTGTTCTCTACGCTCCATTCTTCGTTCAATACAACAACATTGTTTGTTGTTGTAACGTACCAACACTTGGGCGCAATGCACATGTTGATGATGAAAAATGATGTCGGTGTACTAATTCTTGGGATTGCACAGATAATCAATCTACTTGTCTTTGATCCTAGAAAGATAACCCATATCTGAAAGATGTTTGAACGTACGACATTTTCGCTTTAGTTAATATTCTCTTGCCACGACGAAGTTAATCTTAACTTGTTGTTGGTACAAAACGGAAGATTTCCCATACTTTTTCAGTTTTCCAATCTTTTTTACACCGAAAAAATGAAAAAACTGAAACATTACGCTATGAGAGGATTGCTGTTCACGCATTCTAAAACTTATTATTAAAAATTAAAAAAGAAAAACGGCTCAGGTCGGAATTTAGATTTTAAGATATTTTTTTAAGAAATTGCTATTACAAAAAAATTGTAGAACTTCGGGCATATGCACAATTTACTAATCACGACTAGATGCCAATGGTTGTCATTAATAAAAAAATAATAATGAATATGATATGAAAAATATGAAATATGAAAAATTGCAATAACTTGTAAACTGTTGTTCAGAAACTATACAGTGATTGGGGCAACAATTGTCTACAGAAAATTTGTTAAAGGAAATTATTTACTATGGAAAATTAGTTTCTGGAAACACTTTTCAGCAGAAAATTGTTTTCCAAACAAAAGTGCTTCTACAAAAGCTTTCATCCGCAACTAGTAGGTTACAATAAATATAAATGATTTTTCACCGTTATGATTTGTCACGCTGTTTTGTACCTTCAGTACAAATTACCTAATTTCTTCCGTATGCTACCAGGTTCATATCTTTCATTCAGTTACACTAAATTCAGTTTGATTTGGCACGCATCAAACGTTCATTTTGTTTCTGTATTGCCACGCCCAGTTGTATGCCACCTATAGCAAAAATCAATCTGAGTTCTATATAAAGAATCTGGATTTTTACATAAATTTGTCCCTTCCCCAAACTGAATAGACCGCTCCCAATAGCTACACACCTAAAACATTATAACATGGTACCACATTGTAATCTGTTCGCTGTAATCGTCATCAGTGTCACTGATGCATTTTTCCACTCCGTCCGTTCGATTTTTTCTTGTGTAAATTTATAATTTAGTGGACGATTTTAAAAGGGCACAAGGGGGAAAGCTGCTGATATGCGGGGAAGGAGGGACTTCGCAGTACCACTCGCTGTTTGAATGTGCGCATTTTTTGCACTTAATGTAAAATTCAAAATGCAATAAATAGCGGTGCACCCGTGTGAGGAACCCAGATGGAAAAAAATGACGCCTCCCTTTATTTTCGGTTCTTTGTTCACCACTTAATGGGACAGACGGACTCCTTCTTCATTTCCTTAATTTTAATTTTCACCATGCATTTTCAAGTGGTGACGCATAGTTTAGCTCAGTTTGCAACCATTGCAACCGCGATGAAGAGTTATTTATTAGTTCTTGTCAGATTCTTTGTAAATTAAAAATTTTGAACAAAATTTCATTTTCGAAAGACAAGAGAGTGGATTGAAAAGGGTAAAATGGCAAAATGGAAATGGTTGAGTGGTATGTGAAGAATAATGAACTTTTATGAAATTCCTCACGTCCCAGCACAATGGAAAAAATTATATCTTATATGTTGTTATTTTCGTTTTTGTCTCATGGTTACTTTTATGGTAATACATTTTTGTTTCCAATTCTTTTTTTTTTTTTTTTGAAATCAGTTATTAAGAGAGATTTAGTTGATATAAGGTACAGCAAAAAGAAATCCTTTATTTTTCCAATAGACGGTTTTGGTAATTTGTATCTATAAATGAGCTAGATGGCGTTAGAAAGATAAGATTTCGTAATTAAAACATCAGAAAAAATCGATTTATTTCTGAAGTGGGTGGTGACATATGACAATGTCAAGCGAAAAAGGATATGGTCGAATCGCGGCAAGCCGGAGCAAACGGGCCAAAGTTTTATTGTGTGTTTAGTGGGATTGGCAGAGAATTATCTGATGTGTTTATTTTTATTAAGCGACCGCGTTTACTGTTAAACAACAATTTCATTGGAAGAATGGGAACCGCAAAGAGCCACCACGTCGTCCGCAGCACTATGGCCAGCATTTGGCACAAGTGACAAAAAACTGCTCCATAAAAAAAATACTTTCTAATACTTTTTCAGATATTCAGGTATGTGATACAAAACGTTTTCGATTTAAAATCGATGCAAAAACGATGAAAGTTGTGATGCACATCTTTTTATCGATTTCATTTCGGTTTGAGCTGAAATCGATTTCGATTTCATTTTCCATTTCGTTCTATGGAAAATATGGATAAGAAAGGTGTGACAGAAAACGAATTACCGTTTTCATTTACGATTTTAAATCGAGTAGTCTTTGTGTGGCGATTTTGCAAAGTAGCATTTCTTTATTCGGAAGAGAAATAATAAATTGCGAACAATTTAAAACTAAAGTGAAGAAAATTTGAAATGTAGGTATTTATATCAAACATCTGATAAAACACAGACTTATTTTGTATATTTCAGAGGAAAGCACGCTTATAGCTTCGTTGTTTGTATTATTTTCTAAGGAAGGTTCGTCAGTATCGGAATCTGCTGTTAGTCTACTTCTTGATTGATGTTGTAAAACTTACACATGTTGTGAAGAGCACAACAAATGTTAATTATGTTTACGACTTTAGACGGCTTATATCATTATGCGCGAGACAAACACCTGAATCTGCTTTTAAGAACACCTATTGTTCTCTCTATTATATTCCGTCCTGAAGCGTGTGCTTTGTTGAACTTGTGCTCAGGCGAACCAGCAGTTGGATTTCTGTATGGGGTCAAAACAAATGGCTCAAGTCCATATCCAGAGTCTGCCAGAAGCCATGAACCACAATCTCCATTTTCATACATGGAACAATAAAAGTCTTTTTGGACGCTTAAATTCCTCACAAACGAATCATGACTTGAACCTGGTCGCGTTGCATCCACAGCCAAAATATTCATTTTATAGTCGCAAATCTAAAAAAAAAAATAATTAATACAAAATTTACACATATATAACTCATCTAAATTAACTCACAGTCATGGCATTTATGCAGTAATATCCTTTTCTATTAAAAAACAAATGTTCCTGAGTACCTGGTTTAATTATTGTAATGTGGGTACCGCCTATGCAGCCAACAACACCTGGAATTCTGTATTTATTAAAAAAAATGTTTTTTTGGACTTCAACATTTCTTGTGGCTCAGCGGAAAGTTTTATCCAGTATTGGCACAACACCTGCTCCAGGAGAACAACCATGCGTCCAAATATTTTAGAAAATATGGTGCGGTGCATAGCTATGGCAAGATCATTCCCCACAGAGCGTTGAAGGCAGCCTTCAGCGAAAAATCTGAGCGTTGCTGCCAACTGGATTGCTAATGGAATGGACGAGGGTGTAACACTTGTCCCAAGTTTATCCATTATCCAAATAAAGGCTTCTTTATTTAAGCGAAAGCATTCTACAAAACTCTAAACAATTATGTATTACTGAAACCTTGGGATAACACATTTGGTTTACTTTTTTCCCGGCAAATCTAGTGGGTTGGAAGCATCGCGTAACTTTTTCCTTTTAATATTTTCTTCTTTATTTGATGCATCACTTAAAATTGCGGACACTGCGACAATAAATGCCATGTTATAAAATTATTTTTCAGCTTACACTTGTTAATTTGCTTCTTGTTGTGCAAACACTTGTATTTTAAAACGTAAACAAATGCTCTGAGTTGTATTTTGCAAAAGAATATGGTGGAAATGAAACACAACTGGAAAATGAAATCGATACGATTTCTGTCACAGCTAAAATCGATCTGTTCGTTTTGATACTTCGTTTTCATTTGAAAACGAATCGATTTGCATCACATACCCCATTGTCTAACATTTTTAATTATATTTTTTTATCTAAAGGCAATGAACGGTTGTAATTGATAGTTATGGGATGGGATGTATAAAAACCACGATTTTGTGCACGTTTTCCTAAGGTCAGAGACTAAAATTTAGAAATTTCTCACAGATCACATACTTTGATAATAAAATACAATAATTTGTAGGCGTTTTTCCGGGTACAAGTATTTTCATTATAAAATGGCAACGCTAACTGAGATTGTTTGTGACCATGAACATGTCTCGAATTACAAGGTAATTGTTAAAAATTCTACATAGGAAAACCAAACAGCTATAGTATCTCCCTTAATAATTGTATGCTTATAAAATTTTATTTTTTAGAAAAGTATCCATTGATGGGGGACTCTCTAAGACAATATTCGATATTAAAACTGTTGCATTACCAGACTTGACATGAATATCGCACGTAAAATTATCTGATGCCCAAATTGCTTCAGTGATTTTCTTTGATCACAATAGACGGCTAATTAGTTTTAAGTTTGATAACGTTGCTACAGCATTATTTCCATGACATATTTGAATGTTTGATTCTAATAAACAATTTAGTTAAATAACATGAGGTGTCATCAGGACGGAATCCTCGTCTTCCATCAATTGAGTAGATGCTAGACACAATTGATCTGTAACCATTACAAAGCGAGAGCATTCTTTCTTAACGTCATGTAGTCGTCGTCTTTGTTCGAGAGTTCTTAATCAGAAGTTCCTCTCTTATAATCTTAAAAATCTCCCTAATCTTGGTGTATTCACCCAACTGCAAGCAATCATTTTTACCAAAGAACTTTGCGCATGTGATTGTACTTAAAAATGAGTGCACCAGAAAAATGTACATCCGCTCGTTTGATGTTCAGATATTCATCACACTCACAACACATCCGACACATTCTGAATTGCATGCAACAGCAACCCAAGAGGCGTCACAGCCGGCCATTGACACAAACATTGTGAGAAATGTGCAATCTTTCTCCACATATTGGATTCTACAACACATTCAGAGGGGGCGCCGCCGCTTACCATGAGAATTGAAATTTATAAAATGTTTATATTCATGGTATTTATTGACTTTTAAGATAAACTGTAATGATCTGTGGATCATTAAAAGAATTTCATTTTCAATTCGGGAGTGTATTCACACTCCCCGTCCACGTCTTCCTCTTTAACATTCATACATATTCAAAACGTCCAGGGTAAGAAAAAGTCATTACGTCGCTACGCATTGATGAAACCACGATCTGCCGCTGCTATCCCACCCCACATGGACATGAGTGTGGGTGAGTCATGTGGATTTTTATGTTCATTGGAGTGAACGTTGGTGATAAGTCAAGAGGAAGCAGAAACATAAAACATGTTTTCAATCTGAAATGAAATGGGGCTTCTTGCAAATGAAGAAAACGACTCTGGGAGAATTTAAATTTCACACACAAAATTGTCAATTAGATAAATGTTTGTATTTTACCATTTCGATACCTCACTGTTATTGTTTCCATAGAAATTTGTAGAATTGTTTTCTAGATAAGATTGATGATATCTTATCAGAATTGTTGTAGTGCTAGAATTGAGGGCAAATTTGGTTAAGATTAAAAATCTATTTATACAGGACCTATTTGTAAAATAAATAAAAATAAATTAAACTCAACGAGACAACAAATTTTGTGGAATATACGAAAATCGGTCATTTGCATTTGATAGGTATGCTTTTTTTTTTTTTTTTTGATCGATTAAGCGAAATCGGTCATTAGCTTCTATAATAGATAGTCTGATTTTGAAAATAACCGCTACAAATTTGAGTAATCGAATAACGATTAGATGAATTGTATGAATTGAATAAATTCAATTAAACAACTGGATTGAATGAATTAGATGAATTGGATAATTTGATGATGAATTTCGTTCAATGAATTGAACGAATTGAATGCTCTTAATGAATTTAACAAATTTAATAAATTTAACGAATGTAATAAATGTAGTGAATTGAATTTATGAATGCGTTTAATGTGTAACTAATTGAAAGAATCTAATAACTATATTGAGTAAAGTGAATGAATTTATGCAAATCGTGTGACGTTAGGATGCTTTTGTTTCCCTCGTCCTCCCCGCCATTGAACTACTTGCTCTGTTGGTTGATGGAATGGCTTTTAAGACCTCTCGAACAGTGGCTACGGTTCAATTCGGTGTTGCAAAAAATCCTTTTATCTTGTCGTTTGTGACACATTCAGCTTCTCTGCAATTTCTCGAACAGAAAAGTGTCGGTCCAAAATAAGCTATTTCAGGACAATCTACTCCTACTCCGTTCCTTATCGTATATTCAACATCATCGGTCAATAAGTTCCGGAACTGCGAAAGGAAAAATATTTTTTTTACTACATTCATCATCATTCATCAATACACCCTACTTTTTTTATATAAGGGTTTGTTAATACCAGTTTCTCCTGGAGCATCTTTTTGAGATTTCCAGGCAGATAGAATGCCCGGGGGCAAGATCTTCAGAATACGATGGAAGGCACAGCAATTTGGAATTGTCAATTTTTCATATGTCAATTCATTCATGGCATCATTACTATTCTTTAATGCCACCAATATATCTTACAATTAAGCAGTTTCTCAAGGGCTAATTCTATTCTGAAGCTTCAATTTCCTTCGATTAACTTACTAAACTTTCGTTGCTGTTAAACCGATTAAAGTGGTTTCTAATAACAACATTTGATAGGGTAAAACGTGAGTGTTCCTAATTAATTTCCTTTGTTGTTGTGGGTACTTATGACGGCCAGACAGACCGACACCGCCGCCGTCATAATAATTTCTTTGTTAATTACAATTATTCTATTTGTTCCCGAGATAACAGTGATAATAATAAAACAAACACCGTTAGACAGACGACGATTTCCTCTCAAATGTCAAATAAAATTGAAATGAAAAAAAAGAAGTTCTCAATACAATCAATGCATGAATAAAATTTGGTACTTGGCTTAGTGCACAGTGGTTTAGACATTTTTGGGCCTAACAATTCATGGAAACGTTGAAAAAAATATGTGATCAACCCGTCGGTTGATTAGTTCAGGAATTGAGGATTTTTCACCAAATTCGTCTTTATTCAAGTCTCTAACATTTCAATGTTCTTTATGAAGAAGGATTTTTTCGAATAAGCTTCGGTTTCTGCAATGACCTTTTCCATAAAGTATCATTTTGAGACTAGCAAAAAGTCGCTGGGGCTCAGATCTAGGGAATACGCCAGATGGGGCACCAATTCGATCACTGTGTATTTTCTCCGCTATTTGGGAATCTTATTTTTTTATTTATTTTAATTATTTTTTTGGCTTGTAATTTAAAGTCTTCCGGCCAATTATAAATAAATTTAAATTTACAACTTGCAAAAAAAAAAACGTAATAAAAACTAAATATAAATTTTATAAACATATAATATGATTTTATTAAAGACAAAAAGACATTATTAAAGACAAAAAAAGTATGAAAAAAGACTAATTCAGAAGTTAAAAGCTAATCGGTGTATAATCTGGAAATATAAGATAATCGGTATGTAATAAAGGCAGCTCACAATTTAATTGAAAACAAAATTTTATAGTAAAGTTTGAAAGTGTTGTAGAATGCACCTTTGGAAAGAATCAGGGCATAATTTAAAACTTTTTAAACAGCTTGGTAGTAAATTGTAAATTCGAGCTACCCTTACTACAAAAGTACGACCCACGAGTGTGGTTACTTTAGGAATAAAACGCTGCTTATTACGAGTGGAATGTGAAAAATTAAACCAATTAAGAAGAAATTGAGGAATGCACAGTCAAACAACTTTATAAAATAACAACAAAGACCTCAAAACGATATAATTTTTAAAACTACACCCAAGAAACGCTTAACATACGGTGTTATATGAACTCGACACCTCAGTGAATACAAATATCTCATAACTCTATTAAACGCCATCTGAATTTTCCTCATATTTTGTTTATCAGTGCCACTATACGAGTATAACTCTAAACAATATAGAATATAGGCATGATATAAGCATGAACCAATTTCTCCTTAATCGATCTATCTTTTGTTTTTGGAATGTTGATTGAGAGTTAATTTTCCGTCATCCATGAGCAGACTAAATTTAACGCATAATTAATATTACTTTGCAGGACATCAGCAAACTGATATTCACCCTTAAAGAGCAATTGTACATCATCATCTGAATAGGGAATGCATGTATCATCAAGGGTACTAAACATCATTCAAGTACAAAATAAACAGTATTGGACCAAGTACCGAGCCTTGAGGAACACCGCTTTGGACAGGTAGAGCAATAGACAACGAATCATTGACAACAACATATTGACTCCTACCATATAGGTATGATAAAACAGATATTAACATCGAAATTAAAATTGTATAAATTAGAAGCGTATAACTTATCCAACAAAACACCATAATCAGCACGATCAAATGCATTTTCTAAATCCAATGATAATAACACACAAACCTTTTGATCATACACTTTTTTCCTTATGGTATCAGTAAGACCAATAGGTAGTCCAATGGTACTCCCATAATTTCAAAATCCACATTGACAGTCACTCAGCAACGACTCACTTTCAATGAAACACAATAACTGGCACTTTAAAATGAGCTCCAAAATCTTTGACAATATGGCAACTAATGAAATCGGTCACAAATTTTCGAAATCACAGGAGTCAATTCTCTTTTAAATTGGGATTACTTTAGCCAACTTCCACTGAACTGGAAAAGAAGATATCATTATGATCGTTTTGAATAAGTCCAAAATATGGCGTGAAATTAGTGGAAAAATTATTTTTAAAAATTTCAATGATAGACCATCTGCCCCTGAAGCATTAGACTTAATAGAAGAATACCCAGACCACAATTTATCGAAGGTAATACACTGAAAGGAGAATCAATTATTCACCGATTGCGGCATGGGATACGTAGTTACGTTCAGTTGGTTGCCAACAAAATGCGTTATTTAGTTGTTCAACGTCAATATTGTCAAAATTACCTTGATTGCAAGTATCACCTATCATGCCATTTTCACTAATGCGATTCCAAAAGTGCAAAATGCACCTTAATTTTCAGTTTTTACTGACATTTTTGCAACGATTTGTGGCCCTACAATAAATTTTCCAACTAACATCATTGGCATCGTTAATATATTCAGAAAAAGCTAAATCACTTATTGAACCATTTATCATACGGCGTATATATATACGAGATACCTATATATATTTTTCTTTTTAAGTGGTATAACAGAATGGATAAAGGACAAACCAGCCATAAGTATATTTAGCTGACAATCAACATCACTTGTAGCATACATGTCTGAAAAATTAAATCAGGCAGTGGTGCTGCTCACCACTTCTGGTCTCACCGACTTATAGAACACGAAAACATTTTTATCTTCACGTTGAACTTTAACATTTAAAGAAACAAAAATAAAGGCGTGCTTTGAAATAGTAGGACAATAAAATCCGAAAATTGCACGTTGGCAGGATGAGACATTAAGAAGAAATCAATCAACGAAGATGATTGATGAACTACATCAAAGTGTGTTGGCGTGATGTTATGATGAACAAAAATATTCATCCTAGCGCATGCCTCCCTCACCTGACTAGAATGCCTCATATCAAATAAATTCTTATTGAAGTCACCCATAATAGAAATGTCAGTATATCTTTCAACTACATCGGAGATATCATTCTCAAAATAATTAAAATCTCCATGAGGAGAGTTTCGCGTAGTTTCCCAAACGATCAAACAGTGTCATATCATATTCGCTATTCAGTGTTTATTTCTTTCTCAAGGTAATCAAATTGAAGAATGCCAAAAGTAATCTAAAATACAGAGACCATAATCTTACCGGCCAGGCGACTGTTGCATCTTTGGTAAAAAGGACAGTGAAGGGGATCAATTAAAGATACTGCAATTTACGAATGAGAGTGTTATAAGGGAAAAATAAGATTTCGGAAATTGACCAATCTCAATGAGATGTAGAAGAAAACGAGGGTAGGTAAAGTTCATTTACAGTCGATATAGCCCTCATCTACGATTTGGTAAAATAAAGGATCGCGCACGAATCATGCTACGGTGTACCAGTAACAGCCGTTATTTAAAAATGTTGAAGTAGTTTTTCTACCCAAAACTGAACCGAAGACGTATCCTGTTCAACAGTATTTGATTCCAGCAATATGGAGCAAATGCACACATAGTCATTAATTGGGGTTATGTCAAGCAAGAGGTGTACAAAACGAAACCAAAGAATTTGACAGAATTGGAGCAGCCCACTAAAACAATGATTGAGACAATCCCGAATGAATAATTTTCTGACCAGGTGTCGCATACACGTGAATGAGCATGGAGGTCATTTACGATCTATCATCTTCAAAACCAATTAGTTATATAAAATAAAATTAAATTTTCTATACAATAAAAATAAATAAATGAAATATATTGAAACCTATTTGAATTTCTTATTGTAGTGCAATTGGTCTATATTAGGCTGTTTTAAGAATATTTACGGCAGCTAAAGCGCCTGCCAGTCAGCCAGACGGACATCGGTCAATCGACTTAAAAAGCTATTGATAGAAAAATATTTGGTACCTTAAAAGCTTCCTTCTGGATGTTACATTTTTGTCGCATCAAATAATATGTATGTATGTATGTATATCGTATTTTCATTCCTTCGGCTAAAGTTAGAAACACTGTGCAACAAGTCTTACGCATGTGGGTGGGGATAAAAAAATCGTGACACAGTAAAAATAATAACAATACAAGTGAGAAATGCGACAACAATGAAGCAAATATAACTGCAATAAGAAATAAATAATTTAATCAAATCCAAAGGAAAAACGTATTTAACACGTTATCAAAATTACAAACAGTTGACTATTAAACAAAAACACACACATACACACGCAATCGTCAATCATAAAGCGCAACGTCTACAATACATCCATCCAATCACTATCGACAGCAAAACACACAACCAACTAATATAAACAACAACAGCACGTTGTTGGCAACAACAACAATGTGGAACCATTATATATTACACGCTATTCTGTCAAACAATCATTGGACAGCCGGCGGGGACGGACAGAACACGAAATTGCCACAGGAATTCTATACTACACAACGACTAATAAGCGAAGCTACGTAGAATTCCTCGTATCTGCATCAACCGTAGGCAACAAAGCAGAAACGATTAGAAACGGGCCAAACAGGAACGCTGCAAACGGAAAATAATTAAATCATGCTCGTGTTTTGCGTGTTGAGCTGTTTAAGTTTCTTCCGCATTTGACGAAAGAAATGATAAAAAAAAACATATGGAGAGGAGGGTGTACGAAAATGTTATTTATTAAGTACAACAAATATTAATGTAAAATATGAGCAAATTAAAAAAAAAAAAACAACACAACTTGCTCAACAAATGTTGATTCTGGTTTTTGTCGTTTTTATACAAAAAAAAAAAAAAATATTAATTAAGAAACACTTAAAAGTAAACTCCACGAAAAAGGTTTGCTTAATGTGCACAATTGGAGTAAAATAACAAATAATAATAAAAATTTAAAACTCATGTACTCGTCATAAACTACGTGATTACTTTGCAAAACGAAAATTAAAAAATAGTATATGTATACGCAACTTACTGGACTGTTTTAATAATGGTGGAGGGAAATGTCTTTGGAGAAGAAATATATTCTCTACCATCAAGGAAATAGATAATTAAATAGAAACGGCCTGTATAAGTGTAAGGAGACTTCAAGAATGCTGTCGATATTCCCAGCTAAAATGAAACATTGGTTACGAAAAAAATTGTATAGCTAAATACACCAATTTTTTTTTCAACTGCAGTGGAAGCAAAGGGAAGGTAGGAAGTGGTGAGCTAATAGGGCGAACTAACTAAAAGAATGGAAGGAACTAAAAGAATAAGTGGACCGAAATGGACGGAACAACGGAACTAGTTCACATCACTCTCCAAATTTTTTAGCCCCACTTTATCCTCGAAACGTCTTGAAAATAAAATTACTTATAAATGTAAAGAATGCTTTCGGTATAAATCATAGATGTGCCTACAACACATGATGACGATTTTCAGTCACCTTTACATTCACTTTATCGATGTTAACTTCAGTTGAAGATGTGGATGGTCGACCAATTTATCGTAAGCCTTCTGTAACATATTCAACGATTCGGCATGCGCGCTCAAACTTTTTGTCGACATAGAGAACAGTTGTGCCCACTTAACGACAGAAAGAATTTTGGCAATCTAGCGTTTTTTAATTAACAATTCCCAATAGTTATTTGACAGAGTGTATAAGTGCATAAAAAGGGTGATTCATATAGTCAATGCAAAAATGAAAGTGTTCACATGCTTCCGGATAATCACGTTTTCGCCAATTCACTGTAGTTATTGTAATTAGAGCAAACCGATTTACATCAACTAGATTTACGCAACTATGACGACTTCTGTTAGTAGAAGGCACACTATACTCTCTATTGCTTAATTGCACCAACCACAAAATTTCTTCGAGTGTAAAGTGGTCCTTTAGTTGGTGGTGTTCATAGAACCAGCACATTGTGCACTCAACAAACAACAACAACAAGACTTTGTTATGATTACGCCGAGTATTTGTAGCGTACACGGGGCAACTAAATACAACGCAAAGTCAAAACGCATCGGCGATGTGATTAGTCTTTGTTATTACACATTTGTTAGGCTTTCATTTCAGTTTGTCTTTGTTTCGTATCTTTTGCTGCTGCCTGTTTCTTCACTTTGTTTATAATTGAGCATAAGAAAGAAAAGACGACCAATATGAGCAATTGCTGGCTAAATTGTCTCTGGAGTTGTGTGAGGAGAAATACAAGAGAGCCACTTGTACCGACCGAGCAGTACATGAGTGAATGTTGTCGGACGTGTCGTCGCCGTCGTCACCTTTTAGTGGGGTTATTACTTGAGCTTGTTCTGCATTTGTTGTGTACACATCTTTTCTAAACAAGTTAGTTGAACCTCTTCTTCTTGCGTATAACAAGAGCGGTTGTCGTGATTGTTGGAGAACGAGCGACGAAACGCCGACAGCAAACAACTCGCCAGAACACACTAGGAAAAAAATAACGAAGAAAATAATAACAACGAAATGGTATTAACACACTAGAAACCCAACAGAGAGTGAGCCAAGTAATCAAAAAGTAGAATTGAGGAGGCAAAAAATAAAAAAAACAGCATAACAATAACAGAAAAGTATAATTTTAATCATGTTTTTTCTTTTTTCCCCTTCTTGGTTTGTGTTCGCGCTGAGGAGGAGCGGGAATGAGTTTGACTTGTGAGCACTCTTTTCTGTTAGGGTGTTTGTTGTTTTCTTCATTTCTTGAATTTGTTCCCACAATATTGAAAACACAACACCAAAACGGATTGATGATCGTGATGATAATGACGATGGTCTGGTTCTTTTGCTACCGCGCTGTTTTAGCCGGCAACATTTTCCATCGGCAATATTATATTCTAATATAGTTGTAGTGGTTTCGATTGTGCATACATTTAACGTTGATGTTTTTGGAACATCTTAATTTAGTACGGGAAAGTGTCTTTTGTTGGTTCATAGAATAAAAGATACCATTAATCCTTCGTAATCAGCCCTCAAATTAACTTTGTTCTAGAGGTGCTGTTTTTACCACACTTCTAACAGACATACGGATGAATGTGCGCAAATTGACATAGATTTTTAGGACGATCACGATGAGTATAAAGGGAATGATGGACTTTGATTACGCTCCACTCTATAGTAGATTGTAAAAAAAAAATAGCTACCGTGGAGAACGCGGCTACAAAAATATATCTTTTGTTAAAAATTATATAATTTAGTGTTGTCTTTGTAGCGTTAAATACTGCTTTTCATTAAGAGCGCTACCGGATGTGAAATATAAGTTGTTAAATATTACAAGATAAACACACTTCCACCTATCCATGATCACATTGCTTTGATTATATTAAAGAAATTCTAATTTCGACTCTGACTGTTATTTACTTGACAGGAATTACCTGGTACACGGTGGCCTAATAATCCACACGTCTTAAATAAAAATTATTATGGAAATACTAGAAAAAAGAATAGAACAAAAAACACTCAAAACTCACACAAACAACTCAATGAAGAAACCGTTCACAATTCTTTTCAAAGGACTGGGGTTCTGAAACACTACCAAAACTTGGTCTCAGAAACTGAAGAAGGGCGGCAGAAGAACGAAGCGCAGGGAAATGATAGAGAACAATTTCTACTCTAGTGTTCATTAAAGTATAACCTATATAAAATGGCTGACCTGATAAAAATCTTTTTTCCTCTATAACTCAGGACTGATGTGACCAATCCATATAAAATTCGATCAGTTGTTATATTAAGATGTTATTGAGGCAATTTCAGTATCCTTTGCATGGGAAATGAGCTATCGTTAGGAACGGGATCGCATATCATGTGAAATTACTTAATCTGAGCTGTAATACAATTTCTAAAATGTCGTTAATTTGGATTATCAAGTAGACTTATTGGTAAATGTAGGGACTCAAAATGTTTTAGCCTGATTATGTGAACTGAAACATCAAGAATATTTACTTCTACTTAAATGCGGTGGCGGCAAAGTAATGCTGCAAATAAGACCAAAATTCTTACAAAAATTCATATGGAGAACTATGTTGCAATCACGAAGATAATTAAGTAATGAACGTAATTTGTTTCAATTTGGTAAATTGAATCGTACCACAATTGTCTCACGTTTCGGTCAATCCATAACCATTCATGATAAATTACAATTCCCAAACGGTTGACTTTTTTTTGTCTTGGAGACGTGAAATGCCTAGCCCTAATATAATATTATAATTACAAATCAGTATTTACGATACCAAAATATAATTATTGCACACTCTACTAAGCGATAATAAACAAACACATGAAGACAACATCACTTGAAGATTTCCGCTACTCAACCCCACAACAATAAGCCAGTGATAAATTATCACGACTACAATTTTGTTGAAAAAAAAGTAAAAAAAGAACGGAATCTCTTACCGCCATTTAAGAAAGTTTACAGGGAAGTTTTCCCACCACCACGATTCGTGACGGTTTCTGAAGGCATTTCACCATTCTTGCTGCGAATATTCGCTCTCGCTTCCCACCCCCGCATGTACACAGTTTATTTGGTCACTTCTGCCTTGACCACCACCACTACTTCGTTACAAAGAACACATATGTACGTGACGTGACGGACATTAAGAACGTGAAACGAAACTGGTCATGGGAAGTTCTTTGTGAGATTTGGAGGAGGAGTGTCTCGCTTACTCATCGGCAGAAATTATTGTTCATTGTGGGGAGACGAACGAACCAATAAAGAATGAATAAGAACGGTACAGCAAAAAGTAGGTAAGAATTATAGTTGTCTTGATTTACCCTCACGCTTAATTGCCAAATTGTGTGTAAAAAAAACGATGATCAATGTTTGGTTGAAGGGATTTCTGTTTCCTTTTCTACATCTAAAGAAACCTCAATGTAATCAGGCAAGAAAGAAAAATAATACATACCGTTGTCGTAGAATTGATGCTCGATGTGCGAGAAGACCTAATGTAGGATATGCAACCGGGATATGTTATTACCGTATAGTATAATAGAACTTTTGTTCGATATATTTTGATCAATTTTCTTCTTTCCTTAGATGGCGCCTAGAGCAGTCATTTCTATATATTATGTACCGCCTCCGCCTGTAAAAAGAAATCCTAGCCCATCTCTTCTACCCTTCTTCAACAATTCGTCTTCTTAAGTTTTGGCAGTGTTTCAAAAACCTTATCCTTCCAAACGAGTTTTGGTCGCCATTTTCTGCGTCGCCCATCGAGTTCATTGTCGAAGGTTTTACGTTGTGGAAGGTTTTTTCCAACCGCACAACATGGACCAACCAATGTAACCGCTGTTTTTTGATCGGCTCAACCCACTCGATGTCGGTATATAACTCATGACACACACGACGTCGATACCGTTCGTTCACAGTGATAGGTCTATTTTAATGAGTTCGACAGTTTTTACTATAAACTGGGTACAGAAGCTATTGCACATTGCTGGAAAAAGTGTATCGAGCTAAAAGGAGATCATGTTGAAAAACAAAGGACATTTTCCCAACTTTTTTGTGCCTTCTTTGTAACGTCGGCTAGTTTTGGGGTCACCCTCGTATCCGTATTGACGACAAGCTTGTAACGAACATGCATTGAAAAACTACCGTTTTGGAATTTCAAACTGAGAAGATTTCCAAACGGTACATATTGAGTTGTTTATTTTTAAATTTTGCGAACGTTCATATAGATGATAAAAAACAAAGGTAAAAATTGTATTATGACGATTGGAATTATGAATAAATGTACCTTTTGTGATATTAAATACCTGCCAATTTATTAATTTTTTTTGTGTGCCCACTATACCCAATTTATCGAAACTCTTTAGGAAAACCAGAAATGGTGCAATTTTTGCTACTGGGTTATTCTTTTGTATTTCAGATATTTTTTTTTTACTTAGTGTGATTTTCTTCAAATTTCGTGAACACGTACATATTACAAACAGTACGTGACAAAAAGAGATCGAAAATTAAATTATTCTGATTAGTGAATCTTTTGTTTCCGATTTTTAGACAGATTTATTTTTCTCCGATTTCGAATATTTTCCATCGCTGCCTTGTTGTTCAGATAGGGCGTAATTCTACACTCGAAATTACTACTCCTCCCTACAGGCACTACAGCAGCACAAACTTTAATGATATGTTAAAAGATGAACCAGACAAAGTGTACGTAACTTTTATGCCGCTGAGTGTAGTCGGTTACTCTGCAGCTTTTTGCGCAAAAAACGTTTAGAATGGACCGACGAATGACAGACCGGACGAATTGTTGTTATTGCAGTTCGTATGTGGTGTGTAGGGAATATTCGGGTTTAAAGTTCGTTTTCCTGAACGAGTGAGTGTGTGTACATCATACAGCGTACATCTATCTATGCACATATTTGCGTACAAAAAAATGTACGAATGTGTATACGACTACACAAGAATAGTACGTATGTATATTCACATGTACGTTTAACGCAAACATTGAATGCAGACAGCCAAACAAAAAATGTCGTTGACGCTCTTGTCGATGTTGCCCATTGGTGTTGTTGCAGCCGTGCTGACGATATTTGTAGGGAATTTATAGTTTCATTGTTATGTCTGTTTGACGTTGCTGGCAACGTGTCACGGAGTGGGTGGCAGGGAACCGAAGAAGGCCGAACGAAGCAACGAGCAGACCTCATCAAATGTAAATAGGGATAGGTCAAGGTTTGTCTTATTGCTGTGGCAGTAAGCGAAGGAGAACAAGACGAGGAGCGCACGATGTACAATCAAGAGGAGAACGTAAAAAGTTCATTGTTCACGGTTGAAAATGTACAACAAAGGAAGTTGACTTATTTCTTCTTGTTTTACTTGTCGGAGATCCTTGCCCTTCCGTTCCTTCCTTTTCTAAATTTGATGTTCTTTTTTTTGTGTGCTTCACACACCCAAGTGTAAGGATCTAAACCTGTTGTAAAGAGTTCAAAACAAAAAGGGCTGTAGATATTCTTCACAAAGGATAACAAGTAAAAGTGTTTAGTTTTGTGGTGTCTGCCAGTCGCATACGAGTATGTCAGGTTAATATTCGATATTGCAGACCCGCCCACATGCTCTATGAATGTCTTCCTTTGTCTGCACAGAGCCAGACACTACTGAGGAGTTGGAGTTTAAATCCCTCTTCAGATGTAAAACCACACGATTTATATATATTTTCGTAGGTTAGGTTAGTTCAATTTGTGTTCACTATACATATAAAGGTTGACGGACGGCTGCCCGTAAAGGCCAACAAACTTACATATGGGAATGACAGCAAAGAGGGCACACAAGTTTTGTTCATCGCAATTTAATAGAGATAGAGGGACAGATGGAGAGAGAGAGAACATTAAACTCTATACGCTGCGAATAAAACTTCAAATTAAAATTTAAATTATTAAAATATTTTGAAAATGGTAACGAGTGAGGATATCCGTGTTCATACGGAAAAATGACTAAGTGGAGTTAAGACAAAGTCAAACGTATTCACTATTATTATTGTCTTTAGGTAGATGCACATTTATATATGTTCAATCGTCATGTCAAAATTTCTTGCAGTTCACAAGCAATGGCATTTTCAAAATAGCAATTTCTGAAAAATTACGTATTATATAGAAATTTTGATAAAAGTGGATTACTTTTTTTTGGTTTATTGTTTGCATCACTAAGCCGAAATTTAAATTTTTAAATTTCCTTGGGAAATTTCTTCAAATTAAAAAAGGGCATCTAAAATTATTAAGTCTTTTCGGTATTTCGATTCGTGTTTATGCTTTTTTTGTGGTAAAACAATTTTTTACAGATCCAAAAATTTAAAATTTTTACACATGCTTTATTATTTTTAAGTAAAATTATGATTTCAGTGAAACAAAATTATTATTTTCTAATTAATCATAAAATATTAAAAAAAAAATGTTTGTTTCTATGCCGCCAGAATAAAAATAAAAATTGAAAATATACCTATAAATATCCGCGCAATCATACGCCAATTTATATTTACCTATGCTTAAAACACGATGACGCTACACTCCCCTTGGGAAAACAGACGGAGTAAACTACTTAAGGTACAGATTTAAACAAAATCGTTTCTGGTGTCGAGGAGTTTTAAAGTTGTAAAAAAGTAACGTTCGATACATTGCAAAGAAATACGTACCATGTATTTAGTATTATTTCCTATTAACATTTCCTTCGATTGCGAGTAACAGACATGTCAGTGTTATTGAAATATTACCGATGTACTAACTTCTTCTAGGATATGGAAATGGCTTGTATGGAAATTACAATAAACATACCTGAAAATATAAAACAGAGAAGAGGTTACGACAATATGAGAATGGATATTATTATCTGCAGAAAGAATGACAATATATTAAATGCTAATACAGGGTGGCGCAATAGAACGTGCATGCTGCATCATCTTTTTTTGCGGGGCAGAAAAGGCGCGGGCGGGGGGGCGCCTACATCGTTGGGTGGACGGGCTCATGGAGTATTAGTCGCTATGAATCACTTCGACGGGAAGCGTCGCGCATTTTGCGTGCGCGCATTTTACGAGAACTCTCGTTCATATATTTCTACTAGGCGACTATATTGTGCTGAATATGGACTACGCCGAATTAGTGAAGCTCCGAGTGCTAATTTAATTAAAATATGGGTAAAGCGTTTTGAAGAGACCGGTTCAACATTTAAACCACAAGCAAATGGTCGCCCAAGAACGTTTAGGACCGAAGACAATGTTGAGAGAGTTATGGAGTCAGTACGAGGAAATCCACAAATGTCGACTCGCAAGAGATCGTCTGTCTTACAATTATCGCGACGAAGTTTGCAACGAATTTAACACAATTAACACAAGAATTTAAAGAGTCTGACTTCATAGCAAGGCTCGCATTTCCTAATGAAATGCTTAATCGATTTTCCAATTTTGAAATTGATTTTCCAATTTCCTTTTCTCTGACGAGGCTCATTTCCTTATGAATGGGTTCGTAAACCGTCAAAATTGTCGTTACTGGAACAGTGAAAATCCCAAAATCAAACACCAGAAACCATTGCATAGTCCTAAAGTCACAGTATGGGCAGCAATCTCTGGCAGAGGAATAATTGGTCCTTTTTTCTTCGAAAATGCGCGGGGCCAAAACGTCACGGTTAATACGGAACGCTATGTTGAGATGTTGGACGGACTTTTGGCTCCACAAATTGAAAGTTCAAGAATAGTGAATTCCAGAACTTGGTTCCAACAAGATGGAGCTACCTGTCACACATCAAATGACTCCATGGCGGTGGTGAGGCAGATGTTCCCTAGCAGACTGATTTCGAAAAGAGGTGATATCCCATGGCCCCCACGTAGTCCAGACTTGACGCCCCTTGAATTTTTTTTGTGGGGATACCTCAAACACAAAGTCTACAGTAATAATCCAAGAAACATCGTTCAGCTCAAGGAGAATATCCATGGTGAAATGGCAGTCATTACACCACTATTACTGAAGAAAGTTTTCAATAATTTTCGTTTGCGGTTAGAAGAGTGCCGTCGTAGAGAGGGTCACCATTTAGATGATGTTATTTTTAAAAAATAAACTCCATTTATTACTCTACAATGCTTTAGATTTATTTTAACCATACCTTTTGTATTTATTTTTTAATCTAGTTTTTAAATATGCACGTTCTATTGCGCCACCCTGTATAAAAGAAGGGAAGACGATTGTAGTACACGTTATTTATCATCATTTCCCTCATGACCTCAAGTTAAAACACTAACAAACTATAAGGTCAACAAATAACTGCCTGGCAGCCACATCTGTCGCCCTGTTTCACTATTCCCTCTCTAAAACGTAAAACTAAAGTAAATAACTCATATTTTCATATTTACTTTAGTAAATAATTCGTTAGTAAATAATTCATATTTGTTTTAGTGCACAGATACTCCATCCACTTTTATAGTGAAGTCCTTTGGGAAATTGCAAAAACAATTTTTTTCTCTAGTGAATTTTTCGATTAAAAATTCCATTAATATACATTTTGCAGACAATAACTGCAACTGGCGAAATATTCAACATATGACGAAACAAAGAAAGTGAGAAAATGCACAAAAGGATTTTGTGTTTGGTCCTTACCTAGCACAACACACAGATAGGGAAGGTGGGTTAGGTAGCATTTGAAGGATAAGGATAAGGAGCAGCAAAGCTCAATAACCCTCCTTTGCCGAAGGGGTTCATTAGCAAGGTTAGAGATGTGGATAAAAATGCGCAAAAAAAAAGAGAGAATTTAAGTTAATATATGAGTAACCACCCAACACTATCGTTGTTTTTAATAGCAAAAAAAGAATTCAAAGAGCCGTTGACACTTGACAAAAGGAATAAAATTAAATTTAGCAGCGATTCATCAAAAAATTTTTATAATTTAGTGGCTTGAGGGAGGAAATGTTTTACATTTTTATACTTTGACAATATTACGGTGAGATATTTTGACTTCCCAGCAAACAGGTAACTTTATAACTAAATAATCTGACCTGAAAACTAGATAACTTGACAACTGGATAATTTGATAGACTGATAACTTGAAAATCTTAGTGTATATACTGTATATAACTGAATTCTATAAGATTGCATATCATTATTTTCGACTTAGTTGTCTTTTGAAACACATTGTGTGCTCTGTGTTTGCGTTGGTCGTTTCTCCCGTATCTCTTCATCTCTGATTGTCCTCTTTTGTTGGCTATCGATCTGTCCTTCAAGGTATGTGTTCTCTCCTTCCTTCCTGTCATATTTTTCGAGGGTTTTATGTGCTGCAAATTCATCTCTCTCCTTCTACGTAATAATTGCGCCTTTGTCTGGGGTTTGCACTAAAATTGCACAAAAATTGCATTATTATGCAAGGTCAGTAACACTGAGTTGGGTTCAGACTTGCAATAGCAAATGACAACATATTTCGTGTTGCTGCTCTTGCTCCTGCTTGATAATTTCGCTTCTGCTGATGATGTTGACGATGGTGATGATGATGATGACGATGACACATGCAATTATTTTTAGTCAGTATTCAGACATCATGTTCATTCTCTGCTCAGTTATTACCCCAGCAGTTCAGACTTCTGCATCGCCTGCTCTGCGGTGCGATGCCTCCTTCAGTAATTTCATTTTGAAAATTCAGTATTATTCCTATTCCATGGTGTACTCTGAACAACCACCCATTATCCATTCTTCCTACTCTCCCTCCCTAGGAAAAATAAAGCGAAACAAATGTTATGGATACATACCGCACATTGAATACATTGAATCATTGCACCACCCTCCCTAAATAGCAGCTCTCAGTGCGCCCGGTCGTTTGCCAGAGTGCACTTGGTAGGTATAGAGATATGAAATTGGGAGTGAAAAACTAACCTAACACAAAAATGTTGCTTAACCTTAACCCCCTAAAATAAAAAGAACACAGAGCGCAACGAATGACGTGACGTGTGTATGCATGGTAGAGTGGAGCGAGTGGAGTGAACGGGCGGACCCATCTGTAAATTGCAGTCGGAGTAATTGCTGCAGTTGCAGCAGACGCAGCATCAGAAAACAGTTCAATAACACTCATCTAACGTCATTATTATCATCATCATCATCAGCATTGGTGCAGCCGCATCGTCATCATCAGAAATACACAGAAAAGTCATTAGTCTTGGTACTCTACCACACACTCTAGCAGATCACCCCTCTCTCCACAGCTACCGCCGCCCCCACCATCGCTATAGACATCGCGCTACACTTGCAGAAATTAAAAC
>JAHXMU010000016.1:2685854-2726535 GCA_019455685.1 Philornis downsi
CATGCAACCACAGATTTATAACAATTGTTACCACATTAAACACAGAGAATGGAAAATGGCCTCTACAAACCCACTCCGTTGAGATGTTTCTTTTATGAGATTTTGTAATATGTTAATTCTGACAACTTTTTCGTTATGTGCATTTCTTAAAATAATCGTCTATGCCGCACTAAATTTATCATTTTTTATAATTCTATGATCTTTCTACGATGGAATGTTAAGTTTTCGAGCTATAGGTATATTTGGTTGTGAGTCCTTTAATGCAAAAGATTCGCTCAAACCATGAGGCAATAACTGAAGTAATACAATAAGATAGATTTCGAGTATAATTCCAAATATGTATGACGCAGTACAATTTAGCTTTTGGAGCAATTTACAAACTGTTTGAACCAAAACTTCTGCAGACAATCCTCGTACGACGACAGACATAACGTTGCATCTATCGCATCGATGCCACAATGAGAAAAGTTCTCATCCTTCCTTTCTTTTTTATGACGTTATCTTGCTTCACAGCGTTTTACTATACATTTGTTATTATCTCACTCTTTCATCTTCATTATTATCCTCTGCTGCTTTGTTCGCAGCAATTTATCGTAATTTTCAATTCAACTCTATTATATCACGATGGCTTGAAACATTCGTTGCGGTTACAAGAACCGACGAGAAGATTCTATCATTCCCTGCCCCGTCTTTCATGGCTAACATTACAGAAGTCTCAAACGAAGCACCACTTACTCGAGTACATACTTGTTGAAGAGTGAAGTTGGAAATTGTTAAATTCCAGAGAAGCAGATGGAGAATGGAGTGGAGGGGGAGCAATGGATGAGGAGCTGAAGTTGCCAAGGAGCACCGTCAAGTAGTTTTGTGGATGAGAAGTCGGATAGTGGAGGAGCGAGAGGAAGACACTTCAAATCGTAGTAGAGTTGAGAAGACGTAATAGAAGACACAAATGCTCGTAGTAGTAAATCGCGTAATTATAGTAGAGTTGTAGTGTCATTGGAGTTGAAAAGAAATTTAAGCTGGAGTAACGACAATTTAAATGATGAATATGTAAATGAAGCGAGAAAAAAATGGGAGAAACAGAACGGGGAGCCTGAAGAGCAATTTTTGCCTCCAAGAAAACAAATACTTGAACTAGATAACAAAACATTCCCTTACTTGTCATGGATGTGACAGGAAAGATCGATATACCGTTCAGTGGGATTATGTGCATTTATACTTTTAGGAGGTCACTGGCAAATTTGAAAGATTGTTTGGAAACCCTATGCTTGGTATTAATACTCGAATGTATGGTCAGCATCAATAAGAGTGACTGCCGTTCATTTATATGGACAAGTCCACACAAGCACTAAACATTTTTACCATTTACCCGTAAACTAAAAACTATTCCAATTAGTATCAATATTTGTTAGCGATCGTCTTGATACTGAGAGATTATTCAGAAATACTAAAAAATAAGATCTTTGAACTTAAAGTTGATATATTATCCATGAGAAGAGATCTTCTGCTGACACGCCAACTAATATGACAGCGCACCGGACATTGCGGGCCGTAATCGAACTTTTGGCGCTTATTCAACTTCCGACCAAATACCGCCAGATTTCCACAGATTTGTTCAATTTAACTTATATTTGAAATGGGAACTGAAGTATTTTAGCACTTAAAGATGTATATTCTTACCAACCGCCACACTAACGGCCTATTTATGGGCTCTTCGGCATATTTGTGGAGATTTTATTGAGTAAAACTGCAGTGAACCAGATTTCAACCATCTTCAACAAATGCTTAATGTCATTTGCATACGCTGATTATGTGAACATTATTGCTCAAAAACGGGGCGATGTAACTGCAACCTTCTCAAACACTCGAAGCCAATCCACCAGTACGGGTCGGACAACAAACGAGGTTAAAATCGAGTTATTTCTTTCGGCAAACCCAGAGTCTGGCTCTACATCGCTGTCAATATATTAAACGATTTCAGCGTAGAATATCGAATACAGATAAGTGTTATTGCGGAATAAACAAGCCATTCAGATATAAAGCCATTTATTGATGACGAGGAATTGAACCAGATGCCAGAAAGAAGTAGTGGTCTGGTTCTGTAAGTAACACTTGTTAGTGGACACGAGTGGACGAAACTGTTATGAGAGTCTTCGAGAAATAAATATTGTGTAAAACGAATAGTATCGTTGTATGAATCATGAACTGTAGATCGACATCGACGTGGTGAAGCGCAGCAACAAACTTGTATGACATTAAGCTTAGCTGGGTCGTTTTGGAAAACGTCCCTGCACGAAAAACCTTCGATAATGGATTCGATTTCGATTCGGCGCAAAAGAAAGCGATCAGGGCATCACTGTATCTGTAGGTTTTTTTTTGGGAATACACAAATGTAGCGTAAAGTAAAAAATAAATTTATTATTTTTCCATTTTTTTCTTCGACAAAGACGATTTTGGTTTTGCCGATTTCGTTTCGGTAGTACTGAAGTCAAAGATTCACAACGCTCTGGAAGGCTAATTATCGAAAATGTCGATAAAATAATGGAAATCATCAAGTCCGACCGCCACGTGAGCCCATGAACTAAACATTGCACAATTATCGTTTGGAACCATTTGAATTTTGTTGGATACTAAAGGAAACACGATGTATGGGTGTCAAACGAGTTAATGAAATAAAATTTCATAGACCGAATTTCCATCTGCGAATCGCTGAATCGCAACAAAATTGACCCACTTCTGAAGCGAGTGGTGATTGGTGATGAAAAAACATCAAACGAAAACAGTTTTGGTCGAAGGCAGGATTGACGGCCAGCAAGGTTTTGCTGTGCGTTTGGTGAGTTTCACAGAGAATCATTTACTATGAGCTGCTCCCTTATAGCCAAACTCCTAAATCGAATCTGTACTGTCAACAATTGGACCTTCCGAAGAAAACAATCGTCTAAAAGCAGGCATCTTCGGCCGATAAGAAAGGAACAATGCTTCATCAGGACAATGTCAGACCTCAAACACATCGATAGTGATTCGTCCGGAATTGCCAGGAAAATCAACTGTCCCAGTTTTTTCCAATAGGGACGAGAAGTGCCTACATAATGCAATTGCCTCCAAAATGGCAAAGAAGTAATCGAAAATAACGATGCATATTTAAACAAAATCGGATTATTGCCACTATGCCAAATTAAGGCCGCAATGCCATACAAAAATAAAAGTTTTTTTTTTACTACAGCTTATACAAAGCCTTTTCTCGACGAAGAATTAGACCTGATATTAACTCCATCTACCTACTTCTACAGGGAGAAATCTTGGTAAACGGTTTGAGCGCAGAAAATTGTTTTGAGAGTCTTCGAGAAACAAATACTCTGTAAAACATATAAGATCATCATGATTACCGAAGGGTATCAACGCAGTATCGCGACGTCGATGCGGTCAAGCGCATCAACAACAGTACAGCAATTGGCTGGGTCTTATTGGACGAGCGGATGAAATTGTTTCAGCTTAAAAGACGTTGTACAATGGAATCAAAATGTTGCGAAGCAGAGACTAATCAAGGCACCACTAAAATCTTGCAGCAGTGTATTGAGTCAGGATCCTGAAGACAGGAACGTTCCAAGCGTTTCTTCTTTTTTTTAAGCTCAACAATGTATGATTTATCGGATGTTGACGTCGATAAAATGACTATGGATGCAGGAAGCACGTTGAACTGAACTGTTTCGTTGATCTTAGAAATGATTCTACATTCCTCTGTTACCAATCTATAACTTATGCTTCAGGTTTGTGGGATACCGTGTAAACAAATTTTTGCAATACAGATTTCATCACTATTATCTAATAATATCATTTCCAACACCTCAGCTCAATGGATTTAAAAAATTTACGTAGTTTCTTCAATTCCTCAATTTTCAATGTCACAACGTGAGTACATCTTGAAAAATAGTCTGGTGTTACTGTATAACATTAATGGATGTAAAAATATGTTCTACAATCCATCCCCAGAATGCGAATGCAAATTTTGTAATTTGTGGGGAGAGGCTGACAAACTCAATACATTTTAGTCTTAGCGAATTGTAGATCGTTTGTCAGATATTTCAAAACGTCTTTGGTCTGAACTATTATAGCGTAGAAAATTCCAATTTCGTCCTTTTTAATTATTTTTTCATGTTACATAATTAGTTCAGTCATTAAATATGATCGACCAAAAATTGACTGAATTAGTAGTGTGAATGATCGTTTATAATCGACCACAATAGTTAATTGATTTCGCTCACTTTAGTTACGATTTAATTGGCCTATTCTTCTTATTGTTGTATCGGTGATCTTTCTTCTTGTTCTTCTCACAGCTTATTACGTTTCCATAAGCGTACAACTATAATTACAGACGCGATATTTTTTTGCGCTCGCACATTTTTCCGAGACCGGTTTCTCGCCGAGGTGGTTTCTCTTGGAGATCTGTCTCCTTGGTGAAAGAAGCTCTGCACAGCAAACTGTTGCTGCTAGTCGTGCTGTGTTATCACCATTAGTAACTTCGCCGATTATGACGATGGCAACATCATTCTCATAATCATCGCTAGGCGGCAGCAGCAGCAACGTTTTTTACTTGCCGTCTGTCGCCTCTGTAGCTGTTGAACGTTGAACTTAATATTTAATGGATGTTTTTCTGGTACACGTTTTCACACGACGTTATTCTAAAGCCAAAAGTTTCAGCCAACAGTCAGCGGTTATAGAAGCGTGGCCGAGCCGACCTGCCATCCAACCGATTCACCAGATAGTCAGACGTTTTTTCGATTGTCTGCCTATGAGGCTGCCATCATTGGCATTGCTAAGTGCGGTGGAGCTGGTACTACTTAGCGTGTTGCCAGGGAACTAAGCGTGTTGCCAGAGCTAAGAAATGTTAAGGCATTTGCCCAATACATCTTGGCTAAAAATTCCATCTGTTGACCAAATGTTCAACAGTGTTAAAGTTTTCAGTGCGTATTTTGTAGCATGTATATGATTGAGATCTCTATAAATTTCTCACAATCGGCCCACTGTTTAGTGCTCATCCGTATGTGGTCTGGCCTTAACGATGATGATTCCTCCATTTGCTTGTTCCTAAGTTAAACTCAAGAATTCTTTTGTTTACTTACTTATCGATGTTCTTGTCGTTGTTGTTGTTGGGCGGGTTTCACAATTATTATTAAAAAGAACAACTACTAAACACTTCGTTGTTCTTGCCTCGGTCTGCGGTATAGTTCTTCTCTTTACTGCCATTGGCAACATAATTATTTCTTCTTTTGCCTTCTCCGGTTTTAAAAGCTTTTTGTTTAATTCTTCGTTATTCACCTCCCCATTCAATTTTTAGGGGCAATCCAACATTTCCTCTAATTGTATATAATATATGCTATATGTATGTGTATATATTGTATTTTATATAAAATGTCGTTAAAGTTTGTATACAGTAATATTTCGCGATATATTTGAAAAATTAACGCACTCAAAGTGCTCACAATATTCAAGGTATGCCACAATGAAAGTGTTTAAACTCCTCAGAATACTCCAAATATTCAAAAATGTTTAAAATGTAAAAAATGTAACCTAAATTTGAAAATACTGCAAATATTTTTGCTTTAATAATGTCTAATTTTCATATCTACTACTGAAAAAGAGAGAGTATAAAGATGAGCACATATGCAGAGCATTAAAGGCAGAAAATTGCCAAAAATTGTAATTTATGGTTTGGCCCCCAGTCCTGTGAAGAGAACGATGGAAATCTGTTCATGTCAGATTACCTAACTCCAAAAAGTGAATACAATAGCAGTAGCACGGATTAATTTCAACAAAGTTGATGGTGCTGGCTGTCTTACTGAAGTAACAATAAGCTGATAATGCGTCAGCACCTAAACTCAATTTGATCCAACGATGATTACAATCTGTTCTATGTCCTGCGATCAAAGTGTGAGCACCAAATAATGCGTTACCAGTCTTTTACCTATCACTTATAACTGTTCTTACAACTTTATAGTCGCGATGTTGAGATGCGTAACAGTCTTGTCGATACATTTTACAGCAAACGAAGCTTTATGAATTCATCAGCATTTGCAGAATATTATATATGAGGAAATCTGCTGTGAACAAGACTGAAAGCATCTTCAGTAAAAACTATTTTTTGCTTGTGTACGCTGATAATATACGCATCATTTATCGAAAGCTATGAGATGTTACTGCAGTTTGCTCAAACATTGAGGAGTCAGTCCACCCATTAAGGTTAACGGAGAGTCTCGATACATTGTAAACCATGAATCTTATAAAGACATTAACGTTATCAATTGCATTAAAATATAGCGATTACATTGCCGGTTAATTTTGTGCAGATGGTTCAAAACACCCCAGCATGATAAGTCTTTAACAATGGACATAATAGACAAAAAATTCGCCTGGAAGGGTTTGGTTTCACAAACACTATCAAACCTTAGATCAGAAGACCAAAGTTATTGGAATTATTTTCTCTTAAGGACCGGAAAAAAACAATGCAAAATAATTTAAGTGATCGAGTTATTATTCCTCCTAAAAATATTAAAATATTCAGAAATGCTGATATTTACTAAATCAAATCAACATTTACATAGTAAACTGAAAAATTGTTTCTGTTTATTGTTTCTGTTATTCGTAAATTTGAGTTGATGGTGATTAATGATTTCTATTATTCCCTAAATTTAAAATTCAGCCCAATTTCATTAAACTCTACGTCATGGGGTCAACAAAGATCATTCCATAACTCCCCAGTGTAAGAAGTTATCGTGGAAATTTCTACTCAACAACGACAAAAGCAAACGCCATCGTTTTGGGTATATTGAACCTAGCCAAAGAACCACAATTAACCGGGCACCGGCATCAGCACCATCGATCCACTCCAGCAACGTCATCTCATCATCCGTCCAACTTTGTCGCTGACTTAATGTGTGTGTAACTGTGTAAATGCGAAGTGCGTGGCGGTCTATGGAGCGCAAAAGCCACAACAACTACAATTTCAACATATTTGTACCACAAGTGGAAGATTCGTTACGAGTCTTATATGAATAGTGTGTTCTTTCGTAAATGGTTGGTCTGCCGGACGGTTCGTTGGCTTCTCATGCCACCATCCCATCCAGTCGGCCAGCAACATGCGTACATTCTGAGGCAGCGACAGCAATAATAAAAAAACATTGAAAGGGCCTTAAACTTTATGAAAAAGTCAAGGTCAGTGATTTTTGCAATTCTCTTGCTCTACGAAACCGGTGTGGCACAGTGATAGAATGAGAGGCACAGAACTTGGATGGAAATCCGTCAAAAATCTGGTAAATACGGCGGATTGCATAACATGGTTTATATCGCACAAAGTCTAAAAATTTTGAATATTTTCAAATACATGAAAAGTTGATTTTTTAACATCTTCAGTCGACTTTCTTGAGTCAACTTTCGATGTTTCTATTATAACAAGAATTTCGTTAACAAAATAACTGATTTTATAAAAAAGCAGTCAAAAATATGTGCTTAACATAAAGCTAGTATTAAAATGATATCATGAGAATTTCAAAAATTTATTTTTGATTTGAAAACCGATGAGTTTTTGTGCAAATGCAAAGACGCCCAAATTTAAACGTTTAAATATTATGGCGAAAGAATAAGAAAACAATCTTTTAGAAAGAACTGAGATGGAGCCGCTGGGTAAAGTGCGTAAAGATAAATGAATTAGCGTCAGTTTTTCTACCTGCAGTGGAATAATATGTATGTAAGACAGCACAAAAGGAGACACAAAGATAACGTGTGTAAAAAGGTTAGAATTCCCTACAATTTAGGTCTTTTCAAATAAAATCCACTTTCCAGGTACCTCTTATTTCTGTTACCCCTCAAATTGGCAGAGTGCTTCGTTGCAGCAATCTACGTATTGCATTAAAAATAGTGGTACGATTTGAAGAAATGCAATCGATTATTTACTCGATTTAAACCATATGTATTCTTAGATTCGTGTATTTCTTTCAATCCCATTGGATTCAGTCAAGTTTCGCGTTTATCACACATTGGATAAAATTTGATCTAAGAACGAAAACATACCCCAGAATGAAAATATTCTTCCCTTTGTAAACTGACCGATTTGTCGGCATTCAAAGTTTCTTCTGAGATTTCTAATTAAAAATTCAAATTTTGTTTATTGTATTGCTTTATAATGCTTAACAGTCGCCTTCTATTACCTCCCTTACAAAATGACCGGTTTATCAAAATCCAATATTTCCTCCATAATCTGTAAGTAAGCGCGAATTGCAATAAGTTATAATCTTGCTTCATTGTTGTGCGTAATTCTGTGAGCTAAAATGCTTTAAGCATAAAGAAATATTTGAAGAAATGGCGGCAGATGTTTGTCTTTGCAAATTTGTGTTGGAAATATTGGTAGAAATAATAATGATTCCTTGCTAAAAATATCGGATACAAATCGCTTGGTGTTCAGTTTTAAAAATTGGCGTCCTACAACTACAGATACTACATCTCTATATTGGCAATGTTGCCAAATCTTTTATAGTCGACGTTCAAGGCGCAAAAGTTAATTTCGATTTTTCCCAGTTAATTATTCGACTAGTCGAAATACGATTTATAAAATATTTTGAGCTTAACGTTTTGGACATTTTCAACATTTAGAATATTTCACAACTGGTGAACATTTCGAATATTTCGATTGTTTTTTAATATTTTTAATATTTAGGTTATTTTGCATGCAATATTTTGATTTTGGTATTTTGACGTTTTCAACATTAAACATTTTCAGTATTTTTAATGTTGTTGACTTTATGCACATTTTGAATATTTAAACAGGCAGCCAGGCGCAAAGTTGAAAGCTTGCGTTCTTGAACGCGCGTTACATTGCCGTCTGTCAAGACTGTGTTGGCAGCATTAGTATATAATGCAACTACAACACATAGTGCAACATATATAGTGCACATTAGGGGAAATTCCGATAAAAACAAGGCTTGTAGAATCTATAAATTCAACCTTGGGTGATTCACTCGTATGAACCCTATATAAAAATGTATACACACACCATTATGACCCCGAGAGATTCATCCCTGGACCGGAAAAATCACATTTTCAGAATATAATTAATTTCCCATGAATCCTCAGAAGCGCGCTTAAACGATTTTTTTGTGTGAGTTCGGTCCGCTATTGGCCTATTTTCAACAATTAAGTTAAATGCGATGATTCCGCATAGATTGGTACAAATGTGTGTCTACGGCTTACATTTTTCAACGACACACCTACCAGACCTAAAGCAATTTATACTGCGCATGAGGTATAGAGTGCAAATTTTATTAATACTTTTTTATGCTCACATCTGAACGCTTTAATTGTTCTGGGCGCTGTGATCGTTTTGAAAGAACTGCAACATTTTGAATACTTCCATTTTGCAGAGAATGATTATCTCCAAACCACTGTGCGTACAGCATTTTGTTGATCTCACAAAAAGAGTTGAAGCTCACATCCAATTGTGGCGTTAGGCTGAGTGCTTGTGTTTCTTTTTGGACTTAATAGTTTTCTTCTGGTAATTGGACGTTTTATTTTTTATGTTGTATTGTGTTGTCGATCCTGTAGTAGTTGTTGCTGTCGGTGTCGAGATGGATGCTGGCGGCGGGTCTTTCGCTTATTAAGTTCGATGCATTGCAGGTTTATCCGAGAGTTGCTCATGATTTAGCTGCGTGTGCGCACGTCTTGTTCCGAATGTGTTGGGTAAACAATTGCCTGATTCTTATTTGGTATTCTAAATCAAGCAAAGTTTCCGTTTCCTCCTTCTCCAAATCTTATCCCAGCACCAGAGGAACTTTGTTCTTTTATTTTTAAATTGTTTATATTAACTCTGCTGTCTGTGTAAACAGACTCGATTCAGTTCGCCCCATCTTTGTGCTGGAAACAGTCAGTCAATGCACTCTTGTTTTCCTGTACCTTCATCTTCTGGGCTCTTTATATATCAATTTATTCCATTTGGTACCCAGCCCAGCATCATCAATAGCATCTTGCCGAGACCATAAACAGCTCTCGTGAAACATAAAAACAAAGCATATTCGGAGCGCATAAAGGAAAAAAGGACAACGCATCGCATTGTCGTGCCGCATCCAATGCGTACGGGCGAGATCATAAAATGTAGATATTTGCTTAGTTAGTTCCACGATTGTTTATTTGTTTGTCTGTGCCTATTCCAGTGTAATCATGAAAATTCTCGGAATTTTACGTTAGCACAAAAAATTTAAACGATCTCGCTTACAACTTTGTAACGACTTTTATGGAATTGTATTTAGTTATGGCTAGAAACAGGGAACAATAGTGTTAGCCTTCTTTGTTCGAATTGGAGATTGTTCGTTTTAGCCGTCTGTCTATTTTCAGCTCTGTTCAGATTGTAGAAGATTGTAGTCACACAATTGACCATTGTCAAGGTGAAGTGCCTAGAAGATTTCGCTAGGACAAACATTAAAGAAAAAAAAAATTAACTTAGCATTAGACCAAGAGGGATAGGATTCATTCAAAGTTTTGAAAATCAGTATTTAAATTGTTCGAAATGTTACCGACATTCAAAGAGGGGAAAACGACCTCAACAGTCTCAGTTTTTCAGTCATACAGTCAGTTCTTGTAGGTCTGCATAACAGCATTTTAAGTGTCAAGTATTAGACATTTATTGCTAATCGTTTCCCGTTCATAAGTTTCGAATTTCTAACCTGGGGATCAAAAGCTGTTACCTTTGTTCTATTGAACCGATTTTAAGGCAGATAATCAACAAATAATTATCGATTAAATAACTGATAATGGAGTTTTAAATGAAACATACGTAGTTGAGGAGAATGTTGTCGCGGAAATAGTTACATTTGATTGAATGAATCACTCATTACTCAAAATTTTTAATTCGGTGAATGGAATTTTACCATTCAATTCTTGGACGCATCGCTGAAATTAAGGGCAAAGGATTTTTCAGTATTGTTAGCTTATAAGATCAGCTTTTTGGGATTTTCTATTAACGTTACTGTAAGTAAATGAAAAAAGCAGGTGTCTCCTAACTTGGCCATTTTGTTAATTTTTTTTTTGTCAGCGTAAATATTTGTAAATGACCAAGGTTGTGTTTCGGGTTTTGTCATAAAATCGCTTGTTTAATGCATAATAACATCTTAGTCTTCCCCTAATTTATAGGCTGACATCATTAATTTGATTGTCGACGGTAGCCGAGGTAGATGAATTCATTCGCCGTTACAAAGTTATAGTTGCCGAATTTAAGGCAGCAAACCCTAACGAGTAAAGTCATTATTCATCAAAACGATTAATTTAGTTTTGTCCCCATTTACCATAAGAACTATTTTTGCATCACATATCTCTTAACATCTCCCTAGTAGCACACAGTATAATAGCAAAGGCTTTTGTTAAAGGTGATAAAATTCACGTTAGCTGCGGCTTTCCTCACACCCATCTTTAACAGTATGTTGAAGGGGTCGCATGATAGTCTGTCGCTCTGTCTAAGTTCTTGTCTGGTGTAAAATGATTCTAAGATTTTTTCTACCTTTGCTAAAGACTTTTTGTCAGTTAATGTTATTCTACAAAGACGTTTAAACTTCGCAGGAATATCAAACTGAATGCAAATCAAGTTGAAGTCATGACTTCGTACTGGCTTTGCCGTATCGGACTGTTAAAGGAAGCATTATAGGTGGTATGTGCCAATAAGTTTTTCTTGGGTCTTCTTCAGGATTTGAAGTGAAGTCAGTTGTTGAATTAACAGGTCTAATGTCGCACAGAAAAGCTCCTTTCGTGCAAACTAGGATAAGGTTCAGGCTTTTGATTATTAGGCACGGCAGCACTTTCTAAGCGTTGAGTAAAAGACTGATACTACGATGGACATAAATTCAAATCATCCGTCAAGCATTCATCATGTCAAAGTGTTTATAGTAACTGATATGTTGCTATTGTCATCTCATCGTCACCGGCCTTAAACAGCCCTGCCGGCAGGCTATCATCACTTGCAGCTTTGTTACTTTAAGCCATGATGCTGGTACCCTGATCTCGTTTTGTCTCGGTACTGGACAACCAAATCTGCATGTCTGTGACCAAATTTCTATGGGTGTCCTTACGATAGGAAGCCCTATTCTATATCCTATGCTTTAGACTTTTTCATAAAATTTGCAGTCTTCATCTCTACTTCTGTATCTCTATATACCTATATATACTATGAGGTTGCTTATGGGACTAAACCCCTAAACAAAGAGGTCTAAGTCTCTTATCCACAACAAATCCACATCTGAATTTACGCAGTTTTACGCCGAGAGCATCATTCTAATGACCATCTCCTGCATGGCAGAGATTCGTTTTTTTATTTTCTTTCGTGTACCGCCTCGATATAATAGTGATTTCCTTTCGACGTTATACTTTTTTAGTTGGCGGCTGAAGCTCATTGAGAGCTTCAAGACGTTTACGGAAATGCTACTTTAAGTGAAACGTGTCGAGATTGGTTCCGTCGCTTTAAAGACGGTGATTTTGATGTTGGCGTTCGTTCGCGTGAAGGAAGGCGAAAAACCTTCGAAGACACTGAATTGACGGCATTGCTTGATGGGGATCCGTGTCAAATGCAGGTAGAGCTTGTTTCAGTATTAGGAGTTACCCGCCAAGTCATTTCCAATCGATTGCATGCGTTGGGAATGATTCAAAAGCAAGGAACTTGGGTTCCTTATGAGTTCAAGCCAAGGGATGTTGAGCGTTTTTTTTTTTGGCTGTGACCAATTGATTCAGCGACAAAAAAGGAAGAGGTTTCTTTATCGTATTGTAACGGGTGATGAAAAATGGATCCATTACAGCAAATGAATCCATTAATAAAGTTGCATTTTTATAAAAAAAAAAAATAACAGCGAGGACTTAGTTGCGCATCTAATAACTAGATAAGTTATTCAAACTAGTTGCCTTCTCATTTTAGAAATCATCAGACGGATGTTCGAAGGTATTGGCAGGGTATTGGCACTTGTCTGCACGTCGGAAGTCGTAAGCTGCTTGAGATATCCTGCAAAGGGTTCTGCTTCCCCTAAGCGAATAACAATTGACGAGCACAAATTAAAATTCCCCAAGTGACGCCACGTTTATAAAAATGTTTTGCAAAAAGTGTTCCCTGTGTGATGAAGTTGCGAATTAGGGACATGCCCCGTTTCATAATTTTCAAAAGATTAAACTTTATAAAATATGTCATATTCTTTAATCTAAAGGTATATTTTTTTAATCAATAACGTATACATATCGTGTCTTATCCAGTCATTCGAATAATTCCATAATTGGAATTAGGGTCAACAATCATTTACTCAGATTACTGAGTAAATGAGTTTTTCTATACTACCATAGAAAAACGTTGCTAACATTTACACATCAATTCTATTTCCTTGGTTATGTTTTCATGAACATTCCAAGAACCCATATCCATTAAAGCCATTGTGATATTCAGTTTATCCTCTGCAAAAAATAATACTCTACTTCCACCCCTTATGCAGCTGGAAGGGTGCTAAGAGCATCACCATGTCCCTCTGCTGTGCATAGGATACACCTAAACTATGAAATCTTGAATAGTTGTTGAAATCCTCTTAAAATTCCCGAAACTGGTTTGCCTCGCATCTGCTCTATTTCGTATCAGCGTGCAGAGGATTGAGTTACACATAAACAAGCATGCATTTTTGAAACCACCTGAACATTTTTAGAATTCCTGGAAGTGCTTGAAAACAATAAACAGTGATGCGAACCCACCACCACCAGCACTGGTTTAGGACACCTCTTTCTACACAAGATGAAAACTAATATTCAATACATCATCGTCATGAGAGAGAACCCCATAACCATCGTTGCTGGTTGTTTCTCTGACAAAAACATCCCCTTCTCACCATCATCTGTGCGTCAGCAAAATTCAAACATCACTTTGGTAAATTTTCACTTGAATTTAATTGAGACCAAATGAACGCGGGTCCTTTCGTTCCAAGGCTGGGCTAATTTCCATAAAAACTCAAATTGATGAAAATGAAATAAAAATAAAATGAAATTAATGTAAATTGATATTTTCTGATGGATATATTCACACATATGAAATACAGACACACACACACACACACACGCATATATGTATGCATACACCCTAACGAATTGTACACTCCCTAAAGTCGCCCTTGTACGGTCCTACTCCATTTAGTTAAGGGAAGTATGCACGTCCGTCCATTCATCCATCTGCCAACCGCTTTTGCTTGTGTAGTTAGTAGTAGTTGTGCCGCTGCTGGTAATTTATAAATGTTTGAGAGAATACAACGGGTGTCGGAGGTGAAATTAACCACCATATGTCATTATAGGACAGCAGCTGTCAATAGCAGCCGCAGCCGCATCTACAGGGGCAGCTGATATCCCTTTTTGTTTTTCTCTCATTTTTCGGTGACATTCTTGTTGTTGGTGTTGTTTGTACGAAAACGGCAGCCGGCGGTGGTGATTATTGCTTTTTTTTTTTTGGAGTAACTAAGGGAAGAGGGAGCACACATTTAAGGGTTTTAATTTCTAAATTGTAGTACGATATGTCAAAGGATATAATGAAGGTCAATTCAATAAAGTAATATAACAATTGCGCCCGAGTGGAATGTGTGTACCCCTATTTGGGGAACACAAAATCATTAACATAAAGATATGATTAGTATGGGAGGTAAAGGCGTGGTTAATATAGCAATATAGTGAACAAAAATGTATGTTGCTGCATTTTACGAATTACGTGTTATAGGGAACAAATTGAATTTCGGAAAATCGTTCGAAATCGGTACCAGAAGGGTGGGCCGATATAGCCCATTTACGATCCGCAATTAAGACCTGGAAAAACATTAATTCTAAGAAGTTTCATAAAGATTTACGGCAGTTGTCGTGTCTAACAACTACCCACCCAGACAGACAGAAGACATTTATCGTGTCTAACAACTAAACAACCAGACAGCCCGACATTCCTCAATCGACTTAGAAAGTCCTGAAACACATTTGGTCAAAAGATACTTGGTACTTTAGACGCTTCCTTCTAGCTGTTACATTTTTGTCGTGTCAAATGATGTATCGTACACCATCATTCCTTCGGGTGAAAACATACAAATATTGCCTGTCCCCCTTTGAAATCTTACAAATATACTTTAAAGTCACCTCAAATAATACATGTGCAGGATGACAGTTTATTACAGTCATTGTAGTCTATTACAATGAAAGTCTAAATAAAAATGCAGTCCGCGCAATCGTGAATTTGCTGGTCAAACGAATTGGATCGACGGCAGATGGGAGAATGCATTTACTACTCGTAGTACTCGTTTATGCCTCACAGCCACAGCTAAAATTGCTACAGTATGCGAGACTGGGACTGAGAATCCAACGGGCCCGATTCATCCTAGTAGGTAGGAATTGAGCCACAGTGAGACATGCTACATCGAATTTAAGGAAAGAATTGTCTCTACCCACTTACAAGATTTAATAAGATACTTGACTTTAAAAGTGCCTTCTACAGTCCGAAACGGTATGAAGCCATGGGCGAGTTTGGTATTCTTGCGAAGTTAATATTTCTTCGTAGAATAAGATTTTCCGACGAGGAGTTTTCAGTAATGACAGACAAAAATCTTAGCAAACAATTTCACATCTAATGACACAGGGCGGCAGTTTATCATACGATCTTTTCAACATGTATTTGAAGATGAATATAAGAAAAGTTACAATTAACACGACCGGTACCATCTTCAACAAAAGTCATATGATACGAGTACTTACGTGCGCTGATGATATGGATATTAGAAGGTATGAATCTGCGGGTTGTTACTGCAACCTTCTCATGCATTGAGAATGAGTCAATGAAAATGAGTCTCTGAAACGGATACAAAACCAAGTTATTTGTTTCGATACTACAGGACACTACGTAAACGTTGAGAACTATAGCTTTGCAATTGTCTCGGATACGCCGCGATTTGAACTAATAATGTCAGTTTGGAGATTAGGAGTAGAATATTACTTGCAAATTAACTTAGCGAACGAAGTAGAAATTGACAAAGTCGTAATCAAACTGGACAAACTGAGCTGGCTATTCTTAGTACTGTTCTTCACATCTCAGTAATGAAAGTTTTAAATTAATTAAGTTATCAATACAAATCTAACATACAACATTAGGGAAGACGCTTCGGATGTTTTATTTAAAACGAAATTGGCATTCACACATCCAAATCTGGAAAAGTCATGCGACGATATTCTTAACCCGGGCTGCAATCCCCAGGAGAGCCAGCATGAAAATAACGACAAAGACGCCCATCTGGCCATGATGGATGCCTAAGGAAATATTAATAAAATATTTTTGTTTATAATTTGTATTATTTATTGCAGTTGTTGTATTATTGTAACAACAGACTAACAAATGTGTACGAAGCCATAAAATAAATGTTCACCCCGCCGCTGGATGAAAAAACCCATTTAATGGGAAGTTTTTTCATAATTTTCGAGCACCAGCAAAAAAAAAACCGGAAGTTTACGAGTTAAAAACCGGAAAATTGAGAAAGGTTATGTTAGCACAACAACAACAATAAACAGAACAAGTCAAGCAGCACGAAAAAGTGACATTTTAGCAGAAGACAGCAGAAGCAGAGGCAGAAGCAAAACCATTCACACAAGGCAAGAAACTGCATTTGAATACAACGCCGAGAACAGGGCCAAGCACATAACAAGGCAAGGAAGAAGACAGAGGGCAACAACGATGATGAAAATGGTGGGGCGAAGACGATATGTGCGTCTGTATTGAGAATGTTTGTTACACCAGTGAATCAAAAACGAGTCTTGCAACTCAACTCTTGGGAAGAAATTGATGTAATCGTAATTAATGCGAGTATTTACGACCATTTTAGATGACAGTTAAGTACGAGTGAATGTTCGCTGTCTTCGTCGGCGTCATTGCAAGAATGCATGAGAGTCCGTGAGAATGTGTGGTCTCATGTAAGTGTGTGTGTGTGTATCCATACCATACGAACAATAATCGTAATCGTAAAACAAACGTAACAAAAGTGCAATCTATCACGTAACTGGACTCATTGTCAAAAAAAAAAAACATGAAATACATAGCATTCACTGTATCTAATCACAGTGGTGCGATTCCTCACAAATGTGGACTTATCCATAATAAGGTTTGTGTTAAATTAGAATTTGGATGAATTCTATGGAGTACAGATCGAAATAGGACTATTGTTTCTGCCAGCATTTTATAACTTCATGCACAATTTTATCAGATTCCGAGGAAACTCTCGGTGTTAGAAGTAATAACACTTAAGTTTTTCGCTAAATTTATATGGCAGCTTATATTAATTCAATTCAGTTCTAGGTATTATCAAAGTAGCGCTGTAATCGAAAGAGCTGATCGCGTCAATGTCGGAGTAAAGCTCATGATGCCGTTACTCTCCATTAAGCGTGTGTATTTTTCTCTCCAACTGACAGAAATAATTCATCTGAGTGGGTCATAGTCTGCGAAGCAAAATAGATACGACTACTACCAGATGCTACACTACACTACAGATACTACAGTTGGATTTTTATTCATCGACAAAGGATTTTGTCATTTAAAAAGAATACCTTTCAATCCTCAAAAGAAATAACTTTGCCCCATCCTTATATTGCCGTCAGCAACATTTAACAGTTTTGATTAAGTGATGTCTATGTTATGAAGATACGGAAGTAATTGAAGATACTGCAAGTCGTGTTCACCACAGCTGTTAAAGAGATCATCATCCGGCTCTCAAACTGCCTGAAGCACTGTTTGGTGTAAAATGGCTCACTAAAATTTTGGGCTATATTTATTGAAGATCTCGTGTTGATGTCAGTTACAAAGACATACAGGGTGTCTGTCGGGAAGGTATACTACTTTGTTTTGCAGCCATTTTGGTAAACATTAGTCTTGACAGTTCATATTTGGCAGTCGTGAAGTAGAGACGTGGTAAATTTATTATGGAAAAATATTCGATAAACCAACGTGTTTTAATCGTTAAAACATTTTATCAAAATCAATCATCGATTACTGTGACGATGAGAAAGTTACGTGAAAGTTTTAGGAGAAACAACGTGGCAACAAGACACACTATTTATCGTGTAGTGAATGATTTCAAAGAAAGAGGGGGGTCTGTAGCTGATAGGACCAAGCATGGACCACAGCGTACTGCAAGATCGGCTGAAAACATTACTGCTGCTCAAGAAAGCGTTAAAAACAATCCATCAACCTCAATTCGGCGCCGTGCTCATGAGCTTGGTCTTCAAAGAACAACTATGGCCACAATTTTGCACAAGGATTTGAATTTGTTTCAGCTTGCATTTAAGATTCAGTTGACACAAGAGCTTCTTCCACAAGACCATTTACGCCGCCATACATATGCCAATAGGATGTTACAGCTCGCCCATGACAACTCCGATTTCCATGAAAAAATCATACTAAGTGACGAGGCACATTTTCATTTCAATGGATATGTGAATAAATAAAATAGTCGGTTCTAGGCAATGGAAAACCCTCAAATTATTCATCAGTCACTTTTGCATCCATTAAAAGTGACAGTCTGGTGTGTTATTTGGTCAGGAGGAATCATTGCACCTTACTTTTTTGAAACTGAAAACAGCGTGACGGTAACTGTCAATGGGGAGCGATATCGTGATATGATTGAAAACTTTTTAACGCCACAACTGAATGCTTTGGGGTTGATTAACATGTGGTATCAACAAGACGGGGCCACATCGCAGACAGCCAGGATTACAATGAAATTACTGCGAGACCTCTTTCCACAACAAGTTATTTCAAGAAATGCTGATGTTGATTGACCTCCACGGTCGCCTGATTTGACTGCTCGGGATTTCTATTTGTGGGGATAACTGAAAAGCAATTTTTATGCAAACAAACCAGAAACGCTTGAACAGCTCAAGCAAAATATTCGTGATGAAATTAGTGAAATACTGCGTGTAATATGTGAGAATGTAATGAAAAATGTGCTCAAAAGTGCCCGCATTTGTGAGGCTAACAGAGGCGGACATTTATCAGATATTGTATTCCATACATAATTGCCGACATTAAATAAAATGTTTATCAATATAAGATCCATTCTCTTTAATTTAATAAAAAATTATAAATAAACAAAGTAGTATACCTTCCCGACGGACACCCTGTATAAGCTTTCCTTGGAGCTTTTGAGTTGTTGAAAGCAACTTTATGGTCGATGAAAAGGTCTTGGATCTCCTCAAGAATGTGTCGTTTTGTGAATATCTGGTCAGTTATAGATTTATCAATCAAGCTGAAAAGTTCCAATAAGGCGGAATAATATTACATAATATACGAGTATAGGCATTGATCTTTCATATAACCCTATAAGGCATGGTTAGAGGGCTGATACCGCGGCTGCTTGTTCAAACATTTGGTAATACACTTAGATGACGTAACATGACGTAATACACTTAGATTCGAATAATCGAGAATGTATTCATACAGCTGATGAATGCTCATTGACAACTAAAATATAACCTTGTTCAACATCTCTAGTGGCAAGCAATCGATAACGGCAGCATTGTTGTTCCCAATCCGTAATATTGCAATTTTTGTCTCATTTTAACTTCGTGGTGTTCTGAATTTTAGAACTTGTAGAATTATTTTCCCCGTATTTGTACAACATTATGCATATCTGTGACCTATTGCTTTTTTAGGAGGAGAGTTTTCGGAGGTAGAACACTTGGTCCGGACTTTTTTGTCACCTTAAAACGACAATCTGTATTTATTATCTAGTAGTGAAATCTGGTGTTTTCGTTAAAAGTTTTTTCTTAGTACGGAGTAGAGTAGAGTACAAAAAGTAAGTTATTTTTCTGGCTGGCGTTAGAATATGATTTTATACTCAAAAAACTACTCAAACAGTTTTGTAATTGCTTGACCCGACACAGTTTGAGAGCGCGTCAACTATGGACACCAGCAAGGCGAAAATAACCATATTTTGTTTGGTAGGATTGGCAAGAAATCATTTACCTTGAGCTGCTTTTCTACGACCAAACTCTTAGTTCGGACCTGCACTGTTAACAGTCAACCGTCTGAAGAAAACAATAGCTCACCTTTGAACAATAAGGCGGGAATCGTAGTTCCGTCTACGGCAAATGATTTTGCCAATAGCGATGAAGTGTAATGGAATTACCTTTTAAATGGCAACAAGTTATCGAATAAAGCGGTTCATATTTGATCGGATCAATACAAAATAAGGCTCAATGTCATGCAAAAATAATGGATTTCTCGCTACTACATCTTATAATCTTCTTAAGTAAGAACCAAACGGGTTTTAGGTCAAAACTATTTTTTCCTAAATTTATGATTAGTATGGCTTTAATTCAAAAGCCATCTATGATCAAATATAATGCGAGCTATCTATTGAGTATACGAAGATCATTTTCAGTTCTATAACTGATTGCCTCTATTAAATGCTTTTGCAGAGTGAACGCACTGCTCGGATTTGCACAACCTAACTAATAAGTTCATTGTTCTAGAACATCTTGATTTCATTCAAATCTTGTATCAGTCTTCATTACGATTACTCTGTTGTACAGCAGTTTGTAAATCGTCTTTTGGTCGGGGTACAGACAGTTATACGGAATGAAATTTTTCGTAATTAAAACTGTGCACGATCTTTTCAACTTATAAATGGAGGTGATAGTGAGAAAAGTTGCAATAAACTTAACTGGTACCACCTGCAATCGTTGCCATCTTGCACACGTTTTGCAGGGTCATCATTGGCAAAGAAAGAGAGAATGTGACTAGAGTTTTTGATGAATTCAGAAAGAATTAGTGTTAATGAGGAACATATTTTCTGTAGTCGGCTGATAGTCGCAGAAAACGGAAAGTATGTTTTAGAACACATTACATTAGCTTTTATTTCAAATTGCGGTTTATTATCTATATTTGGGGAATTAATTATCAACTTTCGAAAGGAAAATCAAGCATCTCTTACAAATCCCTTGTTAGCAAATTTAAGAAATGTCAAGTAGTTTATCTTCTATAGCACTTACTGCTTGATGCCGACTCTGAATGCCCGTTTGGGATGCTTTATTAGACTTGTCGATTACCCGACATCCAAATGAAGATGTTAAATTAAGTTCAGGGATATTCATCGGCTAACAAAGTTGACTCTTATGCACAGCTCTATTTCTTTCTTTGGGAGTGCATCTTACAATAATAAGAATGATTATTATTATAAAAAAGATTATTATGTGAGAAAAGTTAAAATCACGAGTTTGTTTTCCTATTTTAAACCACTGTGTTTCGTTGTTCATACTGCATTTGCTTTCTTTGTTCTTCTACTCTATTCTTTCCGTGTTACTTCGTGTTAATGACAACGCAATTTATGGCTCAATCGTGTGCTCTACTGTCTCCTCTACCGTGTCTTGTTCCTTTTGTGTAACACGAGCTTGAAATGAGGGTTCCATATCTCCGAATACTCGTTGCATACAATGTACAAGTATGTAGATGGGCAACGTTGTAGCACAACATGCAAAACGCACAGATATGGATAGAAACCCTCCTGACGAGGATCACCTTACATTTGGAAGAACATTCTATTTTCGGTTTCACAAGGCAAACACACAAGGTACTTCCACCGGCCGCCAGTCGGTACGATTAGAGTGGAGTAACAACAAAAGCCTCGACAGATAATAAAAACATTCTCCTCCAGCTAAATTAGTTTTCTTTCTTCTCCTGCGTTTTTGTTTTAATCAATGAAACCATAAAATTGTCCTACAACAATAACTACCATTCCAGTCCATATGTATACACATACGCAGGGGCCCCAGGTAGTGCTACAACCACCAGCGCCAGCACCAGCCAGGCTTGGAATGTCAGTGTTATACTGAGAATTATGAAGAGCTCAGAGGGCCTGACAAACATGTGCCCGTTCGTATGTTGCTGGTGATGATGATAATCATGATGTTGATGAGGGTGTGTCTTTTCTTACACTTGTACCTGCCTGCTACCTTCTCCTTGTGCTGTTGTGATAAATACGATACATTTTATTTTACAGTCTGGCCTCAGTTTCCCAACAGCTGCCACGCAGTGCATTATATGCGATTTTTATAGACAGATTCATAATTCGAGACAACAATACAATTTGTATATTATCACAGGAAGTATAATTAATGGTGGGAGAGTTAAGATGTAGACCTTCCTTTTGTTTTATTATTTTTATTGCCTCCTCATTCATGTGAAACATTTATGAGCTTTTTAATTTAATTGAATCCCATTAAACGTTCCAAAAGGTCCCCCAGCACAGTATTTCCAATGAGCAACTGGTTAGACATCAAATTTTTGGAAATTCGATGAGCTGCTCATAAGCATCCTGGATTTTTTTTAAAGCATTTGCACACATTGATATTTAGAACTGGCGCCTATCAACAAACAGGCTCGCTCCTCAGATGCAGTATGGGTAAATTGCGTATGCAATCGATTAACATTATTCGGCTAATCATTACCAAATAAATGTATCGAATGTGTCGAAATGCCATATTTACGATGAGTGATTAAATCGAATAATTTTGTCCTAGCAATCGATTAATCGTAAATAACTGAACGGTGAGAAAATGAGTACTACATATTTTTTTTAAACATCGCACTTGTCATTTTTCATTTCAGATTTGCACCAAAATGACATTTGTGTATTTAGAAAACCGCCATGGAAATAGAATGTATGCCGATTCGTTGTTCTCATGTCTTCATCAGCATTTGCCGCAGTGAGAAAATGTGGTCAGCAGCCGATTCTAGAATCTACAAAAGAAATTCCTATTTTTCTACACGATTCGTCTTTGGACAAACAAGTTTTCCCCAACTGAACTGATTTCGATTTGCGTTATTACAAACATCTATAAAACATAATACCTGTAAAGTGTCAATTGTCGCCAAATACACCCTTGTGTTAGACAGCGAATTCCTATTTATGTCCTGTCAAAAGGCAACACAATTTTCTTCCTGGACTACAAGATAAATCTTTTTTACATTTGTAGCCCAGTGTGAACAGGCCTTACCAAATTTAATTTAAATTCTTGACAATTGATTTAGTCAATGGTATCAAACTAGTATTTTAGGTTTATTAAAAAGCACATCAGACGAATACATTCATCAAATCGAAAAATATCATGGATCACTGTGCAGTGCAGGTTTCCGTCATCATCATCATGTATGCTTTTTGACATAAAACATTGTTGTACAATTTGTAAAACATCAAAGAGTTTACAATGAGTTGTTACCTTTAGAGACTCGAAAGGAGGGCGCTTTAATAATAAAATCTGTTTACCTGCAATAAAAAAGAAAACAATATATTGTTAATGGTATTAAATCAACATACATAGATAAATAATTACACCTACAAAAAATATGTTTTATTTATTTTATTAAAACTAAAAACACAATATTACAAGTGCATAAATAAGAGATTTAAATTTTCATTACAGATTTCGGGAAAACAAACTCCAAAAACTACTACGTAATCAACTGCGTCAAAGAACATACGAGTATAAAATAGTGATAATTTTTATACTGGCATTAATTTTATTCATGATTTGTCGACGTTTTATAATTTAAGCAGATGTTACTAATCATATGTACGTATGTTATAATTTTATTCGTCCGCATGAGTCATTCCATATGGAACCGAAAAAAACTCCATTCTTGGCTCGGTTTTTTTAAAAACTTCAGGAAACATTCTTTTTTTTAAACGATTTTATACATGCCTTAGCAATTTTTTTTTTCGTGGATACAGACATTGTTGTCTAAGATTTTGAAAATCGTGCTAAGATTTGTATATTCAAATCGCAGTATTTAAAATTGGTTTGACGGATTTGTGAACATACTACTGAACAAAATGTAATATGACCATTTAATCTCTGAGAATTTTTACAGTGTTTCATGTTTGTTTAAATTTTTGGATACTATGCATTAAATATTTTTTTTTTACAAAATAGGCTAAACATCTTTTTACAATTGTTCTCCCTGTTCTCTTCGCATCATATAGTACTATGGGTATTATATGAGTTATATTTTCTTCAAACTATTTAATGAAAGTTTAAGAAACATCGTAAGACCCTAGAAAATAAAAAATATAGATTCTGAAGCAACAGACCAATTGTTTAAAACAAATACCTAAACGACAAAAGAAAAGGTATATTTTAATATCTTCATATTTACTTATTCTTCTTAGCGGCGGAAATAGACATTTTCATCTATTACTTGCCCCACACAGAAAATAATACCAAAAACTTCGGTCTTCTGCGCTTCTTCTGAAATTCGTCACGCCTAATTCCGAAAGGGATTTGGCCGACCTCCTCTGCGCTGTGCATGGAAGACTTTTTGTGCTGGACCGTTTTTTGATGCGATCAATTCAGAGGAGTCGCAGAGTATCAGTTTTTGCCACACAGGTCATACAGATGTGGTCAGGAATTATAAATTTTATTAAAAAAAGTGTATAAAAGTGACATGTCTTTGTAGAATATGCATCCCAACATAAAGAGAATTGCATTTTTAGATTCAATGTGTCATCCTCAATTTAAACAAATTATTGCTAAATTTCAAAATTTTTCGAAATTGTAATCTTTATTTTATTGTAGTGTCTAAGCATGCGAATTTTTTTCGTTATCTATAAACCAGTTTTAAAAGAAGGAAGTTTCCTACAGTCTTCAGAAATATCTGAGCCAGTGACCTTTTTTTTTTTTTGTTCGATTTGGTAGGGAATGACTCATAAAAATTCATAGAAGGTATAATCTAACAAAAAGCAAATTATACTGAACGAAAGGAAACTATATCGAAATTTAAACTTACTAACTTAATTTCGGATCATTCAAGGATCAGCGGTAAATATATGAAAGTAGAGCAATGATTCAATAGGACAAGGATGCAACCAATATTTGGCTTAGAATTAAATTTTTAAAACATCAATGCAGTTTCTGGGAAGTTGTTAACGCTTGAATCAAAATATTTTACTAAGAAAAAGAGGCAAATTTGGGTTATTTCACCAGGCGGACAGTTCTTTCAAATATCATTATATACAGTTCAATTGAATAAAACTGCATTATATGAAGTTTTGAAATACAGTGGCTCGGTTTGTAGCATGATGTCATAGCTCTCATTTTCTATGCCACGAACAGGAATGCAAACCAATATTTCAGACAAAATATAGTTTACTTACAATTCTGCCCACGAGCGTGCGCATTTCATTAAAAATTTGCATTTCCACTCTCTATTGTGTAAGTACGTGGCTCCACTGCCTTCGCATAAAGTGTTAGCAAATCAATGACTAATTCATTAATTTTAAAAAGCAAAAAATTTAATTTTTTTTTGGATATTTATATACGAAACCACGTTATTATCAGTCGCACCACACCTTCAAAGATTCACCAAATTAATTAGCGTTTTGTACAAAACTAAACCACAAATCTTGATTTACTCTATTCAGAGAAATCTATTAGCATTTCTAAGAGGTGCTCAGAAACGTTGAATAATTGTTGAATTCTATTTTGCTAATTATGATTAATTCGTTTAATTATTAATACTTTTCTGATTAGGTTCTATTAATCACATGTTGTTTAGCTAATGACAATGAAACTGTCTGTTAACATTGATCACAAAAAAAAATGTTTTAATTTCATTAGTCTGGCTATAAAATTATCCTAAAGTCGAAATAAATAATAATACAAATAATATTTCGTATACTGAATGTTTCAGTCCATGACTTTTTCAACACTGTTAGATATCAGCCGGGAACATTCGCTTTTGATCTTCTTGAATTGTTTGTCAGTTTGGACTGCCAATATGTGAAAAGTCTACTTCTTCAAATGCATGCGAAGTTCAGAAGTTTTAGATATTAAAAACCTTCTTCTCTCTTCTCTCTTCTCTCTCCTTTCAAATATGAGAAAATTTCTTGAATTGTTCTATTGTGTGATATATCGACTTTTCGACCATTCACTACTGTGTGATCCAAGTAGATGTATCTTTTTAAAAATGAAATAAAGTAAGCAAAACTCAAACATTCCCTTAATTTATGGAAGATAACTTCATTCATGAGATTAGCTTCGCAGAAGCCTAAAAAAGACCTTGTTTGACGGACAGCTAAAACGTAAGATAATCATAGTTCATATCTTCAATTTCAACTCAATTTCAATTTCAAAAAAGCCAGTTGATCGAAATGACGTTTCCAGCATTTTCCAAACAAATGGATCAATGATGCAGAGGTGGAAGTAAATACATGTCAAAATAGCATACCATGTATCATTTAGAAGGTATTTTTTTATGTCCGTCTGTGTGTTTGGCTGGGTGGTTGACAGCATATAAATTGACAGGTTTTCCGAAATCATAGACTATAGCAACCGAAATTTTTGTTCATAGCCTGAAAATCACTGATTTAACTCACGTATTACGTTCATATCTTTCATGTATTTACACTAGATTCGGTAAACTTTGATGTACGTTAAGTATTTGCTAAAATGAATTCTGAAATTGAAAACGCCACGCCGTTGACCGATTTTCCGAAATTAAATTTTTCATCTGTAAATCTTAATTCGTAGTTGTAGCAACATAAATTTCTGTTTATTGTACTGATTTGTTATCGGTTGTAAAACTTGAGAAAAAACCGATCAAGTAACCCGTCCTAATTAACTAATTTAACTTACTTATTTCAAGAGTGTGTCTTTAATTTCAATTTTACTAAATTTAGCATAACGTAGGAAATATCATGCTTTTATTAAACTTAGATCTGCAAATTAAATTAATGTGGCATGCAAAAGGATGACGTGTTAAGGCATATACAAGTATAAGTCGGCTCACTTGACTGACATTTTTGTACCGGATTTCTTCATTAATTCCGAGAGTCTTTGACCAATGAATGTGCTATTTTACTTAGTTTCCGTGCGATGTTTTGTGCGATATTTTCGATTTTAATCTTGTATTACAGACTTTCCTCAATTTTGTACCAAACAATACCTTAACCTTACCAAGGAATTTATATGAAGCATCACTACAAACAAATAAAAAAAAGAGGTCATCGCCATACAAATCCATTTAGAAATTGGTCATCCGAAACAAAGCTAAATTATATATTCGAAATTAAAATGAGTGTTTAAAAAAGAAATGTGCCACGTTTTTGACATTCGTTATGAACTTTTCTAATTTCAACTTTTTCTAGGTAATTCTTAACTTCATCATGAAGTCACTGTCATCGTCAACACCATCATCATTATTACCTCATTCTTTCTCTCTGGCTAAGCGTTTTTTTATTTAAAGTGGTTTTTTGTTTCTGCAAAATACATTTTAAAATTGCGTCAACTTTTTTTCGTTTTGTTTCGTTTCTGCTGCAAGCTTTTTTCTGGTTAGTAACTCCATGGCCAGTGGTCGTGGTAAACTCTCTCAGAACATTGTCAAAGTCAGGTTGGCGGTCGGTCAACAGAATGGTCGAATGCTTGGTTGGTGGCTATCAAATTGTATAGAAGAAAGAAAGATTGAAAGAAAAACGAATGAGTGCCAAAACCACAAAAATACAGGAAAACAGAAAGGTGGCCACCATCACCACCACAACAACTGCCGCCAGCACCGATCACCGCTATTGCGACGGAAGACATCGATGTGCGTCGTAGTGATTTTTACTGTGATGTTCGTAGGCCGTTTGGTGGGAGGGGGTCCTGTGACGGAGGTTCTGGCCATGTTATTGTTCTCAGCGATGTTGGTGGTGTTGGTATGATTGTGACGATGTTGGCTTTTGACTCGTGTTTCAGTGTATGGGAAGTTTCATAAGAGAATAGTTGTTTTGCCGTTTATAGTTGGCCGTTTCAGAGCGGTTGGCCGGTGTCCGTTGGCTCACACTCGGCGAGCAAGTGTGTGTTATGGCCCCAGCGTAAATGACCGTCTGACTGACGGTGTCGTTATTGTTGTTGTTGGACGTTCATTGCTTGGTGTTATTGACATCGTGCTAAGCTCAGCATTTATTGTTTGTACATTTTGCTGGTTGTGAATTCAAGATCATCATCATGAATACATTTTAAAGTACGTTGACCGTTTTTTTTTCGCCAGCAATTTCGAGAGCGGATTCATCGAATATAACTACGTGCGTGTGTGTTTGATTTAAGTTATTTCGTGTTATTTTTAACTGCTCACTCGTCGCTTGTAGGTTCTCTGCTGGTGACTGCGTTGTGTTTCGTTGTTGCTTTTCGAAATGATTAAAAAATTCTTTCTTCTTCTGATAAATAGTTTGTGGGTTTTTGTTCCGATAAATAGTTTGCGGCATGGAAAAGAAATCATTCCCGAAAAAAAAAACAATGACCTCGAGAAGGTAATGGCCAAAGTTTGCATGTTCGTTCAGATGGGCTCTTTTGCTATCGGATTGACTTTCTAACAGAGCTACAACGGGTTGCGAGTGCAAAATTGAATAAACTAAACTAATAAACAAAAATGGGTCACCATCTCCATCATATTAATGGAAATGGGTGATTTGGAAGTTGTCATTTTCAGATATTCAATTTACAGGTTCTGCCTGCAACTCATAACTGGTTTTGAAAACATTTTCATATCGCCGTAAATAGGGGAATTTAAGACGCTAATCAACCAATTTACGTGATAATTGATCCGGCCCATAATTTTTTAAGAAATTGACAGTTTCAGTTCTTGAAAGTGACATTTGTGGGACACCAGAAAGGGGTCTCAGACAGAACGACGATCTACGAATACAGTGTGATTTCTTCAATATACTTTTAATAATGATAATGAGGAAAGCGGCGGCAGCAAATACGATTGATGCCGGGTATAACAAGTCATATGATATTTCCGTTTGTTATAGAGCTAATTTCGAACATTTTAAGATGTTACTGCAGCCTTCTCAAGTATTGTAAGTAATCAGCATAAGCGGTTTAGGCGGTAAACAAGGACAAATCCCAGTCTTTTATTTTCACGATCAAATTTACAGAGTCGGTGCTTACTAGTTGATAGATTTCATGCTAACAGTTATCTTAGTAAGTAGATGGTAAAAAAAAAGATATATTAACGTTTAAGACCATTTGTATCATTTGTATGAAGTATACCGTGGGGTTAGACGTACTGGCCCCACTGGGACTAGCTATTTAATCGGGTACAAATTATTACGACTGGCCTGTTTTGCGTCTAATCCAGTGCATCAACTCAAAATTAAAGACGTAATAGTGAGTTTTGCGAATGCAACATTTTCTATGGAAGGTATGAGGAGGGAGTCGCTGTTATCATTGTAATGCCAGAAGGGACGTGGCTATTGCGTCGATTTTCTATACCTAACAGGAGAAAATATTACTATTGACAAATTTTCGTTGCAGCAGGCGATAGTTTTCTTGCAATATCAACAGTCAAGGCAGCCCCGACAAGCGCACATTGATTCCTAAATGTTAATCGATAGTTTTTGATCTTCAAATCTCGGATTTGTTGGATATGATATTCATCGTACACGTTGATTGATAACTTGTTTTTATTGTCTTTTTTAAACATTTTATGCCACCTGTAAACATTTCTTTCGACAAAGTTTGTTGACCAAATGCCTTCCGCAACATTCTAAAGCTTTTCTACAGAGGAAATTCCATTTTGTAGACAAAACTTGATGTGAATTCTTTGTTCAACAAAATCACTCGTTGCAAAAATCGATGAAATCTTAGTTCTGGGTATTCACAGTTATATTCAAATAGGCAGCAGTTATGTGAGCGTTACGTTCACAAAAATTAAAAGTTTCTATTCTAATATCGGTAGAGCCATCTTTGTCCGGCACAAGTAGTTAACTTACAATCTTCCTATTTTAGTATAGTATTCTAAACGCCGCAGTAAATGTGGGTCTAATGAACGTGTGAGTTTGTATGTGTGTGTGTGTGTATGTTTGAGTGTGCTTTATAACTTTATATGACAGACGCGAAAACAAATAATAAATTTTATTAAGAATCAAGAAAAGAAAGGCTTATTTCATTTTATGTCTGAAACAAAACGGAATAACTTCTTATACAAAATACATGAAAGCTGAAGCAAAAAACCCGTTCTGATTGTCAAATGGACAAGTTAATCGCTCTGCTCCGTGGGGGATATCTAATCATGATATTATTGATAAATTATTGTTTTGTTCTACAGTAAAATAACCACACTAAACTGTAATAATTATGTTTTGTTAACTGCCATAACTGTTGCCGAGAGTCCGGTTTTTATAAAATTTTTGCCAATCAGTTTCATTCAGTATTGACATAATAATTTTATCTAATTAGCGAATGATATAATTTAAATAATATTCAATAACAATGTGAAACTCTAAATTTAGTTGCTACAATTTAAGTAAGTACAATTCTAAATACAACTATGTGAGATAAATGTGGAGTAAAACTTAGATCTCAAGATCACGCTGGATTTCGCCCCTGACCATCAACATTTTTTTCCTATAGAACTAAGATTGCATCTTCGAATCAGGGCATCTTTTCGGTTTTACTGTAATAAATCATGAACTGTTCGGAATTTTGCATAACAACATCTTTCAACATTGCTGAAGACCATCTACAGTAATTTGAGACCCTTTACCGAAAATTAGCTGGTTGGTTTTGTAATTTGATTTTAATATTTAACTTTGGCCAAGGTAAAAGCGTTCAAAGTAATATCAGCAGGTTAGAAGCCTGAATAGGCATAATAAAAACTGTTCCAATACATACGACTATGTACGACTATTCTGCTTCTAAGCGATGCAAAGTTTTAAAGTATTTCTGTTGGCATTTCAAAAGTTGTTCCCCCAATAGTGGGGTAACACCTGAAAAGATTTGAGTAATTATTCCGTTATGTTAAGCAACATATTTTGATAAACTGGGCATTACTACATTACGACTGAACAATTAATTCTAAGGGCATTTTAATTATTATAAATTTATTAGAGGAGGTTCTACAATGAAGGCAGTGAGATCGTCTAATTACAGCCATAATGGTGTGCAAAGAAAATTTTTATTAGATTCGTATAGGTACTTCAAAAGTTATGTCACAAATTATGTTAAGTTAAGAAATTAACCTTTGAAAAATTGACATGGGTAATGCATGGTACTTTCGTTAAGCTTTATATTTCAAAAATTAGGTGCGCTTTTTTAATTTACTTTCAAAAAATTATCAAAACAAAACACTTCGAACCATATCGAAAGAGGTAGTCAAATCTTTGCCGGATAATAAAAAAAAAAAAATAAATAAATAAATAATGAACTGTTCAGCGGTCTAAATTAATGTTTTCACTATACTCACTTAGTATAACCATTTGATAAAGAAATTATTCATTGCCAATATTGTCTGAAATTCACAACCGACCGAATAGTCATTCTACGTAAAACCGTGGAGTAGACTCAAGAAAAATAAATCGGCATACAACACTTTCTCCTCCTCATGACTGAGTCCGGTATTAGTCTATAAGTCGTCATAGGATGAGACTGACTGACACGCTGCACGCAGTTAAATTACAAATTTTACTGCCAAACGAAGCTTTGGAAAACTGTTACTGCGTACGTTAGTAATTTTCGGCACATTTAATCGAATATTTCTTAAGCATTGAGAAGGAGTTTTCAAATGAAGCTTTAACGGTAAACGAATGCACAACTATGTTATTTGTTTCGACAAACAAAAAGCCTACGCGATTGTCAAGCTGCGTGAATGTCGGCAATACTTAATTTTCTGCGGGGGACGACTGTATCTGCTTCGGTCCCATCATCAGTAGAACTAGTGGTGTCAGCTTTCAAATCAAGAGAAGAGCATTGTTTGTAACAGGTGCTGCTATTGGCGTAGCATCACACTAGCCCTGTCTCGCCTGCTGTACAGCGCCAAATCATGGGTTTTGACTGAAGCGGTCTTTCGGCTTTGGATATCTTGGATATGCTTAGTTTAAAAATGCATTTTAAAAGTTCAAAACTACATATCCTTAGAATTGATTTTCGCATTTCCTAAATTTCGACGTTTAAATATTTTTCCCATGCTTTATAGAAATCATTGTAGGCCCAACAAGTGGGTTCTGGTTCGACAGGTCATGACTCGTTGTTAATGTCATAGGCGTCTTTAAGTGCTTATTTCACACCTTCTATTTTTACTCAGCCGTATATACATACCAAAAAACACCTATCTGATGGGAAAGGTCAGCGACACTTGTAGCTAATCATTACTATGCTTTTGATGGGGGCTGATATTTATGGATCCCCTACACAAATAGAACAAGAGGCGAGAGAAAGGCAGTTCTGCCTCATTCCAATCATTATCACGAATGCGATTAAAGCTGTGCCGCCCCTTAAGTAGTCTGTGTCCATAAGGGTAAATCTCTTTTTCGTCTCCAGCAATTTCACACAGTAATACTTAGGCCCAGCAGAGACCTTTCCCAAAAGGTTAATGGCTTTTTTCGACTGTTGATTATTAACTTTGTGTGTTTAGTTTCTATGTCTATGACGACTACTTCCGTGGCATTTGATGGGACAAGTATGAGTTTGATACTACCTGTTCTATTGTTGAGTTTGAAAATAGAAGGTCTTCAACCGCAATTGAAATTGTAGCGTTTTGCTCGCTGCTTGTTTGATTCTTTAGTTCAAATTGTTGTTTTGATACGAAAGAGGCAGAGTGTAAATTCTAGGCTCTTTTTACTATCTTTTTCTTTATGCCAAATTTGTGAAATGTACAAGACAACAGGTTTGTAACCATGTACCGCTGTTTGTTTGTACTCATGGGCGTCCCTCTGTCCCTCCGTCCGTCCGCATGTACGTGTTACATGGCCTTCAACCCGCCACAACACAGCTACATCCCCATAGATAGACCTCTTGTATTGAATTGTATAAAATTTTAATGAAAAACACAAAAAACTGAGCAACCAACTACAATGGAAATTTAGATGACAGCAACACCACCATTAACAACGACAACAATGAAAAAAATAATGCAGAAGTAATAAGAACAACATGAAACAAGCAATATAAAATGCTTTAGATGGAGCACAATTTACACTGGAAATGGGGTAGAAGGTACACTTTTTGGTAGTCATTTGGTACTTTTGTGTACCAAAGAGTACTTAAGTATTTTCCGTTATAATTTCAAACTAAAACTTAGTTGCCGAATAGAATAGAAATTCTTAGACAGGAAAGTTTAGTACCGGGAACAGTTGGTTTTTTTTTCGCCAGCCGTGGGGTTGTTCATTAAATCTTTGCTAAGCCCATAGGAGCATCTGTTTGAAAATAATACTCCACCATCCACTACTCCAAAGTTGTAGCAGTTAAAATACACACAAATGAATGAACTATTTTTTCGTCGATGGAAATAGTTTACTGCCAGACCTACTTTTCTTGATAGCTTGTCAATACTAGAGACGGAAGCAGTAACATCTAGCAGTTTTCGGCAAGTGATGTCTTAATCGCCAGCTGTCGTGAACACCATATTCAGGGGAATTGTCCATAATAATCTCCAAAAATAAGTCGGAGGCCTCGTTTGGTCTACAAAGATGTATAAGCTTAGCAGTAATGCAGTAACGAGCGTGAATTCACACATAATTTTTTCCACACATGAATGTGAAAGAAGACAGTTTTGTAGTCGACGTAAAGACAGTTCCAAATAGATTTGCTGCCAGGCTGTGAGCAGTCGTGATACTCAAATCGTGATACTGCACTTGACGTAAACTTTAACTATAACTTTTTGGTGAAACTTTCAGGTTTCATCTCTATCACCTTTCTACTCTATTTATCTTTCTATAATCATTTCCAACATTTGAAAAAACAACCTGACAGCACACGTTACAATTGTCATGTACGGAGTATCCTTTTCCTCAGAAATGAATGAATGAATATTTTTTCTGCAGTAGTCATTGAATGCGCAAGGTCGCTTTGTCACAATAATTTAGAGAGAGTTTGTTGGAACAGGTAGCGTGTATTTTTTGCTTTGCTCATGCGTGCTTCAATTGCAACCTGGTTGTGATTCGGATTGCAGACACATCCATGACGTTTGAAGCATGCTTTCCTTCTATCACCACTACCAAGTCTATCTGGTTCTTCGTATTATGGTAAGGATATGGTTAAATTGCCCTGTGGATATGTTTAGGGTGGAGTTTCATTTCACTTACCGCCGTATTCTCGCCTTTGCTGACAGTAGTAGGAAGTTAGAACGCAGTCAGTCGTAGGAGATTTTACAAACGTGTTGCATTTTCCCACGGCTGGACTATTCGCATCTTCTCATCCTATTTTAGCATTAAAATCTCCCAGAGAAATCTTAATGATGTGATCAGGCTAACGATGGCATGCATCTCTTAAGCCATCATGAAATGTGTCTTTGACCTAACCTAATTCATCATCCATTGCGTCATTGGCAATCCTTGGTACGGATTGTGGTGACTTGGCCGCTTGTCGGTCTTATGTCTTTTATTCTCCACAAGTCCACATCCGAATTTATACTTTTCTGTTTAGCAGCTCTAGTAGATATCATAACTTTTGCGTCGAGTTCATTTCTTTCATTTCCATCTCATCTCATCTCCTGGAACGCTAGCCTCATATTAGTTAAGGAAATCCGCCATTATTATACAGGGGCCTTCTCCGTCCGTATCCTTAAATTATGGTCTTTATAATATTTGGCAGCATCATCAACTTTTGGAAAAACCATTTCTTTCTTTTCTATCGTGTTGAGGTTCATCTCGCATAAAAGCTGAGTCAAAATTCAGTTAACAATTTGCTCGCCATTTAAGTTACTCAAAATAGTCGCTTTCTCACTTCAGTTTTCATTTAATGATTAATTCTCCCTCTCGATAAAGTGATATCAATATTTGATTTATTGATAATATATTTCAATTTGTATTTCTATAGTTTGTGGCACACGTGCTTTTGCCCACATTATTCTCTTGGGAGCCCTACTCACTCAACAGAGGACAATAACGAAGCCATTGACAGCAATAAAACGATTATTCCGAGAAAGACTATACAGAGAGCACTATTCGGTTTTGAAGTCGAATAAAATGAATCGCTAAAACATCTATAGCACTCTCCATAGTGAAGATCACCTGTAGAATTTTGTTCTTAGCGGCGGAAAGCATTGGTTGGGAGATATTTTATAAGGCTTTCTCATGCGTTCCATATTGCGTCTTTATTTTCAGTTAATATTATGTGATATTGAGAAACAAGTCTTTTCGCTCTCGCTTCCAAAGAAAAACCCTCTGGGGATCAGGAAAAGAGAGAGTGCAGGAGGAGCTAGATAAAAGGTTCAAAAATAGCAAAAAAGCAAATTCCCATGCAGGAGGTCTGTTTAGGAACATTTAATTTTGTTTGTGTTATCACAGTAAAATTTCTAGTTATTTACAATTTATACCTTTAGGAAGATCTTTATATACGTTACTAAAAAGCAAATCACCTTTCTCGACATTCGAACCCGTAACATCACCATACGCGTCTACTTGACGCCGGCGCAGTGAGAAGGTTTTGCATGCCCAAAATAAAACCTTCAATAAGCCTATTGTAGCCTCGACATTGCAGTCCTCCTAAACTAAACGGGACTAAACGCTAACTCCTCGAACGAAATTAAGGTGGCGGGGAGAATTAAAACAAGGCTATTAGCTCATGTAATCATAATGCGTCTAATAGTCATGGCCTCAATAATGGTACAGAGTATACTGCGTTAGTGGTGATGTCTGTTTCGCTGGACCTTTGCGTGTCAGTCGTAGGTGTAGTAGCTTGAGCTGGAAAGCCTATGTTCGATATCAGTAAAAAATGAAAATTTTTAAGACTTTTTTTTACACTTTTACCATTTATTCCTTCGATAAAATCGATATAGACTAGTACCATATGAGAAATGTACATTTTTAAGGAAACTTTTTGAGACTACTTTTTAAAGAGCTCGTCCTAAGTATCGCCTGGGTTATTGAAGATGACATTATGAAGCGCAGCTGCCACAATTGAACAAAATCAGTCCAGTGGGAAAAACTTGCCAATATAAGAGTTAGCCCACCTCTGGAAAAGTTGACAGTTTTTCGACATATAATAGTAATAAATAGTAAATATTCGTTAATTAAAAACAATTTATAATTATTTAATTATATGATGGCAAGGGAAACAATTTTTGAAAAATACTCAAAAAATTCGAAATTTTGTTGGAAAAAGGTGTAAGCCTAAGATGGCGTTCTCAATACCTTCACTCATTGTGCGATGACTAGGTACACCATCCACGACACTATGCCTCAAAGGTATCACAAATGGTCACAATTTGTCGGCCAGGAAAAGGAACTATAACTATTGCCGAAAAAAAGACTTTCAAGATCTTAGATGCGGAAAGAAACTATCCCATTTGTAAAGGATTCTCATAATCGTAAACGTGATTATCATCTGATGGTAAGTTGATACACCGTCTGGAACGCAATCCTTGGTGGTGTTTATGCAGGCGTGAACGAAGCTAGTGCTGGGTTTTCAAAAGGGTTCAATCAGAGACTAGACAAATTGACTAATGAAGTTCCGGAGTGTTTGCTTTTACACAGTATACACAGTCTTTAATTGGCCAACTTTCCTTCTGTTCGGCCATCATTCCTGTACTAGCCGGCCACACTTCCACATAAAATAAATGTGTAAACACTGTCTCCAAGAAACTCAACTTGATCTCAGCCGAAAAATGTATTATAGGTAGGAATTCTTTGATTCTCAAATTTTATGAACCAACATCTGAAATTAATTACATTCAGCTAATTAGGAAATATTACCTTGCATGTAAATTTATTGTGTCCGTGAGCTCCATTTCCCCTCTACTAGGAAAGGCATGAGGATTCCCTCCTCACTAAATGAACTATTCATAGGTCTCCAAACACCTTAAGATGATCTATTTTTACACTTACTTCGGCCTAAATGAAAAATTGTTATCACAATTAACCTACAAAGGGCAAACTAACACCACCATCAGCCACATTTTTTTGGTCGGCACAAAAGCAACTATTTATCTTAAAAACAAAATCAACAAAAAGGCAAAATGTCGCTGCCACCCAGCCAACGCCTGATTACCTTCAATAAATCAGGAAGTTTGGGAGATGGAGTTGATTAACGGGGAATAAATCCAACTTTATGAATGAGCAAACTGATAGAAATTGTTGGTGTGCGTCCAAATACTCAAAGATACCAGTCTAATCCGGCAAGACGGAATTATTTATGGCACTATTTCGATGTCTTTCCTCCACCAGACTTTATCATTTTGCCCCCCAATTTGGAAAGGGTTATAAACGTTGATGTCGTTTTTTGTTGTTGTACTTGGCATCAGGTAATCTATTGTAAATTAGTTACCCATAAGGGTTGGCCAAAGCCATACGTAAGCGTGATATGAGTTTGGTGACTGACATTACTGTTGACTTTGCCATCATCTATCCTATCTCACTTGGTTATGACGACAAATCAATCATAAGAACAAAAAGGGACCAACGAACAAATGGGCCCACCTAAACTAAGCGGAAAAGAGAGGGAGAGAGCAAATAGCATGAATTTTGGGATTAAGTATTTTTTTTTTTTTTTTTTTTTTTTTTTTTGGAAAATAAGTGAACACACGTGTCTGAAGTTTATTTGGCTACATTTTCATTCAATTGTCAATTAACCGTGCAGCGGAAAAAACATGAATATCACACTCCCTCCCACTCTCTATTCCTCATTCCACGACATGACATGTAAAGCTTTGCTCTACGACTCATGAATAATGGTTCCGGTCTCTGAATCCCGCACGACCAAGTGTCAGAGCTTTTCATTGTTAGAGATTTCGTTGTTTATATTTAAAAGAATTTCTCATCTTATACGCCACCGCTTATTCTTCAAAATTCAAATTGTTATATCCTAATGTCTACTATTGTCATGGTATTCGATTGTTTTTTTGTTCTTCTCTGAATTCTGGCTTTTTATTGATTTTGCTGTCGTATGACGAGATTAATTGACGCAATTGACGTAGTCATCGGTGAATCATAAATTTAAATTAAAATTGTTTAGTTTTCTCTGAAATTTGTAAAGAGGGAATTTGCTTAGTGGTTGGAAGTTGTATATAATCATATAAAGAGTCCAGGAATGAATTTTAAGCTTCTAAAGTTTGTGGAATCTCATTTAGACCAAATGAAATCAAGAACAGCAAATTGTATGTGCAATGTGAAATCCGATGTGGCTTTGCATAAAAAAATAATTCTGCCCCATTTATGAGCCTCAAGCTGGGATCCCACTATCGGCGCAATGTACCGATTTTTGTAAAATTCAATAGGCCGATAGTGGGAACGCACAACATTTGTCAAAATGGGACAATCTGTGCCGAAATCGTGCTGACTAAAAATAATGAAATACAACCCTGTTGCACCGATAATGTGAACACTCTGTACATAAAGTGGAACAATAAAATTGTTAAAAATGCGACAATTTTTATCGGCCACTTGCACACCGATCAAAGTTAACAATTAGCGCCGATTTTTAAGAACAACACTGTTTGTAAACACAAGAAAAGCGGAAGAAGCACAAAAAAGAAAATTTAAACTGAATACGCGTAGTCACAAAAAAAATCATTGAAAATGTATTCAGACTACGAAATTTTAGAAGGCGAAACAAGTTTTGAAGAATTGTCTACATCAAACCCGGAAAACAAAAGGAAAAGGCCACGAGTACTATTGTACTATTTTTTTGCTTACCTTTTTTATTACACCGCTTTAATGCTATAAAATAAGAAATTGATTTTCAAATTTGTAAATCAATCAGCGAAGACATGTAAACAAAAAACATATGATTCAATTTCTCAAAAAGTGCGCTGATAGTGTGACCACGTTTTGCAGATTATGGACAAATTTTTCTTCCGGCCGACATGTACCGAAAACAAATAGCACAATATGCGATGATAATGTGACTGCTCAAAAAGTAATTGCCCAAATCCTTGTCAAACGCACCGATGTAGCACAATAAAAATCGGTACATATTGTGCTATGTGCGCCGATAGTGGGATCTAAGCTTCAGTCTCATGAGTTTCACACATTCAGTAAACGCATTCTATTTTTAGGCTCACTGCATTAACAGTAATAATACTAGATAGAACGTAGGCTTTTTACGTGGGACATACGAGAATAGAAACATTTTTTTGTTGGAGTTCAATCAAATTCGATCTTTTGACAAACGTGGCAACCGCCGCGATAATTTCGGCCTTCGTCAAAAAGGAGCCTACTAATCGACTAATCGATGTCGCGATCTCCTAGCGAGCTTAGCAGCGGTGTGAATAAGCTTTAAATCACAATAAAGTGAAAATACAGAAAAATTAGCTTGATTCAGTGCTTTTTTCATAGTCATCTGTTTAGGATATTAATCCAGGCAATTCAATGGTGGAAAAAAACAATCCCCTCTAGGGGGGAAAAACAGGCTCCAACTCTTCTATTTTGGATCAACTATAGCAAACAAATTATCGTCATATCTGCTAGAAAATGTTGCATCACGCTTCTGATGGTGTCCTCTTTGTGAGGCGCGATCTTGTCCGGAAGGCAAACTGTCCGGATGGATCGGTGAGCTTTGCTGACCGCCAGCTGATCTGTTAGCTACGGAATTTCTATCAAATTTTTTAAGTGACAAAATGCAAAGAAACGCAAAAGAGTGAAAAACTTGCAACAATTAACTATGAATATCTAAAAGCTTGATATCAAGATCGATTTGCGATTAACCATCTATGTATATTAGTAGATACTGTTTCTATGCAAACTACATCAAGATAATACTCGTAAATCACGAATAATGTATAAATATGATTCTGAGAGACAAACACCTGTTTCTACCAACTGTTAGCTAATATACAATATTTTCACTTATTTCCGAAACAAGAAGTGACAAAAAACCGGAAACATTAACCCGGCAATATTCCCCCATTAGATCAGACAAACGTAATACTGCATGACATCTTGGGTACATACTCAGTTGCTCAAAGAGCATCGTTTGTTTAATTAGTTCTTTGTTCTTCCACTTCAGATACACTGAATCCTACAATCCCACAACGACCAAGCAAATTTTTCAGAAAGTTCAATGTTTCTTTGGAAGTTCAACAAACACCAGTCACACATAACATCAACCAACGACAGCAACAAGACGAAGAAAATTATCGACTGACTGACTGACTTAGACGGCGGAACCCAAAACATTCCGCCCAAACAAAAAGCTGTGAAAAACCCCCCGAATGGACTTCCATACAATTATAATTACGATGAATTAAAAAAAAACTTTAGTTGTTAGAATTCCTATTAAAATTGTTGTTGCTGTTGTTGTTGAGCTTGGCAACAAACATGTTTCTCTGGGGTGGTTAGTTATTGGTTCCAATGTTGACGGCTTTGCTGGATTCCCCTGGCCAAGTTGAGAGACAAGAACAAAGCTATAATAGGACTGGCTTGTTCCAAATGAACGAAATAAAACTAGCGACGATGGAAGGTAAAAGAATATGATCAATTGCTTTAACAAGTTGTTGTCTTGCTTCCGGTGTACCAAGACGACAACTATGACGGTGTTGATGATGAAGCGAAGCTGATGATAACAACGACCATTACGATGATGAGTCTGTTTACCCGGGGCCGTAAGAGTTCCCTTTATACCTGAGCGCAGATGAGTTAAGTCCTCCAAAGTGTATCATTAACATACATTTGTTAACATTTTCATTTAGGATACGAGGGAGGGGGGGATA
>JAHXMU010000016.1:2726545-2840162 GCA_019455685.1 Philornis downsi
GAAATATGAATAGGTGAAAATAATGCAACCCATTTCCATTCGAAGTACTAAATGATTGATCATTTTCATTTTCGAAGCTTAATTCTCCAAATATGTGTGCCATGACACACGCGAATTCAGAAACTGTTTGAACGATATGAAGCTAAGAATATATGGGTTGAATCGATCAGAATGGGTTGATTCACCAAGACAAGACAAGACACAAAGACACCGTATCATAAATCAATAATAGTGGCAAAATTGTCGAACAGAAATTCAAATTGCTGCCCCAATTTTTAGAATGGATGCCCCGAAAAAAAATTGTATAAAATGATGCGATCGTTGCGAAAACTAATCTCGACAAGTCCTTCAATAAAAAATACATCGAAACGTTAAACTTATGGCATCACTCTTAAAGTTAGAGTATGTAGGTGAATAAAGCCAAATTTTGCAGAGAGGTTTTTCCTTCCCTCAGTTTTCAATGCCAAAATTGCAGTATTAAAATCATTCAAAACCATTAATTAGAATGACCACATTCAACCACCACACATTTATTTTCGAACTTATCAAGTCTGCCTCGTTTAAAGAATCTACGTGCCACTTTTTTAAATTAATAATAAAATTATTTCATCTTTTGTCCGCTATGTGTTATTGTTGTTGTTGGTGCTGTATTTTATGTTTACTTTTAAGCGCAGGCGCGTATTCTTGTCAAACAAAGACAAAACTGACCGACTGCCCTCCCCGCCCCACCCCCGTACAGCAGTTCGAGTGGTGCTTTATTATTTTCCGAGAAGTGCTGAATATTTACAGAGAAGTCTTTGACTGTTTTTTCTATTTGTTTTGAGTTTTAATTGTTTTATAGCTTTGTAATATGTTCATCACCATCATCATTATGGTTATGAGCAACAACATCAGCACTAAAAACAACAAAAACAGCAATAACGACACAAGTATAATTATCGCTATTATGATGACGGTCGTTGTCATCGTAATCGCCTCCATCTACGCTGAGCTTAAACATTTCGCCGCAACGCATCATCCACATGAAGTTACTGGCTGACTGACTGACCACCAAAGTGGTCGTTGGTCATTGGTCACTGGTTCGCGGTTATTATTAACTCTTTCTCTGCTAACTCTCAACGTTGCTGGTGATTGCGATGTTGTTGCCTGTGGTGTTACAATTTGTTCGGCGAACTTGGCCTGACTGACTGTGCACACAACAACATTTCACGAAAATATTTTACAAGGTCGGGGTTTTGGTTTGGGCTTTTAAACGCCACCCTGCACTACGAGCTATTGTTGTTGCATTATCCCCCTGTGTGTTTGTTGTTAAGTTTGGAAGGGCATGATAATTTTTTCAATTACATTTTCATTTCTTAAAGGTCAACAATTGAAAATGGTAGATGTTTTTTTTATTTCCTTACAAGAGTCGCTGTATGCGTGACATGTTATATCAATTACTATTCCTATCCAATAGGCTGAGTTGTAATAAAAAAAGACTTCTACGTAATAGGAGGGGGCGCCCGAAAGTAACAAATATTAGCTCGACACAATTACGACGGCTGCGCGGCTGCCCCTTAAACAACACCTTCCTCTACAAATTACAATACAACCTTTCTAGGAATTGAGTTTTGAAAACTTTTTGCTGAATTGTGAGGAGAATATTTTAGAATTCTACACTTTTAAAGAAGTGGCAGCAAAAACGATAGCAGCTAAATAATGATCAGAAAAAAATAGAAACAATATATGTATTGATACGGGATAAGACAATTACAAATCCAAGAAATATTATACAAATATGTGAATCTACAAAATGTAGTTACATCAAATGCTCCTATAACATTAATACACACATGTAATAAGTGCTATAGCAAATTTTAAAATTAAAAAAAGAACCTACAGAAACTTCTTGATTTTCTTTTTCCTCTTTTAAGAATAATTATGCATTTTTGTTACAATTCCACTAATGCTCGAATAGAAAAATTGGCATTTCTATACTTTCGGAATGGATGGAATGTACAATGCAAGTTATCATTTGATATGGTCAAATGTGTTTTGTTACCCCATTTAAAACGATAGAGCCATGTTTATCTATAGGGACAGTAGAACTCCAATTATCCGAACTCCGATCAACCGAATCGCTGATTATCCGAATCGCTTTTGTCTTGTGTAAAACAGCTTACTTTGACCGAGATGTATAGGAAACACTGAATTTTTTTTTATGTATGTACATATTTGTACCTAAATGTTGTACCTAAATGCATACAATGCCAAAAATAAGCTCTTTTACTTGAAAATCCCCTTTTTTCAGAAAAAATCCAATTATCCGAATTTTTGATTATCCGAATGTGGTCCGGTCCCAATTGATTCGGATAATTGGAGTTCTACTGTATAAGGCGGCTGTTAGGAATGTTATGTAAAGAAATTTCTTAAAATTTTCAAATCGTAGCCGCGGATTGCAATTGGGTCGTATCCTCTCGCCTCTTCTAAGCCTAACCAACAAATTGACCGATTTCCTGCAATCCGTAATTATATGACTTTGTAATGCTATCGTGTCCACCATTTCAACAAGATTTTTAATTGATTCAATTAGAAAAAATTACAATAAATGTTTATTACTTTTTTAGTTAGCTGAATTAAATATTTTATACTGTCAAAAAACTCAATTTATTGTCTAATAAGATAAAAAAAATATTTATTATAATTTAAATGCTTCCACTATTCAATTAAATTGTCAGACGGCATAATTTTTTATTTAAAGAATTAATACACGCTTTTCTTTAATTTATTAACTGCAATTTCACAACCTAAAACTTTGTTTACCGGTGGAAATTTAAATTTTTGTGATCAATTAAATTTTATACCTCACATAATTAAGGAGACTCTCTCTCTACTCCCGACACTATACTACATATAAGGTATATTTAATGACTACAACATTTCAAGACTTCCAAGCGACGTTATTTATCCAAACTTTCAAAATTACGGTCGGGGTAGTCGATTGATAAATTTCTTGCGTTCAGAATTGCAAGCCTGTCTCGAATCAGACTGGACGATATTTCCTATCTATGATTACAAATATTGTACGCCGCAGTTGGACAAAATATGATTCGGTACACGGAAAGTGGTAATTCGTTTTTATCTCATATCTCATACCATAAAGTCAAATATATGGTGATTTTTTACGTAGACACAATGGTAGGTAAAAGCGATTTGAGGCCGGATATTGAACGACTGTTATATGTTTTTCCCCAAGTTAGTTTTCGAGTTGCTCCTTTACAAATTTTGGGGGAGGCTCTAAGATCGAATCTGAATTATATGCGATAAATCCTTGTAAATAAGCATGTATCTTTTGAAACTTCAGAAACTCTACATTTTTGAAGAACTTAAAAAACTCGAATTCAGCAAATTTTCACATAGTCGTAAGAAAAATATTTGCGATTACTCGATTATTCGATTTATATCTCAATTTATCCAAATAATTGATTCGCAACGATTGATTGATTAATCGAATCAAGGGGGGAATTTACAACTTCCCTGAATATTTATAATATACATATGTTATACGATAATTCTATGTGAACAGAAAGAAAAAATCAACCGCTCAAAATATTTTTATATATAAGTTTTAACACTATTGTAAATTATAAAGCAAAACCAGAATTTCATATCAATCGAGGACTCATCACAAAGACACTTGAGAATTTTATACAAATTAATTGATCCACGATGGAGGAAACACATTCATTGCCTACCCACCATCACATCAGTGCCTGCCTGCTCGCCCCCTACCCTTTTTTAACCGACCAATAACTTAAGATCAATCAAATTCGTTTCCGTCATAGCCAGTACGAACGAGTATTATTATGCATCGATAATTGAAAAAAATTCATTATAAATTTGTTTCACAGAATTATTTCATTAATAATTACTTAAGTGTCTCGAGCCCCCTCACTTATCAACCAACACGCACAAACGCTCACATACTCGACAGCAAATACGGATGTGAACCATAAAATGCAAATGAAAGCAATGCGAGCTCGCTCATACAGCAAGTGAATGAGTGAACGTGAGTTTAGCGAGTTAGTGAGTTAGTGCGCGACTGTGTGAGTGAGTGAATTATTCAACAATGAAATCTACAACTAAAAAGAACGAACATTGACCTTCATTGAAATTGCGCGAGTCTCATAAAACAATTCGTAATTTCTGAGCAGTGTTGTTTGTTAGTGGCATTGTTGTTAGTGATGTACTGTCATTAAAATGCTCACCGCTTCTACAGGCTGATAGCAACAACAACGACAACTTACCACCGCGATACAACAACTAAAAGTCGATATCAGCGACGATGATAAAGTCTTTCTTTGCCTCCTCATCGTTCAGTCTACATTGCCGTATTGTTGTAATGAGGCATCTCTTGCGTCTCACGACCACCATGCACAAAGTGCATATTCTTCTTCATGCGAAAATTAACAACAGTGACTACCCAAAAAGAAAAAAAAAAAGACAACGACGAACAACCCATCAATGTGACGCGAAGTCGGCAGCACCATTGAGAACTCCCAGCAGACAATCACAACGCAATTAAGTTGTGTTCTCCGTCAGCCTGTCTGTGTGTTTACCCGTATTCGAGCAATAATATCGTTCCAATGTAGTCACATTTCGCGTGGGTTTGTCGAGAAAAAGGTTCACGTTCGTAGAATCGTAAAAATGCTTCATGAGTATTCATGGAATACATCGCACAAAGTCACGGAAGAAGATAACACAACTAAGCCCAGAAGAAGGTGTTGAGGGGGCCAAGGAACGTAAAGAGGAATATAAAAAATGTTAGGTCAAACATTAGAAAGGGACTCCTCTAAATTTCACAACGGAAACAATGTACAGTGATTCGTTTCACAGACAAAACACCAAAAAAAAAATGAGAATTAAATGACTGTTGTTTGAAAGGCTGTAATATCTGGAAGTCAAACCGAAACTTATAGCAAACCCGAGTTTGTTACAATCTACTTGTTACCGGTCCGACACAGAAAAGGGATATAATACGTTTGGTATTCCTTTTGTAATAACTAGAAAAACTCATTTGAAGCGATATGTCGAAATATTCAGCAAACATTTTTTTAAAACTGTATACTGCCGATAGTGTTTAATTTTTGTTCACACCTTTTGACATGATAACGTTAAATAATTTTTTTCCCCAAATAACCTAGACATTTGTTCTGCTCACTCTGCAATTTTTACTCTGAAAATTACTCGGATTCCATTCTTTCGAATTTTTTCATCAAAAGTTTACAAAGCAATACATGATTCATGCTTCGCCTCACTTAATAAGGAGTGGCAGGGCATCAGATTCCCTTACCTAGACCACACAGCTGTCTCCAAAAGTTATAACGTTCGTGCGAATGATAGCGTAGTTAAATATCCATAAACTTTTTTAAGAAAACGCACTAATTATGGGCATGATAATTGCAAAATAAAAGAAATGCGAGTGTCTTCTGATACGTCTATGTTTATCTTCGATAATAGTTAATTAATAATATTAAAAAATTTAATTAAAATTAGCATTTTAATTCCTAAGCCTTTCTAATTTAGACTCTGAGATTGTCATTCATCGTGTAAAGCAAAAAGGCGTTCAGTTAAATAACCCAAAAGGCAGTTAATATCGTTGTTCCTTAAGACCGGTAGGTACTACAGCGACTATTCGCGGTGAAACTCCACATACAAAATAGTCATGGAATTTGAAGGGAAATTTTTTCACTAGAAGGTACTATGTTTTCTCATGGGGGAAATTTTCTTAAGTGGCAACGCCAAACTCTTTTTTTGTTGATATCAACACTTAAATCGGAATATAAAAACATAGTCTATTCCGACTTCAGTGTTGGTAATCAATACAAACAATGTCTCATTGAATTGGGAGCATCTTAATGCCGAAATTTTCATGCAAAACTCTGAACAGTATAGGAAACGAGAATTTTTCTTTGCAAATGGGACTATATTACATACCAAAAAGAGAATTTGTGCCGGAAGCAGTAGACTATTTCTCATGGAAGTAAAGTGTTCATGACAAAATATGAGTTATATGTACCTTACATATATACATACATACCTTCTACCAAGCCTAAAGATGTATTTTTCATATTCCATGTTTCGTTAATGGCACATAGTCAACGGCTCTTTTTGAAAAAGAGCTTTGAGTCACACTTGCAATTCGGGGCGCTTTTTGCGCCAAAACTCGGTGGCTCTCCGATTTTTCGAAAGAGCCGTAAGCTGGACACAGAGCTCGGAGCTGCAAGCACGACTTGTAAGCAGTTTTTTTTTGTATAGCAAGAATACTGTTAAAAAGTGTGCCCTTTAAATGATTCAAGAAGGCGTTTTCCACATGAAAGAAGATTCTTTCCCAAAGGAAAACAACACTCTTTTTTCCTACAAAAAATAAAAGAAAACTGGCAAGCTCGTATATATTCCGCTTTTTGTTTTGCTTTGTAAACAATGGGACAACAACAGAAACGATAAACAATAAACATCATCAAAAGCAGCGGCGGCAGCGGCAGCAACATTACGACACGAACTTCAAAATGAACGGCAAAGAACAAAACAAAAAAAAAAAAGATAACAACAGCAACGTGGAAAACTTCAACTTATACACGATCTGTCCTCTCAGAGCCCAGGTCTGCCTGTCTGTCTGCCTATCTGTCTGTCTGCCGACATGTACGTCTGTGGCGGCTTTGGAGCAACTGGATACAGAAACATCGACAGCACCAGCAACACGTTGTATGAGGTGCAAAAAAGAAGGCAAGACAATATTCCCAACAACAAAGCTATGAGCAACCATGTTTGTACAGCAACAACAACATGCTGACAATGCGAGAAATGTTGTTACGAATTTGCTTGATACCATTGCACGCTTTGCTGTTGCTATTGCCGTTACTGTTGTTGCTATTGTTGGCGCTGACGATGATAATATTCTCCAGCAACATTGCCATTGATGTTGTGGTTGGAGCTGTTTGTTTTTGTTGTTTTCGTTCATTATTTAAATGCTGAGATATTGAATTTGATTCTCCGTAGAAAACATCCAAATTGGGCCACATCACAGTGGGCTGAAACCAATCAAGATATAGGAAAACAAGGGAAGAGGCCCAAAGTTAGTCTGATTGAAAGGTGAAGTGGTGTTCAACTTATAGTGCCGAAAACCCAAACCCATTTAAACTGCGTGTAAATAAAATGTATGTTTTGCAAGCGCACATCGCATAGGTTAGTTATACTTCCCTTTGTTTTTAAGCTGCCAATGATGCAGGTGATACGGCGATTTCCGAAAAACTATTAATTTAATAAAATCAGCAACAAAATTGTACAGTCCTCTTATGATAATATTCTAAATCACACGGGTTATAGTGCCAAAAACTATTTCCGATATTGTGTCAACTACGAGTATATAGTTTATATCAAAGAAACACGATTCAGTTTCTGCAATGACCCCATTTTGTTCCCTTCTTTTCTCGCATCCTTTTGAGGTATTCAAAAAGACAAATGTAGTTGGGCCACGCCAGAAAAAGACGATAGAAGGAGATAGATAAATCAGCAATTTCAACTAAAATTCGTACTTTCTAACCATCAACTTACGATACGATACATTATCTTGTTGAAAGAGCTCTATATTCTTTGCCATTTTTTCTCGATTTCGTCTTTCAGTAAAGCGATCCAAAAGTGCAATATAACTTTTTATATTCAAAGTTTTTCATTTTGCAACATAATCCATGAACAGAACCGAGGCTACAACCATCGGGGTGGCTATTGCATTTTTTCTTCAATTTACACATCTTTCGCCAGATCCTTTCCAATCACCGAACTGGCGATTCGATCCCAAAGTGTATTGATAGTTGTGTGTTGTATCCATTTTCACACATCATTTGCAAAAATTCATTTCGTAGCTTTAAAACTGCACCAAACAAGGATATCTGCTATCTCCTGCAACTTCAGTTTTGAGTTATGGAGAATATCTTTTTTCATTTTGATAGTTTCTGGTGGAAGTGGCCGCGTCTGGCATTAGCGTTGACCGCACGACCTCGTTTAGACTCAGCACATTGTGAACAGAGGGATTTTTGGACAGAAAAGAGTGCTATAACACTTTTCAAAGCATTGTTAAGTTTGAAAGGTATTTTCCCCATCGAAAATCAATGTTGAACCAATACACGTTACTTAAAGAAATTCAACTCAAAGGCAGATTATCGTAATGACAAGAAATTTAAAGAAATGTCGGTGAAAGAAAACTCAGGCCGAGTGGTATTTTTAAAATTTAATGTCTTACAAATAAAACAATGCTCTGTTTTCACAAATATTAAAAAAAGTAATTGAGTGCATTTTAGGCCCTATTTTCAATTCATTTATGCTTGTGTCGTTTATCGAAATAGGGGATATCACCATAAAGTTCCAGATTTTGAACACAGCCCCACACAATTGTTTAATATTTGTTTCATAAATTACTAATAATTACAATAACTAATACAAAATGTTTAAGACAATTTGAATGATTTTTAAATAGAACACTTGAAGTGATCTCTATTATACATGGCTATTGATTGGCACACCAACGCTTGGTCTACTCCTTCAAGTTGTTCGATTAAGCTAACATATTATACAGATCATTTTTTAAACAAATTCTGGAGTGGAGCAACATATTCCTATTCTTTTTTTTTTTTTTTTTGTATATATGGCCACACTAAAGCTATTTCTTGAGATACTCTGCCAATGTATGAAGCTGCAGCTTTACGAGTTATTTGGAAATGTTAGTTTTCTATAACTTATTAGTAAAATGAATATTACATAACATAATTGTGCACAAGATGTTATAAATAATTTTAAACATCATAAATCGAAACATCTTCTAGGAAATTCTAAAAATTCCATAAAATTAATTCTATCAAATTTTCAGAACTTGTCAAATTATGCTAAGACAACTACGAAGAACAAACCTGCCACCTGGTTATGAAATTCCATTTCATTTTGCTGCAAAAGTTATTCCCAACCTATTTTGTTGCCTTTCGTTCCATGGTGCCACCATCCATCTCCACACTATCTGCTGTTGTTGTTACCAAGAGACACAATGATAAACGATAACGACAGCAACAGCAGGAGCAACAACAACAACCGCACAGCACAAGCTGCAGTAACAGCACCAACGGAGTGTGTTTGCCTTGTTTTTCTTAGACACGTTTTTGTTCCACCATAAATGTGATTTAAAAGCATCACATAACCAGGCTTAAATGCACATGAAAACAAAAGAGGTAGGAATAATAAAACGTCGACGGGAAAAAAGCTTCCCATAAATGCTGCAACTGACTGCGGCGAAGGAGAAGTAATGTGGTGGAGCAAGATAAGAAACATTTTATTATTCTGGAGAGTAGAATGGACTTTAAAGGCAAATAAACACCACCGAACGGTCAGTGAGGAGATTGAAAGAAGGACAGACAACGATTTAGGGAACGAACAGATTGTTGCATTTAGAAGACAGGCGGGCAGAGGGGAATAGTATGGCACACAGCTAAAATAATATGTCTCGAATATATTTTTCAAAATAACAGGCCGATGGAGAGACCCATAAAACTTGGTAAGGGTTTCAAATGCGTTGGAAAGAATCCTAATAAAGTTATAACTACATTTAGATAAAGCTTCGCAAATAATTATAATAATTTCTAAAGAAATTTTGAGTTGAAATAATAGTTCTGTTTCATTACTTATTATAACCACCGTCATAAGACAGGGAAATGCTAAGTTTGTCTTTCCATTTGTGTGATATCACCTGAGACTCTATAAAGCACTTGCTTTTTGTTTACAAAGAAATATAAATAAATCTTGAATTTTGAGTGCAAATGCTTGTATTTTTACATATTATAGAAATGTATTTAGGAAACAAATTTTAATGAGAATCATCACTCACAATGTAAGGAAATTGATGTGATATGAATAAAACAACAGCGTTAAGTCGACGACATAAAAATGTATAATTTCACGTGAAAGAAACGATACAAGATTTGATTCAAAAACATTAGTAATATTTACCAAAGGAGTCCCTGCTTTCGTAAAGTAAGTAGAATACAGATAGATGTTACTCAATTTTTGTCCCTCAGTTACCTAACAAACATATTTGAAACTTCAAAAAATCCTATTAAAGATAAGCTCTATTATGAGCCGTAAGCGCGTTGCGTCACAACAAGAAAAAAAAAACATATTTGTTCAAACCGTTTTTTTTTCAGGTTGTATTTTAAACCCTTACAACAACAACTTCCCTAAAAAATTTAAGTTTTTCTAAAGTTTGATTACGGAGTTATAAAAGGCACAAAAAAGATAGCGACAGACGGCGAATCATGTATCGTGCATATGAACTTAAAATTAAACAGTAACCGACTTTTTTTTAAAACGCGTCGAATTTGCCTGCGACCGCAGCAATTCAAAGCAAGTAGACGCTAGTATCATCGGAAAAATCGGACATGCTACCACAGTGCAATTAAAACAACGTACAGTGGGATACATCTAAAAACAGTGAAAATTAACCCGCAAATTTTAAGCGACTTGATTTGAATGATGGTTCGCAATGGCATAGATGAAAAAAGGAAATCAAGTTCTGAGATATTTAAGCTTATTAGAAGCCGCACATTTAGTAGAAAAATGACCTTATCATTATCCGTCACATAAATTGAGTTTTTAAAAATGTGAGCACTAAATTTAAAGATAGCCTTAATTAATTATCAATGTTCTTTTGTTAACTAACATTTATTTTTTTCACATTTTTTTTTTTATAATTATTAACAAATTTAGTTAACAAAAAAGGTTTAGAGAATCAGTGAATTTGTTTTTGAAAATACATCTTCTTCTTGTTGAATTAATCATTAGTAGACTTATGATGTATTAAAAAAATATACCGTGTGCCGAATTCTTGATTAAATTTACATTATACAAGGTGTGATCAAATAATATAATAACCGCATATTCAACAGTTATTTTCAATTTTTTTCAAAAAGTATTTATTTATTCATCAATAACTATCTTGGCCTCTTCAAAGTAATCCCCCTCAGATATGATAATACATTTATGCCAGCGTTTTTTCCAATCCTCGAAACACTTCTGAAACGCGCTTTTTGGTATCGCCAACAACCCCTCTCTCGATTTTTCTTTTATCTCCTCAATCGTAGCAAAATGCTTTCCTTTCATCGGTGTCTTCAGTTTTGGAAAGAGGAAAAAGTCAGCGGGAGCCAAGTCCGGTGAATACGATAGTTGAGGCATGATTGCGGTTTTGTTTTTGGCCAAAAACCCACGTACAAGCATCGATGTGTGAGCTGGTGCGTCATCATGGTGCAAAATCCCTGATTGGTTTTTCCATAATTCTGTGGGTTTCTGACGAATTGCTTCGCACAAACGGCACATATCTTCAAGGTAGTATTCCTTATTGACCGTACGACCTTGTGACAAGAATTCATGATGTACCACGCCATTGCAATCGAAGAAAACAGTGAGCAAAACCTTTACATTTGACCGAACTTGACGTGCTTTTTTTCGGTCTTGGCTCTTCTGGACGCTTCCATTGGGCTTTGGTTTCAATGTCATAGCCATACACCCATGATTCGTCACCAGTTATGACCTTTTTGAGGAAATCTCGTCGTCGGAAATCGTCGTTGACAGCTTCTGAACGATGTCCTTGCGACATTGTTTTTGCTCAAAATTTAGCAATTTCGGAACAATCTTCGCTGCCGCACGTTTCATGCCTAAAAAAATATGCCAACATCATCAGCAACCTCAATGTTTTGTGCTCGGGCGACCAGGGCGAGCATCGTCATTGACATCTTCTCGGCCTTCCTTAAACCGGTTATACCACAATTGAACTTGTGTTCTGCTCTTAGTAGACTCGCCAAACGCCACAGCCCACATTTCAAATGTCCTTGCACATTTAATTTAATTTTTTACACAAAACTTAATACAGTTTCTTTGATCCATTTTTTCGAATAGTAAAAAATCGAAGAGCACACCAAAACACGACTAACCTTTTTATCTGTCAAAAACAAGCTGACAATCCAAAATGGCTGATAATGTCAACATATATAACAGACATGTGTACCAACATTACAGAAAAAACAAATGCGAAACTCCAACATAGGTAACTCACGAAACTTGAAAATAACGGTTATTTTTCGATCACGCCTCGTATTGGTGTGTTTTGTTGTGAAATTGTAGCAAAAACAAATATTAAGTGCCTGTTTACTATTATTTTTTATTTTTTTACTTATTATTATTTTATTTAAAAACAAATTTGTATAACCGATTTGACCCACTATTACGACTCATGCCTTAATTTTTGTATGCATACGTTCACTTTTACGATTTTCGGTATTTTTTTTTTTTTTTTGTTCCAATAAAGACACAATAAAATTAGGAGGTGTATTAAAATTGAGTATACATTTTTATATACATCGAATTAATTATGAAAATTTGGATTTTGTTAGTGTTTCACTCCTTCGTCTTTTATTTCTTCAACATTAATTTCACACTCTAAAATTTCATTCAAACCATCTTAAGTGAATTAAGTGCCGGCAGATCAATGACCAGTTAGTGCACTTACAATTTTGGCCATACATGTATCTAAACAACATGACCACCAGACCGAATTGTGCATCGGTCATGGACCAGATTCCTTTGTGACTGAGAACCTGGAGTCGACGAATGTAAGGATGGCGGTGATCCCACTTGGAAGTAGGGAACACACAAAACAACAGAAAGTTGATTCACCATGTTTTCCATAGAATTAATTTCGTACACCAATCGTCGAGAACATTTGTTCTTTTGTTTTCGGATTCTGTTTCGTTTTGGCTCTTTTCGGATTTAAGCCAAAGCCAAAAGAGGCAAAGCAAACCAAAACAAAGCTGCCAACGTCCAATAAGCCAACAAACAAGGCAAACGAATCAGGCCCCCTCCCCATCAACCGGGATGTCTCAATGACTTCAAGCTGAGGGCACACAGGCTTACAAATACGGTGGCGGCCAAAGAGGACGGGCACATGAACAATTCTCGAAGACACAATTTCAGGCAAAACCAAAAACCTCAAATAAAATCGGAAATCAAAACACAAAAATACGAAATAAGCAAACGAATACGCAAATCAGCAGAAAAATACATAGTTAGCCAAGTCCTCCTATATATGATTTGAGCTAAGAATACAAACACGTTTTTCACCGGAATCCAGTCCCGCATCGTTGCCATGGATTCAATTGAATTCGATAGCACAGGCGAAATGAAAATGACTATAACTCACCACTCGCCACCCCTTAGCCCCTTGAGCGGCCACAGACAGTTGCAAAGAATGGAAATGTTTCGCGACATTTGGCAGTTTTAAGAATCATATTATTTCGAAACTAAACGAAACGAAACAACAAATAATGCTAACAACTCAAATGATAATGAACGTAACACTTAAAATGAGAGTGGTATGATAATTAGCTAAACGCAATCTGGACTGACCGTGATAATTTTGTAAGCGGAAGTATTACCTTGGTAGCGAATAATGTGAGCGACGAAAAATTCAGATCAACATCAAGCCGCGCACTAGGACATCCTCACACACGTGAGCACTCAAAAATTAGTGCGAAAATGCACTAAGAAAAAATTAAAAGCGATACTGTATAAATCGGTAATTAGAGCTTTGGTATGCAAACATCCAGCTTTCTAATTTATGTATTGTTTTTATACTTTGTGTTTAAGTCAATTTTTTTTAATCTGCAATTTGCCTTTATATGCAAGCTTTTAGTATCAGGATTCTGAGAGCAAAGGCTGAACCATTATGTCCTACCAAATCTGAAATAATTTCTAAAAACGCACACCTAACTTTGAAAAATAATAATTCACAAAAAAAGAAAAAACAATTGAAATGACTCAAAGAAGTAAGCAGATTTGCCCGAAGTTTGAGTCGATCATATTTACGCGTCCCAGGATCAAAAAAAAAAAAAAAAAATAATAATAATAAAAAAATAAAAATGTATACATTTAATAAAATGAAGAGTTGTGTTGTATACTTTTCGCATATTTTTCGCTCTTTACTAACATAGTATAATTTTGCCTTGGCGGGGCCTTCCTTTTATTTTGAAAATACAATATATATTGAAAATAAATGAAAAAAGAAAGGGGTTTCTTTTATTTCTTAAGTAAAGGAGCGAAAGTGCAAATTTGATCACATACTTGGATACGAAATAGAATTTGAATAGATCAAACAATTTTTATATATGTATGTCATGATATATTAGACAGCCCAAATATTCTCGTAGCGATTTCCAAAACTGGGATGAGATTGGTATGAGATTGTTTATTCCTATTCATGTTTCATAACAATATCAATATTATATTTAAGTTTGTTTCATATGATTAACACTACGATAAAAAAAAATTACACGAATTTTAAACTAAATTCATTTTCAGATGTTCATATTTATGCAATCATTAGCTGAATATTTCAGGTTTTTTACGTATAATTTCGAACAAATTAAAATAGCGTGATTTCTTTTGATGATGGTCAATTCCAACGCATAATTTAATTGTCGTACAAACTTATTTTTGTGCATTCACTGAAAATACTCACAATTTCTCAGTCTCATAGAATTCTTACCTGGAAATACGAAAAAATATTATTTAAAATATGAACTTCAATAACAATAACACAAATAACATAACAACATAAATTATAATAAATATTAATAAACCTTTGTTTTTAATGAATTAAACATTAAACATTAAATTTAAAAATTTGGATCACATAAACTATGTCACTCCATAGCATTACATCTTGAAAACTACAGATAATACAGAATGGAACTAAACCAGATAAACTAATAACATTTTTGAATATTTCGTATCCGAGATACGTAAAAGTCGCTGAAAATTCCGAAATACTAAAAAAAAAAAATTATTGCTCATATAAGTTTTTAACAAAATTTCGAACATCAAATATTAATAAATCCTGAATAAAAAATTGTTTCCATCATAACAAAAGAGATAAAATGAGTCAGTTTCAAAACATCAGCTGGAAGGGGCAGAAGAGGTCCGTGAGTCACAGCTTGGACACTATCGTAAAACAAAAAATAAGTCGAAAATCTATCATCCACTATCCAAATTTCTTCTAAATCCATTGTCGCCTTTTAGTTTTGACTTTAGAAAAAAATTTGAAGTGTTATTATGTACCTAACTGGAATAACATATGATCTAAATGTTATCGAAATCTAAAGGGGTTAAATAGAGCGCATTTTTCTCTTAGTGAAATATCAGGTATACCCATATGTAATAATAACGCTACTATTCTACAAATGTGCTTTTGATATTATTTATTATAGTATTTCCAAATCTTTGCAACCTAGAATTTCTTGCCGTAGTAGCTGGAAATTATCTTAATTTACCGTAGATGGACAACAACGCATTAATTAATAATTAAAACATTACCATGTCTTCATGCTCCACTTAGAAGAAAAAGAACCAACAAGTTGTTTTTACCTTTTCATTAAAACTATCCGGCAACGGCCTTAACGGAGTTATCAGCTTATTCTTGGTGCTCCGCCCAGACAGACGGCCACAGATAATAGCCAAGCTTTGTTAAGTCTTGCATTGAATCATCATCACCGCTATCGGGTCATTCTGCTGCTTACAGAACATTGACATATGAGCGTTTAATAATCTGACCCGCCTGCCAAAACACAAAAAAACTCGACGGATGTTGTTTTCACAAAAGGAGCCTGAGTGGGTTTGGCGTCTTTACTATGGGTTATACTCATAGTAGTAGTACGAGGTGGCTGCAGCCGTTGCGAACAGGGGCATAAATTATCAAGTTAATAATAACGAATGTGTGGAAAAAAATAAAAATATGTTTCGAAAACGAACAAGTTGTGAAATTATTTCTATTTGTTAAGTTTTTTTAATTCAAAATTTTAACTTGACTATTGTTAATGATAGTGTCAATAGCAGCCAGATGTTAATTCTTATTTCATTACCAACAACAACAACGTCACGTCCATCGTTCTCGCTATATTCAGCACCATCATTATCATCATCTTCAACATCATTACCATCATGATCTTCATCACAAATCACAGATCTATTGTCTTCTAATTTAGAGTAGAGCTTTTTTCCCGCAACGTATTGACTTTCTCACATGTCTTATCGAAGTCTTATTTAATTCTATTTTTAGCAAATGAAACAAATTTTATTCTGTAGATACAGTTAGAATTTTATTTGTCTATGTTTCGCATAAATTAAAAGCCATTCTTAGAATTTTCTAGAATCCGTTGCATGTGTAAACCCAAAAAAAAAATACAAAAAACAAAGGCGAATTCGGAGATTTGTTTTCAAATGTTGTGTAAGACAATAAAATGAATCAGAATTTTAAGAGAACTCACTCCACACAATTGTGTAATTGTTTTAAATAATTTATGCGCTGGCATCAATTAATCATTCCAGGCATTCCTCACAAGGTTTCTGTCTGGATGTGAATTTGATATAACACCAACGACCAACCAAAAGTCTTCCCCATATTAAGTGCGGAAATGATGTTGAAATGCTGCGTTGTAATTAAGCGATTAAACAATATTGAATTGTAAATTAGCAGCTGACATTGAAGGAATCCAAAATATTCCTAGAGATAACGACGATACTAAAAAGGAGATGACGCATAGATACCACAGCGTTTCACCTTGACGCACAAGCAGCCTCAGCCATCAGATTAATATGAATCTTAAGCAAGTTGTTACTTGCTTGTGGGAGACCGGTTTCTGGATTGATACAATAGGATGGTAACAAACAATCTATTTTTAATTTTAAACCGAGAAGCTCCTCTTAAATGCCGTAAAATGCCATTGACATTAGGTATTTTGCTGCATTTGCTGCATTTTTATCCCCCAAATGGTGCCAATAGAAATTGCCGCTGCATTGTGCCGCAGTGATATGTATAGATATTATGTTTGATCATATCCAACTTTCAAACGAACAATCATTGCATTCACAACAAGTCTTCTTCAGATTGAATTTCACAACTATTCCTATTTCAAACAAATTATGTCCATTCATCCCACCATCATAACGTAAATTTTTCAAACATAATGATTTTTGACGTACTTCCACTCGCAAAAATTGCGGCCAGATCTTCACATCAGAGCGTTTTTGCTCTCTTATTTACAACAAAACCTTAGTAGATTCTTTTCAATTGAACGATTTTAATCGATTTTCCCTAACAACGGTTTATATCAGCCCTTCACAGAAAATTATTGTAATCGTTACTTCTCAACGGAATTATTTCAGTCGACTCTTTCTAACTGTAATATTTGCCTCGCCCACCCAATATCAGTCGGTTTTTCTCAGCAATATGATTCTCCACAACATTACAGTGTCGATCGATTCTGTCCAACTGAACTATGCAAACGATTTTTCATAATAGGACAGAACTTCAAAATACATCCTTCTCAATTGAATATTTTGAATCGACTGTTCTCGACAGAATGATTTTGGTCGTTAGTTCTCAACTTTTTACTCAACAGAACGATTTCGATTAATATTTCTCAACAGCAAAATTTCATTAGATTTTCCTTCCTTCCAACAAAACGTTATCGGTCCATTCTTTAACACAGATACAGATATTGACTGATACTTTCCAATAGATCGATTTCTATTTCTATTAGGCCTTAAAAATTTTCAGAACATGTAGGTACTGTTTTTCAAAACTAGTCTGAAGAATTAATATTGTGTTCGAGAACATTCACCAACAGAACGATTTCAACCGATGCGAGACAGATTCCAATCAATATTGCCATTGACTCGACTCCAATATAACTAATACACATAGCGTATACCTAAGTAGAAGCTAACGAAGCGAAGAGGACAGTTTGCAGGTGGCATCGCTTTACACCCCAATGCAGTTGACATAGAAGTGTATTTGATAATTTAATTTATTTGATAATTTTAGAAAAGAAACAATTTATAATAATTGCTACACTCGAATGTGTCATTTTTACGAAATGTTTAAGTGATACTACCGAGGACCTGGGCGAAAGTGTTGCTACCTAAATACTTGATAACCACGTTAGAAAATGTAATACAAAATGCAAACTCAATTGCCTACCAGATTTCAGAACCCTATATAATCGTTTGCATGGGAGGGAAGAGAAGATGCAGCCTGATTTTGGAAATTAATCGGGGAATAGTCCAGGCACTATTACAAATTTTCAAACATCATGGAACAGTTTCGTGTGGAAGGTATGATCCGAATTCTACTTAAGAACAATTTTCAGTTAACTTTATTTAAATGTTGGATCGCATTTTGGATGCTAGCTATATCAGCATCTACACCAATAGGAACAATAATTCTCGATTGATTACTATACAATATCGGTTCTAAATTTGTTGAGAGCTATATCGTAACAAAGACTGAAGTCATCCTTTTTCCAACAACTTATTTTTCGAATTGGTTTAATAAACTGCGGGTGAGAAATATGGTTCTTAAACGCGATAGGACAAAGTTCGCATCGGGGGAGTGTTGTCTGTACACCGAAATCTTATAATAGTAATATGTTTAGTCTTTGGTCCATGTTACCACAATACAACGATTACAAATTTTACGTGGAGCTGTAACGTTTGGATTTACGGACGTAAGGATTAGTATGCAGAAAATTTATATATAGCCAGGTAGTAATAACATTATTAAGTGGCCGGCAAAATTACATTCGCGATCAGTTATTATGATTCAGCCGACAAAATGACAAGACAAAATGCTATTCTATTCCTTGTTTTGGATTGTTGACTGATGTTCGAAGTCATCTTCATTGCTGCTATTAGAAATATGTAAATCTCAAATTAAATTCTTTCGCGTTTACTTTAGATTCTAACGACTGAAAAGTGGTTCCATGCCGCAGTCAAAAAGATTTAGAATTAGACGTGGACGATGATCAATAAAACTGTCAATAGTCTGACTTAGGTGTTGCTTTTAATGTCGCTACACAATTTTTTTTTTTTTTTTCAAAATTTATTCTCATTTACGATGAATATTTATAATAGATGTTGTTATGATTATTGTTGTTGCTGTAGAATCTATACATTTGTTTTTGTCGAATGGACCAAGACATTAATGACATTATCATTTATAATGTTAAATTACATGGCAGAAATCATCGAAAAAACTACGACTGCGGCAACAATGGCCACTGTGATAGTAAGTAAACATTATAAACAAAATTCATAAAAGAGCCCAAGGTTTACGAGCCACACAGAACGCTCGCTCACACAACACAACACAAAATACCTCGGGCAACGTAGGAGGTCAAGAGTCAGCAAAAAATGCAACTGCAACATGGTGCACCAACGACAACACAACAAGAACCAGCACCACTGTCACTGTACACTCGAACTACATCAGCATGCAACACCGAAGCAGCCGACTACCACTGTAGTGACATTCATCGTTGTCTTATTTGTGCCCGAATGTTTGTCATGGAGTTTTTGCCGGTGATACCTGCGTGGGCCTCATCAAGACGAACGATTACAAATTTTACAGTTAATTTGAGAGTTCCATATAAAACAAACACCACTGACTGACTCATAATGTATGTGAACCATCATAGTATTCGCTTTTAGAAATATGAAAGCGGACAACACTTAAAATTCAGCTTGTTATTGTAATCTAATTTCCAGGCTTAGACTGGCCTTGAACGAATATAAATGTCATGTTTGAATTCATTTGAAAATCAAACCATTATTGAACTATCAATGAAGTGAACTGATTTACGATGCTCAGGAACATGAGGATTCTGATCCTTCTCATACATTTTTTGAAGTGGTAGACAAAGGCTCTGCCTTTAGAGAAATGTCAAAGAGGAACGAATACAACGGTGACGAGATGTTGTCTTTCTTTAAAAAACAAACATACTTTCCAATTTATACCAAACGCTGATTAACACCTATTTTTTTTTTGAATCGCAGTTGAACACCTTGTTAAATTCAGGAAATTGATAATAAACGGATTCCTAAATGTCTGTCAAGTAAACTGACTTACATACAACTTCACTCAACGTCCTTTTGCATGGTGTAAAAGTGTGCGCATTCACAAAAGATACATATATTGTGAATCGCTCGGCTCTTATAGAAATATGCTCTGAATTAACGCACAATATAATAAGATAAATTATAACTCGCTAGATTTTTATCTAACAGCCCATTTTTACTCTCAGGCCTAAGATTATTAAGCGTCTGTTGCATGCTAAATTATAAGGTATTTAGTGGAATTAAAATGAAATTATGAACCAAGAAATGTTCATGTGCTTACTGAAGACTGGCACTATTCAGACTTTTCAAGGTGAAACTCCATATAAAAGCAAATTATCGTAAAATTAGAAGCTACACTTTTTACAGCGGACTATGTTTTTCACGAGAAATAATTTCCTAAACTCAATGGCCGACACTGAAATCTTAATAAGATATGTTATGGTGAAATTAAATAGAAATAAAGAAGACACAATTTTACCATTTTCCAAATGTATTGACATAAAAACATTAGTTGCTGACAAAGCTGACAATACCGTAAAACTTTTTTCACGAGCTATATATTGCGGAATTTTTCCCCATGAAAGAACATAGCTTAAACAGAATATAACCAGTGTTTATTTTTCGCCCACTTTTTCATATTTTTCAATAACACATATCGTTGACGTTTTTAAATTTTTAAAATATTAACCTTTATTTTATGCTGCACTTATTTGCGTTGTTTCAATCTTCATGTTGAATTTTCTAATAATCATTTTTCCGCTTAGCTAAGCCGATAAGCCAACTTTTCGCTTACTTTTCTGTCTTAACTAATACAGTGTTATCAACCTTAAGCACTTAGCAAAACGTCAGTTTTCGTATTAGCACAAAAAAATTTATTAATCGATGTGTATGAAATGAATAAGGATAAATTCATTATTTCACAATAATTTTCCCACCCATTTAAACTGTGCGGGCATTTTATAAAAAAAAAACATTTTAAAATGTATTTTAATAAAAATTAATTATCCATGATGCAGCAAGTTATGGGTGACAGCAAATAAAACAGAACTATTTTATCGCCAGATCGGTCGACAGAAATCGATTTAAAAAATTCTTCAATTAAATGAGACACACAAATGTGAAGAAATTCACGATCTTCGTTTTGAAACGGGTGATATTTTGCTGTACAGTATGCTGCAAGCTCGCTGCAGCTGATTGCATTTTTGTATTACATTTCCTATTATAAAAAGCCAAAAAATTCTACATGAACCTTGTTCTAAACTCCACAATTAAATAGCCAGTTACTGTATCTGCATCACAATTGTACTGCTGAATATCACCACTTCTCGTCGTTGTCTTTGCATTTTTCTATTTTATATTGAGAGCTGCATTAGTTTCAAAGAAAACAAGGTTAGTTTCACGCCTATCGCTCCTCAACCTAAGTAATAACGCTCTTTTCTTTTCTCTATCCCACTGCGCCGGCTTTCTGTTCTGGTAACAAATTAATTATCGTGTGACGAAGAGGATTCTCTCTACCATGACAGATCTGTACACTACGGTATGATGGATTACATCGAAGCCATTTCCCCTCCTTTGTATTCTATTCAAATTATATTCAAAATATATGTAGTTTCCATAGCTCAATGTTAATTTGTGGCATTTTAAATGGAAATCAATAAAAATAATGTTAAGAAAAACAAAAAACAGAACATGAATTCTCCTCGGTAATAGTTTTTAAAGAGTGTCTGTACAATGTGCACCTTACGGAAGGACACCCCTGAATTCAAGGATCAATGATAATAAATAAGTGTAACATGATACTTAGTTGAAATGGGAGATATTTCAAGGTTTGTACAATAATTTATCTTCATTGGTTCTAACTGAAATTAGACAACATCGCTGCTTATTAGTTAAAAATCATTTGAAATTCAAAATTTGATGTAATTTTAAATGCCCATCCGAAAAAACTGAAAATCACCTGCTGGAAATAATGATAATTGAAGCTAAAAGTCGACGTTTGAAAAACGTTTTTAAACACATCTATGAAAATTCAAAAGAAATCTATTGAAATGCAATATAAAATAAAAGTCTATCAAATAAACTGACAGCAATTCAAAGGACGTCGATAGCATTTCGGATAGCACAGACATTTTCTTCAATTTGAAAAAAATTTGAAATAAATACCACATCTACACAGATTTGAAAAATGTATATTTGAAAGGAACTAATTTTGGACCAAATTGAAACATTCAAATTTCAAAGAAATTTATTATAGGTAGTAAAAGCTGTCGATTGAAGTTCAAAAATTTGAATGGAAGTTTTATAGTAAATTGAATTTATCAAAAACAGGTGCATTGAGTAGTAGTACAGCGCATTCAAAAGCGTTCGAAAGATGTGGTGGAAGATTTGTCTTGCTCTGGTCGGTCATTAACGTCTTCAGGTGAAGTTAACATCGATAAAGCGGAGGAAATGGTGAGTGAAAATCGTCATTTCACCTTGAGAGACATATCGGCTGGATGTCCTGTGTATCACGAACTAACTCATAACATTTCACACGATTATTCGGGTATGAAACGCATAGCCACTTGACTATTTTCGATAGATCTGAATTTTCTTCAAAAATGCATTCGTATAACATCACTGAAAACATACAAGAACGAATTCCACCCTTACATTCATAAAACTAGTCGTAACTGATGGTGGGGTATGGATTTAAGAGCATGGCATGCAAATCAGTCAACAAGATTCGGAATGGCACCTTCCAGCTGAGTCCACGTTATACTTCATCAAAACTCAAAATAATGTTGTTTGCCAAAGGTCAGACGGTTTTAAAAAATTGTTATGTGGGCAATATGCGAGGTTAGAGAGAGCAAACTCTTCGAAAAAGTTATGTTAGTTAAGTTATGGAAAGAATACTCATAGATTTTGCCGCATGATAACGCAACACCTAATAATGCTATCGCTGTGAACGAATTTTTGCCCAAAAACTCAACAAATGTCATCGAACATCCATCGTATTCATCTGATATGGAGACGGCTAATTTTTTCCTCTTTAAAAAAACTTAAAGTACGACTTCGGTGTACCCGTTTTCAGTCCACAGATGACTTAAAAGGTTGTTTTTATGATTGGATTAGTAGCTGGCATAATTGTAATTATTTTGAAACAGATATATTTTGAAGACGATACAATAAATTTGAATAAATGGTATTTCGTGTCTTATTGACAAATTCCCGGTGCTTTTTTGACAGAATGTAAGCTTCACATTTTTCGCTTACAGGCATGTTTAACCAGTCTTCGGAATGTCAGAATTCTTTTCATATTGTGTATTTTTTTTTTTTTTTTTTTTTGATAACATTAATATTTTTCGTTAGACTCCCGGCGTTTGTTAGGAAATCTTCTTTCCTTAGATAAAAATCTTTATATTTGATTTTTCACTGCACTGTTTTTTATAAACAAGAAGTGAAATTAGTGCTGCCACATACTGTTGCATATACATATGTTTGTTAAATAATGTAGTAGTCATAAAACTCCAAAAATTACTAGTGATTGAATGTCTCTGATTAGTCCGTCAGGTAATAGCTCTGTTAAATCAATTTAGTCGGAAACGGTAATTATTTCAAATTCAACGCATGACTTGTTGTGACTTATACATAGAAAACGTTTGGGACATTTTAATATTTTCTGCTATTTCTTTAATTACCTTGTAATGTTTAAGAGGAAAAGCCCCTGAGGTGACGTCACACTTGGAGGTGTTCGCTGTGGAAACTCCTCTCGTGATTTTATTATACTCTATTAACTGTCAGATGTTAGTAGACGCCTCCTCTATGCTTTTTTCGGCGACTGCTTTAATATTTTATTGTTTCCACAAGAAAAACAAAACAAAAAATACACACAAAATAAATAATAATCTTTGTGGAAGCAGTAGCAGCAACCTACAACCATATGGCAATATTCTGTGGTTTTTAATTATAAATAACTCTTAAGGCTACTTAACAAATATAAACAATTTCATTTTGTGTCGTTGAGATTAAAAATACATAATATATAGGTAAATACACAATGTTTATGTAAGAATTTGTAGGTACATCAAAAATATACGTATATGAAAAATAAATAATTTATGTACCCGATTGGAACACGTTCGCTGAAAGCCACACGCGTCCGATTTAATCACAATAACCTATATTATTCCCCAGAATCGTACAACTTTATCACTGTCAATTTCATATAATTACGGATTTGAAAAGGAGGACGTAATAACAATATAAATGATTTAAATAAATGAATGCACTAGTCGGCGGTCTCTTTGTGCACGAGGTGCGAAATATTGTGGGACTTTGGCATTAAAAACACGAACTTCGCACTAAACAGTTTACCTGTCTTTTATTGCATATTTTTCATGGGAATTCTAATAGCTTGGTATATTTATTTATTCCCGTCGTAGAATGATGAAATAATTTGAATTCTCTTTCGAATCGGCAACAGCAGCAGTAAGCTGAATTGTCGCATTTAGCTAGGCTCCTGTAGCTGAATCACGTAGAATGTAAGCGCGACCAGTATTTACATGAAATAATTTTTAAGTTAATAAATTTCTCGACACAAAAAAGATTTCTTACACTTTTGTAATTTTTCTGCGTTTTTATTTCTGGCAATTAAAATATCAACCGACACAATCTTCACGTGAATGTAAGTAAGCTCCAGGATAGGGTTGTCCAACTTTTTAAAACGAACAATTTTTCCCGTGGCCTGGAATAGCCAAAAATTTTGCGTTTTGAAAAAACACTGTTCAATGTACTTCGACTGACTAAGGCCATTTCATGACCGGATTGGGGAACGACGCACAATGCTTCGTCTCGTGGACAAAAATCAAATTCTAAATAATGACCCTAATTCTATTACAAAAATATTATTAAGTTCTTAAATCAAGTACACGAAACCACAAAGTTGTTTGAGAATTAAACGTTTTTCGGCGCCACCAGAGGGCGACACTAGTAAAGATTTCAGAAGATCGTATAAAAATTATTCGCAAAAATCCATTTTTAACCAAATTATTATTTAGAAGGGAGAGCATGCGAATAAAAGAACACATCATTATTATAAAGTCTAAATGCAATGGATAAAAATGTCTTCGAAGTAAGAGAGACAATTTGTCAAAGTTGAATGCAACAGGAAAAAATTTCCAGGAGTGAAATTTTATTAATCTTTCTGATGGTTGAGAATATTATTTTTAAAATAAGAAAAAAGAATCGGAAAATTGTTTCTTGTTTGCATAAGTTCAAAATCAAGTTTTAACAAGAACAAAAAAAATTTGGAAAGATAGGCGGCAAACAAAAGAAAAATGTGATAAATTAAAGTGTGAGATTGATCACATTTAGCACAACTTTGTATTTCCAGCGTTTTTATTTACGCTATTTCCCCAAATCATAGAACAATTGTGACTTAACACAAACACAAATATACATATGCATACATACAGGGTGGGCCATAAGGGTGTTGGCGGTTTAAATATTCAATTAAAAAAAAACTACGAACCATAAAAAAAATATATTTGTATTTTTAAAAAGTAGAAGCATGGGAATTTTTAAGACTTAAAAATAATGTTGTCCAAATGGTTTCCCTCGGCTGCTTGACACTCTTGAAACCGAAGTCGCAAATTTTGGAAAACTCGTTGAAAAGTTGTTCTCGGTATTTTGTTACTTTCCTGAATAATGTTCCTCTTCAACTGCTCTAAATTGGTCGGATTATTCTCGTAGACTACCGATTTGAGGTAGCCCCATAGAAACTAATCGCATGGAGAGAGATCGGGGCTACGTGGGGGCCCTAGCCGTATGACATGTGGCCCCATCCTGTTGAAACCAGATCCTCGAGGTATTGCCTTGAAGTTCTTGCAAAGCTGGCACCAAAAAGTCTGCTAGCATGACTGACTTCTCTTACGTGCTGACTGTTGCGGATTTCGCAGAGCTGAAACACGAACACGCTCCACAATGTCGGCTGATCTTGCAGAAACTGGGCGACTACGAACCGTAATTGGTACTGTTGAGCCGGTTGTTTCGAACATTCTGATCCATTTTCGTATCACATTGGCGCTTGGAACTTCACCTAAATCGTGTAAACCTGATTTATTGTTTTCGTAATACGCTCGGACACAAAATGCACGCTGCACTCCCGTGTACGGCTCCATGGCGACTAAATTTCCAGGAAGCGGCGCAGCGAACAACATTTCCCCCCGCCACCCCGCGCCGCGCGTTACCGAGAAATTGAAGAATTAAATCGCCAACACTCATATGGCCCACCCTGTACATGAGCATAGCATTTTCTTAATTTTTATTAAAAAATTAAAAGAAAATTGCACAATTTTGAATTTACCTAAAGACATGTTAATTCATACACAATTTGTTGCACTATCCAATAGAGATTTGTATTTACTTTGATTTTATTTCGAGGCATGTAGACTCATTCTTAAGGGAGATACATGAAGACGTGATTCCATCTCCAACAAATATCGCATTTAAAGAGAAATGGTAAATATATTCAATTGTGTGGAGTTGGGTCAAAATCACGTCATATAAAAGAGTGTTATAGTATGAACAAAGTAATGGCCCAATTTTTGTGAAATGTTTGAAGGACAAAGTTTGGTCAAAATAAAATTATCCAACAGGGAGTTGTAGTCCAATTACATTATTATAATCTCAGTTGTAAACTTATTAATCCCTGTACAACAGTAGACAAAATCAAATTGTCCATCATCATAATTATCCATCAAAATTTTGCCGCTCAAGTAAGGACTACAGGCATGCTTCGTTTTGTCGAAATTAGATAACCTAATAAGGATTAGTAGTATAGAAGATACAAGAAGGCATGACTTATAGTGTGATAAAATTTGTATATGTACTGGAGATTCTAAAAAGACTTGGTCCTAGCGGGTTTAACTTCTGATATTTCCTTCACTATAATTTACAAACACGATACAACAAATATCATTTATCTGCGCCCAATTTCTTCTAGTTCCGTCCAATCATTGCATGGATTAAACAATTTGTACAAAAACTAAGCCGGCTACAAATTGTTTTCTTTCAAAACTACATTTTAATATCAAAAATTCGAAAACAACAGCATTTCAAAACATCTGGATGATTTCTTTCCGAACCAAATCAGTTTATGTCCATTAAATCATTAATTTGAAGTCGGAGGAATATTATAATTGCACACGTTTTCGCACATTTTGATCTCGCCATTATTCAATTATTACTTTGCTCAATTATTTTCACTCAAAATCAATTGTCTGACATGGCTGCCGTTGTCCTGATTATCCTTATTCACTTTGTTCAAATTTTAATACATCTTTTCAATATTCATAGCATTCATAATTCCCATATGATTAAACGGAGCATGAAACCTGTCAAAGGCCATTTCCTTTTGACAAATTCGCATATTAAGGAGTCATTTCTTTGCACCATCACACCCAGTGAATGAAAATGATTCAAAGCGGTTTCCGAACAAACGAGCGGAAATGACAAACAACAATTTCTTAAAACAACATTTGGAAGGAGGACGTGACAAAAAACCATGGGATACCAAAGATACGACGAGAAGACTAATTCAATTCCCAAAAAGGCAATAATATACTCAACGAGAACAAACAAATAGCAACAACAATAACAATAAGAAAATTTATAGATATTAATAAAATACTTTGCTCATCCTCACCACCCCAAAATGCCGGGATACTTTCGTTTGGCAGTATCAGCAGCAGCAGGCCTCTATGACAAGACTCACGTCAGACAGGCTGACATGCGACACCTATCTGGGTGGTTGAGGTGGTAGTCAGGATGATGATGGTGAGGGTGCCAATGTTGGCCCTCCTGATGCTGGTGGTGGCAAGGCTTCTGATTGTGACAGTGTTGACGACGGTGGTGAAATGGGTACAAAGGAAACAAAAAAATCTAATTTTACCCAAGTGTCAAAGATAACAACAACAACCACAACAGCCATAAACAGCAGTAGCAGCAGAATATACCTATAAATGGCACATACAATTTTCGCAATTACATTTTCGCGTTTGTTGGAAGAAAACATGAAAAGCAAAGTAGACAGAAAGAACTGCAATATAAAGTAAATAAATGTTCATAGACATTGGTAAATATACAGTTACACACAAAAGTATTCATCATCTGCATCGTAATTCACAATTTCGAACTGGATTAACTTAAAATCAGGCTAGACTTAATATATACATATATATATATATATATAAACAACATCAGCCAGTTTTTTCCAACCCCTCTGGCACCCCTGCACAAACGACTGTGAAATTTTTCAAGGATGTGCAGAACTACCTATAGTTTACACTTGGTATCTTTCTTCAACATTAGAAAATTCCATGACTTCTACAAAACCGAACGTTACTTGGGCATAAAAAGCGTGTAATAAAGTTTCTGAGAAAAAGCCAACCCTGCAGTCAATGGCAAAGCTCTACATGAGACAATGATTTGAAGCAAATGCAGAATCTGGCGAATGAGGGCAATGAAAGGTGGGGCCTGAAGCTTCTATCTACTCTTTTACAGAGAACAAAATGCCTCTCTATATTCAGATTGACGTCCTGGTAAGGTAAAAAAAAAGATCCACTACTTTTCCAATAGACAACTTCAGTAATCTGCACCCTGCGTTGTATAGATGGATCGGTATAGAAAGATTGATGGCATTAGAAAACTAAGATTTCGAATTCAAAAAACGACTACGACAGTTTTGTGATTGCTTAGCTTAGTACTGTTTGAAAGCGCGACAAAAATGGGTACCAACAATGAGAAAATATGCAAACCAGCCAGCTAGAAGTGTGAATATATGAAGGTATGAAAAGGTCGATACAGTAAAAACGTCAAGTTCGACCATCATGCACTGCTTCTATTGCTAAACGTTGAAAGAAGAACCGTTTGGTACCAGCTGAATAAGACTGAACACGAAAATAAGCTCGAGTTAGGCGCAAAAAACTTCATGGATCGAATTTCCATCTGTGAATCGCTGCTAAACCGCAAAAGAATCGACACATTTCTGAAGCGCAGTTTAACCAGTGATGAAAAGTGAGCCACAACAAAGCCAAGCGGAAACTGCCGAGGTCGCATCGTTGGGGTCAAGCCACGATTGATGGTCTGCTGACTATGTGTTTGATGGGATTGCAGGGAATCATTTACTATCAACCGCTCACCTATAGCTAAACTCCTAATTCGGACCTGTACTGTCAACAATTGAACTAACTATATGAAGGAAGCAATCGCCCACAAGCAGTTAGCTTTGGCCAATAAGAGAGGAATTGTGTTCCTCCAGGTCAACGCGAGCCCACACATGCCGATAGTGATTCGCCAGAATCTACGAGAGGTTGTTTGGGAGGTTCTTACGCATCCGCCTTATAGTCCAAACCTGGCACCAATTGATTAGATTAACACCTGTTCCTGTCTGTGGCGAATGATTTTGATCTTGAAAAATTTACTTCAAGGAAAATTGCTAACAATCGACTGTCCCAATTTCTAGTAATGGGAGCGAGGGTTTCTATGAGACATTCACAATAAAGTTACCTTTAAAATGGTAATAAGCTATCGCACAAAACGGTGCATATTTGGCATAATTCTGATCATGACTTGTAAGTAATTTTCCTGACAATTACTCCTGTTAGCAATTGTTGTCTTTTGCTACCACATGAAGTGTTTTCATTACAACTAACAATGAAAGAAAACAAAAACAATATCAAAAGAAGAAAAAATTTATATTTCATAGACTCTAATCTAATACATCTAATTTTATTCTACAGGCTACTGCTGCTACTTGGACTGTTGCTATTAGTGCCCCTTCTGTTCCCTCGGTCGTTGCCACCACAGAACGATTGGTGGCTGCTGTTGCGTAGTATTGTCTTGCCAACCACCACCCACCCCCATTGTCATGAAATAAAGAAAATAATACAAGACAAAAAAAAAAAAAACTAAATACACGTAAGTATATAAATATGTATGAAGTAATATCGTATATGGTAGGATATCATAACAACAACAACCAACAGCAACATATTAAAGACATCACATGCACCACCATCACCACCGCCACCGCCAGCAATGACAACAACAACGGTAAATTTGCTTAACACCGTCTGTCTCCTTTTTGTCATTTACTTTGCCTTCTTCTAGACAAAAACATTTGCGAAAACCGGCGGAAAAAGTAAGAGATGAGATTTTTCTTCGAACAGGATGAAGAAACGTCCTTATTGCCTAGAACGGATTATAACTATATAGACGTTGTAGCTGCATTTGCATTTATTCTATTAACCACCGGTTCCGCGTAATAACCATGACGGTCATAACCCCTACTTTCAATTCCGAAGATTCTGTTCGATACTCGGTCACAATCCCAAAAATATCATAAGGATTATATTCGAAATATTTTTGTAGACATGATTTCCACAAAAAAAAAATATAAATACTTCTGACAGTTAAGGAAACTATAAGAGTCCATGAAACGGGCATAACCCCACTGTGGGATATGTCCAACATGAGCTCTTTAATAATGGCAATCGTTATAAATATCATTATCTTTATGAAGAAGTTGTAATCTGTGTACGTAAAACTGAATGTTTGTACCTTTGCATTATTGTATCCGAGATTGTCATGGAATTTCAACACAGCATGTTTACAATGTCGAGGCTATGTTAGAATTCTAAAGAATTATTGAAAACATAAATATATTTTATTTGTCGCATTTGCTACTAGAAAAAAGAGGAGTGCCACACAACTTCTTACAAATCCGAAACACCAGCTGTTGTATCTGAAAGAAAGTGGTATTGCCCACACAATAATATTTTGAATGATCATATCTCATGAACTATAATATATATATATATATCTCATGAAATATAATGATCATATCTCATGAACTATAAATAAGAGATTTACTACGAATTTTATAAGAAATGATTTTGTTGAGCATGTTGCATTAAAAGTTATTAAATATTACAAAATGTAACTTCCTCCGCGGAAAAAGTGTAGAATGCTGCAGAAGGCATTCAACGAATGGAAAGAAATGTTTACAAGGGGAATAAACATTCCAAAGAATAACGAGAACGTCTTAAATGCGAAGTGCTCAATGGACGTTGGCATTTCAAACGGACTAGTCAAATTAATTTTTAAAGGTAACAAAACAGGTAACGAATAACAAAAATACGCACTTTTGAAAAAGGCCGTAACATTACAATTTGTGAACTCATTATTTCTGGCTACAAGCATCGTGTAAAACGTATTTTAAGGAGAAATAAGACTTGAATCTATGCTTATAATCTAGAAACCATCGATCAATCGTGGCAAGACCTCATAAATTAAACCGTTTGAATATCGCGATATTGAGTGTTGTGAGATTCTTCCGCAATCGCACTCAATTCTTTTTCTCTGAAAAAATACATTCCATCCCTAGCTATAAGAAAAAAAGCATCCCCTAGGAAAACAATTATGTCTCTATTTTTTGCCTAGGAAGTTTTCTTAGATTTCCTGCAAATAAAGAGTTTTCCTTTAACTAAGTAAAACTCCTCTTTACTGATGGATTCAAATCTCATTCTAAAAAACTTAGACAAGTGGCTTTTTTATCATCCCTGAAGCATATCAAAATATAGAAATGATACAAAAAACAAAGCGAATCCATATTTTATGAAAAAATATATATTTATATATTCATATTTACTTTGCGTGTAAGTAAATGTTCGTGTTGCTTCCATATATATTTCCTTATGGGTTCCTAATGGGAAGCGGCAGAGTGGCACAACAGAATGCGGGGAGTTCAGAATGCAGGGTTTCGAAAAGATATAATCGTCATCATCATCATTGTAGACTGCGGTGGCCGGAGGCAGTGTTAAAGGCAATTGACGAAGGGATCACGTGTGTGGTTGCATATTAATGTGTGTGTGGGTATGTGTGCCTGTGTCGAATAAAGTGTATAAAGTCATAAAAACATGAATATATTCCTTCGAACCGTCTGTAGTACCCTCATTCTCACAATGGCGAGGGTAACATAAAAAACCTGTGCAAACGAATGTCGAGGAATAAAGAGCACATAATATTATGTGCGTGTGTGTCATCTACTGGATGTACGTGTTCGCACTCCTTTATTATAAATTATTTTTAACGAGACGAAAACACGGCAATATGCAACAATCACAAAGCAATACGATATTTGCAGACATGTGAGAAACAGTGGAATCTCTGCGATCACGTTCGGGCTCCAATTTAAAAATGGGCTCGCACATCTTTTGCTGCAATTTCCAGACAGAGTATAGAGTACAGTATAAAGATATTGATTATAAGAGCTATCACAGCCGCCATGCAGAAAGAAATTCATTTTATACTTAAATACAGTCCACATTCGGAAATTAATTTTGTTATCATGCGCCTGCGGAAGGTAAAGATCAAACACTGCAATGATCCACACGTGTAATACAGCCTAAGCCAATTCAAAAAAACTCTCTAAATTCTGTACACGGTTTGCCGGTAATATTTGTGTTCTTGTACACGGTGACAATACATTGTGCATTCGACTACAATCGCCACAAAAGTCGTACTTTAGTACAAAAATCACGCGATCAGATAAGCCCTTGCACAGAGAATGTTGCAGCGAATATTAGAAGAAAAACGCTGAATGCAGGACGACGCTGCAGCCAATTGTAATGCATGCTGCAAGCTATGAGGAGAATAAAATAGAAGCAGACCGTCTTATCTTTCAAAGTGAAAGAAATGGTTGTCGAAATATCGGGAAAGAGAGGATACAGAAAGATATAGAGAGCGGAGCTTGAAAATTCTATCAAAAGGTAAATATTATGATATGGAGTTCCATTCCTATAAGAACAGTAAAGGGAATCTAATAAAGTAAAGAAAAAACATAACTAAACCCTAGTTTGATCTTTTTATAGGTTTTTTTTTCTAAAAATGTCGTTAATATATTCTCCCCTTTTGCGCAGTTCTTGTTTCAAACCTTCTGTTGTTAATATCTTGTCGTGTATTAAGCATTAATTATGCTATGCCCCACTGTAATCTCTTTACTGCAATACAATATAAAAATGTACCATATTGGAGAAATATACATATCGCAGACAGACAGATACTCAGACAGTCCTTTTTTCACACAAGAAAATGCATACAAGTACAAGCTTGCATCAGCCGAATAGACGGACCAGCTTTCATATACAAAATTAAGGGAAGAACTACAAAACGAACAAATTTCACAGAGGGAACTGTCAGATCGAAAACGCCCAAGTGAATAAACAAATAACCGACCAAAACTCAGAAACAAGGAATGAATGAACACAAACGAATTGCTACGTGTATACATAAAATCATTAACATGGCACAAGCTGTGTAGCACCCAAGCTCTAGAAGCTAAAAAAGGCCTAAATGGAAGACAGACAAACGGGCATATGCTTGAAAGGGAAGGCGAGCGGAGAGAGGACAAGTGGCAAAACGGACAAAGAACCACACAAACGGATAGACAGAGTTGTTAAAAATGCAGTAGCAGCAGCAGCGGCAGCAGCCTGGATAACTGAAAACACACCATATGTTGTTGACGAAATGTTGTCCTGTGTGTGAATACGCTGCACATTGAGTAGTCCAACATGACAGAGAGTTATTTTCGGTTCCAAAGCCACAATGAATACGGCGACTGACTAATAATTCTCTTTTTGAATCAGGGTTGCTTGGCCTTTAGTAATGATTCGCTTTTTTCCCATAAGTCCAATAAGAAGCCCACAAAACAAAAGTATGAGGAAAGTATGAAAAGTATATGATACTTGACGTGAGAGTTGTACACCAAGTAAAAAAATCGCAAAGGTCGGTTTTATTTGTATGGAGATTTATAAATATTTTGCACCCACCCAGCAGTTTTGTTAGTCGCCTCTGGACAGTGGCCGCGATCAAAAAATGCTAAATCATGCCTTAAAAGATTTCGTAGTACAGGAGAAAATTATTCAAATCTAGTGCCTCCACCAAAAAGGTAATTTGTCGTTAAAAAGCCAATACAGAAATTTCAGTCAAATGACTGATCTATAAACGATAGAAGGTGAAAATTGAAGAAGAATTACTAACCTAAAAATACAAGTAATCAAGTCTCGAAGTATCTGAGAGGGAGGCTGTCAAAAATTAGCTCAGATTATGCGACAATTTGTATTCATATTCATCTAGTTTCAGTCAAAAGAAGTTATTGAAGAAAATTAATGACAATATTATTAGCAAATTAACCCAGATTGACAAGTCACGTTACAACCGATAAAAAAGTTCCAAAAGTACCCTTCCAAAAATGAAAAAATTGTATTTCCTTCTTTAAGCAACATTCCCGATTTTCTACTTATGCAAGGTGCAACGCGTCAGATACAATAGAAATGCTCCAGTAGTCGCATTACGCATAGCAATAATTTTAAAATTTGTTTTCAAGATTTTTGTGCGAACTTTGAACGATTTTTGTAATACCATTATTTTTTCTCACCATTGACTTGCCTCATGTGTGCAATTAACCCTATAGTAACAGAAGTGTTTCATTCAAAAGGGCGTTTCAGAAACGTCGCCTTCACTCATACAGGATAAACTTAAATGTTAGAAAGAGACCCCTTTTTCTCCTACTGAATGAGTTTTGTCATCTTGAAACATGTGGACGTGTCGGCTAACATACCAATAAGTAGGCGTGCTGAATCGCCCCCTCCTCACATGTAATATTTTAACTTAAAATTTGTACCCGTTGGGCCAATTATGCACCCTTGCACCAATGCTGGTCCATAGTAAGCATGCCAAAAGTTCCTTCTTCTCAAATATAATATACCGACATCGTATATTCTTTTAAAAAATATATTAAATATATGGTAAAATATTTAAAAAAAAATACGGAAAAATTCCTATGTTTCCCCTCCTGTTACAGATTCTCCCTATTAATTTGTCTAAAGCTGCTGAATATTATTTTCGTGCAAAATTGCACGAGGTAGTAGGCTCAGCTGTGTCGACCTCTATCGCCATTTCAACAAACATACAGCTGGCAGACGGACTTGCTCAAATCAACATCGATTTTACGACGATCGCGGACATACATGCTTCGCTGGGACTCAAGTATTGGGATGCTTGTCATTACAGAATAGTAAACTTGGCATAACCTCCATCCTTTAGTGGACAGTGTAATAACTTGGGTGAGATTTAAGAGAAACTATGTCAGATCCAGAAAATGTTGATAGCATCTCTACGAATAACTCCAGAGCTCATTGATAGATCTATTTTTGTGGTGGGTTCAATTAGCAGAAATTGTTATTGTCAAAAATGTTAGTTGTTTAAATTAAGTTGCATTTCCTCTGCTCCCTTTAAAATATGATTAACTTTGTTCGTTCGCGCTTAAAACGCATTTTTCACCGTAACCGTGTCCAAATCAAGCACCTTTTATACTTATTATAATCATCACGTCAATTACTCATTAATTTTACCCGCTTCCTTGCAAACTTCCCTCGTGTGCCGAAATTGAATACCGAAACAAAGCAGACATGACTCTAACAACAGGACTGGCGTACGTGAGCGCACAGAACATAAGGAATTTTTCCATCAAAGCTCGAATCATCATCGTTTTTCTTGCAGCAGCTAGTTTTTGAATAAACCAAGGGTCATCCGATCAGTTCATGGCAGGACATGTACCATGAAGTTCTAAAGGGCTGCACATGTTCGTTGAGTGGCACATACGAGCGACACCCTCGTAGATTACCACACCACATAGGAAGAAAGGACGAAGGACAACCTATGCATTTGTGTGAATAAAGGACATAAGTGTGTGCAGAAATCGTCTAGGCCTGATGCTTCGTACGTGTTTGTTAATGAGATGGTATTGATGCAGATGCATGCGCTGTATTGACGTCATATAGTTTGGTCTGGAAAGAGTGTAGTGGTCCGTCCGCTGTTTCTTTGCAGTTGACATCAGTGTTGCCAAGGGTACATTTTCTAAGGGGAAACATTAGTAAAAGCAGAAAATGCAGACATACTTTTTCCCCCAGGATTGTATGACAGATCATGGCAAAACCTTAACTCGACCGAAATCCGATATCCCGACGACATTTGGTTGCAATAATTTGATGAACGGTTAATTGACCGGTGACTTGGCCGTTTCGCGTTTCGCGTCCAAATGCTCGAACGCGTCATCTGAACCACAGCTACGGCCATTTGTTGAAAGAATCATTTTTGAAAAATAAATGTGAAGATATTTGATATTGGGTTAATGCAATAAATTTTATGTATATTGTGAGTACCACTATCTCCGCAAAAGATTCGATTGTTTGCAAACTAAAAAATTCACTGAGAAGAAAAACGTCTTTCCTGACACCTCCCATATGAAATTCCTTCATGACACTTTAATAAATCAATTACATATAAGCAAATACTAACACATTCTTTAAAAAATGACTTCCCAGCACCTTTCTATAGAATGAGTATATAACTACTACTTTCACTTAAGAAATTACTTTTTCACAAACCATCTCTATAATAAAAGCATCTTTGCATATATCCCGCTCTTTTTCTTTATTCGCATATTTCGCATATTTATGGCGCATAAGTAACGTAACGTTCTTGTGCATCATTTGGTTTTAACTCGTGCACCAATTGCGTCTTATATGGAAAAGATGTAACATGTGTAAAATTTTTTGCAAAGACCGCCTAAACATCTCTAACTGTTGAAAACGTCGCCAATGGAAGTTTCGGGGTTTTCCTCAATACTAACTTGCACTCGAGCAATAGTCTCTGCATTTCCAGCACGTGGAAGATCACAGACAGCCTCTTGTTGATCAAAACACTGGACCAATCGGTAAATTGTTGGAGCGCTAGGAGCATTTCGAACATGAAAAAAATTTCGATATGATCTGAATAATCGTATGCTGACTTTCAAAGTAAAATTGAACAACTTTGGTTCTTTGTTCTGTTCTGAGCTTTCCATCATAAATTTCCCAAGTATTATTTAGTTATTTCTGTAAAGACACAAAAAAAGACTTAAACAAAAAATGTATTCACTGATCAAATCTTATACGCCACCCTATACACGGATATCATTTTAATCTAATTTTAGTGTGACATATTTTCTACGAAAAGTTTGGGAACGAATTATGTTGATCAAATTTTTTGTACTTTCTCCCAGTACAGAGCTTTAAAAAAGAAAAACCTCCCCCAGGTCCAAACTTTCCTATAATCGGACGTGGATGATGAGAAAAAGTAATTTTTTATAATTTTATAAAATTTTTAAGTTGTTTTCATAATTTTATTATTTCATTATTTCCAAAGAAAGATTTCCATAGCAAAAGTGTACTTTCCTATAAGAAAAGTTTACGTAAGAAAAATTTGCTTTGTTTCTGTACGTGAAAAAATACATTTCGAAATGAAAAGCTCTCATTTTTATATGAAAATTGTATTGCCCCTTATAATTGTACTTTTATATGCGAAAAGTTTTTTTATAAAGGTATAGACTAATTTCAGATTAATTCGATACTTTTCAAGTAATAATTCTTTGAAGTAAATATGTCAATTAATTAATCATTTTGCTTTTTTTTTTGAAATTTGAACTTTCGTATTTAAGTTTTCATGCCTTTAAAAAATTATCGGAGTAAGAGATTCCTTTTCCAAGGTTAAGGTCTCTATACAAATAATCATGAGAAGATCAAAAATATATAGATATTATTCGTAGATTTTGAAACTTGCTACGAATGGGTTAATGTTAAGCCTGGATATATATGTATATTTCGTTTGATAGGAATTCCGTTAAATTTTTTAATGACACCAATACGACTAAGTTACGACAAAAAAATGACGCAAATGAGCCAAATTATGTGTTCCAAATTTAGGTGCCCATAACTGGGAAAGGAAGTTCGGAACAGCAGGAATAAATTTAATAAAGTAAATTTAATACGTTAGTTTTGATGCATTTCCCTATTTAGCATAATCAACAAAAAATAATAACTGGCAACACTGTTCAGAATTAACCACTAACCAACCATTGTCAAAGTCGCACGTACGAGTCAGACATCGCAGCCGCCGTATTTGTTCGTTTTTTGTTTCAAACATTTTTTGGTGCTTTACCAAATTTCATACTTCAATCATCGAGCGGAAGTAGCAGGAATATTTGAACACATGTCCGTCTGTCCACCATCCATCCATCCACCGTGCCTAAATCTGTGGTAGGTTTGTTCGTCTTCTGGCTGATTTGAATCGCAGTCGTCATCGTCATCATCATCATGGCCGAATGAACAACTCGGAATGATTTCAGCAAATGCTGGACTGAATATATGGACGGTTCGTTGGTTGTTGGACCATATGACTTTGTCTACATATTACTGGCTAGCTGTCTGTCTGTCCCTTCAAAAAAGGAAACAAATAAAACAGGAATTGCATATAATCGGTTTGGGGCAAAAGGGTTCTGGCACTTGGAAACGACCGTATGTGAGAGCCTTTAAATTTTAATATAAAATTTAGCGATTTATCGCTTTGTTTTTTGAACAACAACAGCGAACAAAGCCACCTATATACACAAAATCCACTGTTGTTTGTTATTATTATTATTTTTTTTTTTTTTTTTTTTTTGTACTCGTCGTTTGTTTGATTTTACAGCTGCTGGCTGCTGCCGACTTGCGCTGCTTATGCTGACAGCAACAACCACATAACGATTATTTGTTGTATCCCATTTGGAATGCAAATGGGGTGGCTGACTTGAATTGTATGTTTAGGACTTACAATATTTGTGGCTCTGTAGTAGGATTGTCAAATTTCCGGACAATCAGGTTTGAACTCGAATAGTTGGCAGCATATTAATGTGAAATAATTAAATGGGTGTGAATTACATCCTTTGACTCGTGAGCGATCAGATAAGCATCATTAGGAGCGCCTATGTTACTTTATTCTCTGATCATTTCGAGTTCGAGTCCTAGTCGATATCTCCGTTGCTTGATTAATCGCACTGAAAACCCTTTGCAAATAACCGTAACTTTCCTGTTTGTCATTGAAAAAAGGATTTTAAGGAGAGTCTAAAATTAATGTAGCTGTGAGTATTCTTAAAGTTTCAACTCTTATTTGCCAAAGCGCTGCTTTTGGGTAGATATTATCGGAAATTAAAAATTACAATCTGACTGATGAAATGTAAAAGTTTCTTAACACAGATTGAATATTGAGCTGTTTATTTTTCCAAACTTACTTGGTCAATTGAAGTATAGCAATATTGTAATATTGATTTTTTCTTAGTCCACCGGACTTAATTCAATATGCACACAACGAATGGGGATGTTTCGAGCCATGTCAAAGACGATACGAAATATAAATTCGGACCGTCCAAATAAAGTTATTGATATGGAAGAAATTATTAAAAAAACCTCCAAATAATATTGAAAAAATGGGAGATCGACAGAGTTGGACACTTTTAGAAAAATGCGTTTATATTTTAAATCACCTGATTTTTCGAACCTGAAATCAGGCTTTAGTTAGTTTACCTTTTCGGTATTCAACGAAAAAATCTTCAAGAAATAGTAACAATCACATATTTTCAAGTGCACAAAATATCATTTTATTTACTTCATTTCAATTCTAGCTCCTAGGAGGTTATATATCTTTTGTAAGCAATACAATATATTGACTGACAAAAGAATTTCCATGTGTTCCTGCAGACGGTTATATTACAACAGGGAATTAGACCGTTTCAAAGGCAATCATGTAACCGATTGTTAAGTGGGCGTGACCAGTCCTTTGTCCAATACCTTTGTATGAAATGGCATATCACTTTGACATGAACTGAACTAAAGAAGCATTTGCAAGGCTGTCGTAAAGAAGCATGATAACGGACCGACCGAAAAATATATACTCTGGAAGGCAATTTATATCATTTATGTATCAAAAATTGGCCTGTCTCCAAACTATCTCCCAACTCTCATTTTTATTAACATTTTTGAACTACAGCAAAAATGTTAATTTTAATGTAACACATTAGCATAAAGGCCAAGAAATAAATGCCCTTGCATCACACAGGTGGGGTATGGAATGCACTCCATTTTCATTCATATTTGAAACTCTCAAGTATCGTGCATATCTGAAATGAAGTACATAATTTAAAAAAAAATTACCATTATGAAACCATAATTTTCTTACTGGAATTATGCCTTACTTTAAATTTCAATGCAAAGTATACTCATCATCGACAATTCTCTGTGTGCTCTTTCGCAACATATGTTCGACCAAGTAACTTAAACTTTAGAGCAAGTTTTTCGGCCTCGATTTAATAAAGGATGAAAAGAATCTTCACAAAAAATCAATATGTGTAGCGACAGACGTCACGATTTTGGGTGGGACAACACTCAACTAGTGGAATTATCTGTTTAGAGATCTACCCAGCCACAAAAGAAAAACCTCAAGTTTGTTCCATAGTGCAATCAATTTGCCGTTATATTTGCACACAAAGTTATTAAAATTAAAATTAAAGTTAAAAAAATCAATTGTTCACAAAAAAGATCTTACTTCGTACATTTAGCGACGTCGAAATTAAAATTATTTGTATTATTTTAAAATTATTAAAATTAAATTTAAAACTAATAAATTTTTTAAAGACTATACCCATAAATAATTTTTCTGATAAGTTAATTCTTGTTAGTATAACAACATTAAGAATTACTGTGTCAATCGCATGCATGCAATAACTGGATTAAGTTAATGGAATGAAATCGTTTATTTGTAGTGTTCAGAATACATGGTTCGAAACCGAAATGCTAACTCCTTTCTGGGAGGAATAAGTTGTATTATGTTCTAGATTTTCTAGTTATTTGTCTGTTTGCCTTAATGTGCTAAAATATGTAAAAAACATAATTTCACTATTTTTATTAAACATCAATCGTAAAAGCTGTGTAATAGACATAAAATTGATATATTGACAACTTTTGATCAAAAAACCATCAAAATTGTTATATCTGACAGCTGTGGTAACCGCTAGTACCGTAATCAATCAACAACCGGTATAAATTTCTGTTTGTACACCATTTATTAACATATTAGGCTCTCCGGATACTCATTAAATTATTTGCAACATTGAAAGAAAAACGTATTCTGTCCTCCAACGTAATCATTTCCCTTTAATATATTGCAAACTGACCTACGCAACATACTTATGTATTCATCTATAAATTTGTATATGTGCTGGCAATCTTAACTGCCATTTTGCCGCAGATTTCCAGTTTCGTTCCTCAGCCGGTTACAGGATTATCTAAACGGCTATTTGTTTGTAGTATTATTGTAGTATTATTTGAAATATTTGTAATAAGGAAACATTCCTGCTTTGGACTTTCTCCTCTTACTTCCATCAGATGTTGTAGTATTTATCGTAACTACACTCGTTATTCCCCTTAAAAACCTAGCGAATTTTTTACCTTTATGGCTGAATGAATGCAAATAATGGAAAACAACATATGAAACAGGGTAGTAAACCCGTGAAGGGGTGGCTCTAAGGGCGAGGGTGATAGCGGTGGTGGGTGAAGTTTGTAAAGTCGTCGGTGGTTGTTGAAAGGGGATATTGCAATGACTTCGAGACTAGTGCTTGCTTAGGGAGTTGTAGCATTAACTGCCAGTCATCCTCCCCCATTAAAGGGAACGTGAGTTGGTAGTACTTCTGTTAACCCCTTCCCCCCCGGGCTTATCTGCTACATTCCCGTCATAAGCCTGAAAGCATTATACATCATAGAAACAACCCCTAAGTTTAATATAAAACAGTAAAATCAGTTCTTTCCTGTTTGATTTTGGTCTATTGTATGCACATTTTCCATACATAAATGCGCAAAATGGGTGAGGGAGGAGAACTGTCTGCCTTCCTCTGGCAACTTGACTGAGATACAACAGCGTTTTGAAACCGACTGCCTGCCTGGCTGCCTGCATAGCTAATGACTGACTGCGCTCAGCCCGTCTAGGCAACCATCTGCAGCAAAAATTTGCGCTCTGCTTTAGATTTATCATTAAAGAGACGAAGGCTAGAAGAGGACTTGCCTTTCAAAGTAACTATGTGAAACAGCTAGAAAACGGGCCACCCTCTACCTACCCATTACACGAACGAACGAACGAATGGACGGATGGCGACAACGATGACTATGATGGTGGAGAAACACCGGTATGACGATGGCTCAAAGGGCGACGACCGCACTAAAATGAAGGTGGATGTGATGGAGGATGCGGATGCGAAAGCGAATGCATATAAAACTGAGAGCATCGTACAAAAGCAGAGAAGTTTGTTGTTCAATACTGAGCAACAGCAGCAGAAAGTTTACAACCCTCAAACAGCCAGTCGACTGTCCCAACATTTCGAGGTCAATAAACTTTAAGGAAAATCCTGTTGTATCTCAACATCCCACCCAATTCACCAATATGCTGTGCTCTGTATTCCATTGTCTGTATCGAGTACTCATGTGAACTGTACTGTACTATTTCTCGTCGTCTGCGTCTGGACCTGGATGTGCTGGGCTAAAGTTCCTGTCATCCAGGCAGGGAGGGTGGCATGTATTCAATTCATAAACGCATTTTAAAAGCTTTAAATGAATACGGAACGATGTTCTGTTGTTATTACCAGGAATTTTGTTTGTTTTCTTTCAAACTTTAATGGATAATAGTTGAACAGAACCAAGAGGGTTGATTGGGTTCTAGAGGTGGATTTTGCACTCACACACAGCCGACCCTTAAAGGTCCTTCTTTGCAACAACAACAATAAGAACGACTGCGTATATTCGCGATAGTGCGAAATTCGTTATTGTTCCGTGTGTTTCATTTCATGATATCCATGAATTATTTAATCAAAGTACAGCTGTTCAATTTCTGTCCAACTCCCTCCCGCCCCTGTGCAATTCATGTCCGTGCGATTAAAGCTGCCACGTTTCAAAGTTGGTCATGCATGTTATGTGGTAACATAGAGGAAGCATTTGTTTCCAACAAAGGGATGGAGTGGTTTGTAGTTGTAATAGTAATAGTTAATTCCCTATTGTATACTGAAAGCAGTTCCGGTAATGTCTTTATGTTAAAGTTTGGGCTCTCGCCCTCTTAAGGCCTTCAGTTAATTTTTCCAAATAATTACGATTATTATTGTTGTACATTTCCCATGATGTGGTGGTGATGCATCATCAGTTTTCCTATCGATTTCCCATTAAACTTGAGTCATAAAACAAATAAACGAAAAGACTTTTCGTGTTTCTCTGCCATAATGAATTAGCATTTAGATTGCAGGCCAATGTTAAGGAGGGCCGAAGTAAGGTCTAAGACAGCTGATCCTCTTAATCGGATTTTCCACATAGGTATCTAATGCGAATTTATTTGAAATCAAGAAGAATACAGGGGACTTTGGACAATTTGTAAATTTGTGGTTATTTAACATAGCTATCATTAAACGATATATGATGCTGACCTCCAATGAATACCATAATTTCACCATAAATTATCACCTGTAAAGAAATTAATGCATCGCTCAATTATAGTAATAAGCGTGAAGTATATTCATGTGGTATAACAGTGGCCATGCATTACTATTGTTTAGTTTGAAACCATTATACAATTGTAAAGTTCAATATTGTGCAATCTGTCAAAATACAATGATTTTTATATGTTTGTGCTTGACTGATGTTTAAACTTTAGCCACAGAAAGAGTTTACTTTCCCACCAACGTGATTATATTCCGAAAATAGAGGATTCTTACGAACTCACAATTTCGATCTCCAAATTTGAGTTCATTGACCAACCATTTCATGTTGGGCTGTATTACCCTTATTGCTAGACATAATTTAGAACTGTCCATTTTATTGCATTCTCAAAATTTCGTGTTTCCAGTTTCAATCTTTCGATAACGGGGTTGCTAAAGGTATTACCCTTTTTAGCGCGTACAAATAACAACGAACTTTGAGTAGCTGTTGATTCATTTAACTTCTTCCATTACGCCGACCAACAACGAGGTCCCCCGTTCTCAATTCTCCATTCTCATTGTTGGTTGTTGCAACGGAAAAAGTTCAGTGAATCAAAAGCTGGACATTTTCGGTTGATATTAGCTTGTAAGTAGATGTATATACAATTGATGATGTACCAACAGCATCGCTTCAGATCTGAAGAAGAACTTGTCACGGAGTCCGTAGAGCGTCATCATTGATTACTAAATTGGCTGTTACTTTAACCAAATACTTAAACACATTTTCAATTTGGAAATATCTACTTGACCTCACAGCTAATTTGGTGTACATTCTTCTGTACAATATCTTCTGAAAACTATATGATTTTTCGGCCGCAAAGGTTATGCCATGCGGATATCATAAGGCATTTTTGAATCGTTTGAAAGACGAAATCAAGAAAAAATTGTGCAAAAAATTTGGCGGTGACTATTGTCTATTTGCAAATCTCAAAAAGACACTTCGGGAAAAGATATGAATCAAGTAATAGAGTCACATCGGAAACGGAAGCGTATTTTGTTAGCGGAAGCGTTTGTTTTTGTTAATGAATTAAATAAATTGCTTAAGCTCGGGGAGTTCTTAACCGATGTGGCCGAAGTCTGCTTTAAACGAAGAAAATCTACTTTTAAAAACAGTCGATATTAAATCGAGTAGAAAACTATAACAGAAGTGTATATCTTTTATAGGTTTCGAGATAACGGTAATGAATAAATAAAGGTTGCCAAGCAGCACTCTACCAGATCAAAGCAAATGAAATACATATAGAAGACACCGAGCGATGGCACATGGATGAAAATATGTCCCATAAATAAGAGGAATAGGTATTCTTTCCAATAAAACCCAATTATACCAAGAAGAATTAGGATTTGTCTGCATTATTTTATTTTTAAAGAGACAAGCCAGCATCTCCTGAAAATGCAATCGGACGTCCGTCTAGTAGCTCAAGGTAGAAAGTTTCTAAGACAGAGTACCGATGCGTCTTAAGCAAATAGATAACGTCTATCACTGACAGTTGACATTCTCGAAAAACAGAATAAGGTTCGGTGGCGTGATAAGCCATGACCATATTTTCCAAATATCATTTGGTTGGGTCAAAAATGAGCTTTTCTGGAAACTGACCATATCAGTCCATACTTTTTGATCAAAACTATTCACTGTTAAAGAAAATACGTAATAGAATGTAATTCTCGGATTCCTTGGAAATTATAAAAAATATCGCCGTTTTCCAGGAAACCTAAAAAAATTGGAAAAAGGGAAGGAAGGCCTAATGGCGGTAAGTATTCTTCTTTAAAACCTGGCATAGTCTCAGAAACCAATCCTAAAAAATCGGGCTATTGGCCGATAACATGATGTGAGAGAAAACACTAATCAAATTTCTAAAAAGAAATAAATCAAAGTTAACCTGTCCATATGGTTGGCTGTGAAACTAAACATATCTGAAATGAAGCTTGATTCCACATTACGCGTATATTAAAACATGTTGATTCAACGTTCGAAAGCACACGAAGCAAGTCCTTACAATGTTTTATTCTATCACATAATACAAAGCAAAAAATAACAGATAATACCACATAACGACCCCAAACTGCAAAAAGCCTAGACGACAGCAGCTCTCTCATTGAATCGGTTATTAAAGCATTCTTTATTGCATTATATCGTGTCCTCTGCACGTAAAGTTTCACGTTGGACTGTGAAAGCTGCTTAAGATGGTGGGCATGGGCGATGGTGTTAGTGAAGTCAGTGTTGTTATGTAGGACATTTTTCGACAACACTTTGGTTAAACGTCTGCTATGTTTATTGTAATGGAATCTGTATTTTACGGCGTTAGAGCCCAAGCATTGTTCTAGAAGCAATTTTTGGAATAACTCGAAACCCAATTTTCTAAAAAAAAAAGTGCTGTACTTGAAGGCTTCTGGTGTCTCCCGTGCAAACTGGCTTGTTTATTGAAATTTAATATTTCTTCTCAAATTTATAATTGATCGGTCGTATTAATTTACTTTTTTGTCCACTCTATTGCTTCAGAATGCTCATTGCCAAACCCCTTAGGGAACTTCCCATTGATTTGGCAAAAATCAATAGCTCCCCTATAATTTCTAAGCAGGAGCCTTCAGTAAATTCTAATTTTGCGACTTTCATTGTGACCTAACACGGAGCAATATCGCTTCATGACGTCCTTTCTGGCGCTTCGCACACTTTTGCACTAAAGCAAAAGACATCCAGAAATTTCTGTTATGTCTTCAGTAGTTAATGATTCAATAAACTCGCCCACAATTAGAACTGTCCCTTAAAAAGTTATATGAATTATTCTAGTTTTACAACATCTAAACATTACCCCCTTTATATTGTCTTCAGTTAATGAATAAATGTTATCATAAAAATTGCAACATTTTCTAAAAATGGATTCAGTATTCATAAGATTTTGCGCGATTTCAAAATTAGCCTACTTATGGCTATGAGACCAACAATTAGGATGGATGGACATACATACGCATGTGAGTATTTCAAGTTATGGAGTGTACTCGTTGTCAACTACAAAATTAGAATTGAGAATAAATTTATTTTACTCGGCCCGCTACAAACAAAATATGTTAACCGGCTTGTACGTACGTAAGAAATAACAAATCTCCAGAAATTTATGAGTATGTGTACAACATTATTGTTTATTATTTTACACATAATATTCTTTAAATCAATAACAGAAATATGCCAAGTACTTGCAACCATTGCTTAAAATCAAATTTCACTTTCCCTGTAAATTGCTCCCAGTTTAGCATTGATACAAAAAGAACTCAAATCGTTCCTCTTTGAACTTTTCGGACATTACTAGAGCAGAGTGTCTATTGTTTTCCTGCGGCATGTAAATCGATTTCCAATTAATCTAATTGTTATGTACAGATATTGGCAACATGTTTTAGATTTGAAATAAAATCACGATATCGCGTCAAATATCTGCTGCTCTAATAAGAGATCTCAATCGCCGTATCGTATTGTAAAAGACAGTTATTTCCGTCCGTCTTTCACGCATTTTAATTTCCTCTTCAATGTTAAATCCACAGGATTAAATGTCTTCCACATCGATTGCAACGATTATTTAAATATTTCTCATTCTGGATAAGAATTTCCATCCTTAATGTAAACGAAAATTGCTGCTAATACACTGGATGTGTACATATGTGTACGTGTTCATTTAACATATAATGAAAGGAAAATTGTTTTGTGTCTGGTCCATCACTCTAACAAATTCGCATAAGGCAGAGTTCTATTTCAATTCTGTTGGCTTAGAGCAGCCCCATACAAACACTTGAGCAATGTTATTTTTCAGAGAATATAAAATTTTATACGAGGATAAAATAAAACGAAAACAAACCTAGAAATTCTGTGGCATTAAATCCGCAAAAAAAGCAGCAAGACCGACATATCAATGTCGTCGTCAGAGGAGAAAGCAGGAGCAACCATACGCAGGAACGCAGCAACAAATTTGTATTCCACTGCAAACAACAAGTACTCAGAACTCGGAAGCATCAGTGGACAAGAGTAGAACTAATGACTACACACAAACTGTTGGAAATAGATATAGAAAAAGAAACGCCTGCAACAACCTCAACATTTCATCCTGACAGCCAGTGAGTGCTGTAAAAACAAACAATGGAGGCCACATCCAACTGATGTGGTGTACTTCATGGTAAAAATAAGGAAACAAAATAAAAATAGAATTTCATCCGAGAATAAGATTTGAAAAAAGACGAAATGTAAATATGAATAGTATATATTAAATGTACATCGATTTACAATTGCACACTTGATAGGATTTTTTTTTACATTTTGTCATATTATTTTTTAACCTTGGTAAAAAATTATTATATTATTGGCTGCGGCCTAGATGGGGTGTTGCAAAAACCAACCCTTTCGGAAGAACTGTTGTCGAGTTATTGGAAAAATCTTTCCTTGTTAGTTTAATAGTGAGATAAGAGACGACAATGTTTTACTTGGCAATGTAAGCTAGAATAATTTCTTATGGTGGGGATTAATATATTAATTATTGGAATGTAAACCAATAGTTATTACCGGGCATTTAGTGTAATAAATAAAAAGTGGTTGTTCTTGTATATCTCCGAATTTATAAAATAAAAAAAATATTAGTAAAAATTAAAAAAAATGGAAAAATTATGCTTTTATAACAGCTTGTTTTAACGTAGGTAGAGCTTGTCTATTGCAGCTAATCGATCTGAGTGTAAGCCGTCCATAAGAAAGAATTCTCAATCAGTTCTGCACTCGCTCTCTAATCCGTCGCAAAAAGATTCATTATGGTCGCAAAAGCCTGGTCCTTCCCACGAATATTTGGTCATAAACACAATATATATATTTCGAGTTTGCGAACATCGATATTAGTATATAGTTCATGGTTCATATGATGCCCCTATTCTCCGTTAACAATTATGTATCCAAGGATTTTATTTAGTATTTTTTAGCCAGAAGACAAGAGCATTTGCGTCTCTACCCACACAAAAAGTTTTCTTTCCAAAAAGTGTGGGTTAACCTGTTTAATTAGCTTGATGTAAAAAATATATTTTAAGAAATTTTTGTTTGTGTCAATTAACGGTCTTAATTAGAAGTTGTGCAGACACACCGTACTCTTATCATAAAGTATATAGTATAGATTAATGAACCGACGAAATTAATTTGTTATCTGTGTATATGATTCAGTAGGTAGTGTATGCAGGTGTTTTTCTAAAGGTTCTGTTTTCAACCTTCAATAAGGGGCAATAAAATTGTATAAACTAGACGGCTGTTTCTCAAACAATATCAATTCTAATCAGCGAGTAATGTTTTGGGAAGTTGTAAAAAACTTCATTTTCTCCACAAAAAGGAATTTATCCATACGAGTATAATGGCAGATTTTTCTACACATTGTCAGATAAGTGAGATAATAAGATAAGAACAACATATCGAATATATCGAGTAAACTTATTTTCCCACTGGACATAGCGCTACGCTAGAGCTACACACACTACTTCTTACAAATATATACATATATATAACAAATTGGAATAATTCCCACCTGAATCAATCAGCGAGTATAGTCCTTATATAAGCAAGAATTTTCCTACTGTTGCAATATATCATTGAATATTGTATTGAATAATAGTATTTTGTGACACAATTAGTCCAATAAGAAATTTATGTATTTTGATGGTCCTTTCTTATATCTGCTTTTCCTTTTAGCTAGTGAACAAATGATGAATTAATTGAAAAACAAATTTAAAAAAAAATATTTAAAAATATTTAAATTTTGGACTTAAATTGCTTATGCTTATGCAGTATGTCTGCCTCTCCGGCCGGAATATCTCAGAAGCTTTATGAAACTGCTTAAAACTTGGCATAGCCTAAAACATGGCACAGCCGCTAATGGTACTTTTCAAACTAAGCGATATAACGAACTTTGTTATTTTTTTCTCTTTAATTTCTAATTCGTAAACAGAAGTAACCCGCATTTCTGTCCATAGTATTGTTTTATAGTGCTTGACAACATGTGCAACTTCTGCTAACCTCCTTAAAAACAACCCATTTAGTCAATATATTTTTATTTTGTTCAAGCAACATATTTTATGACCTGAGACATAGTGCTGTTTCGGATCCATTTGTCGGTCTTGTTTAATTGTAATTATAATGCAAATACGTGCTCTTTGAATTGCTATATGGATTTTGAGGGACCGTGTTTACGTCCGCCGTAAAGTAGATATATATAACTATGGTTTTAAAAATAACACTCCTAAAACGTCCTCGAACCTTTGGTAATAGAAGCATCCGAAGCATATACATATGAACCAAAAACTTCAGCGTTTGAAAGAGAAGAGACCATCTCCAGGTGGTGGTATTGAGCGGAAGCAGTTACATTGGTATCAGGCCCATGTACGCCCATAATATCATGCTGCTTCTCATGTTCCCAATCATTTGTCTTGACGCACTCTGGCCGATAGAAGTCAGGAAATATATCTTGAACATCACTGACGTTTTTGTCTCTTATATGCAAGGTTATTTTTTCCTAGTGCAGTGCCAAATTGGCAAAACAAATTTTCGCTTCAGTGCCAGACCTGTCAATAGCAACCACTTCAACAAAAATATTGGCCACCACATTATCCAGTTTCTTCTGGCCCTTCGAGACCTTAGACCTTAGCTTTGACGTTAAATCGGATCCTCTTTTAATCCTTCTCGTTGTTTCATTTAAGTGAGCCTGTGAGGATCGCCTAACATCTGAATTCTTTACGTAGATGGCAAATATCCCATTTAACAATACATAATCAAAAAACAATCTTCACTAGCAAAATCAATCACCACAGATAATCAGGTGGATGCATAAGACCATCCCAACTCAGCTCCCGAAGCTGCTGGCATGTCACTACGGCGTGGCATTTTCCTGATGGTAAACAATTCCTATCCTATTGGTCAAAGCTGGCCCATTAAACACACAGAAAAATTTTTCTGGCTTCTACCATTTGGGTTGGCACTCCACAATTCAATTGCGACCGGTTTCAATTGGCGTTGTCCACTTCAGAAATTGCACGATTTTTTTGCGATTGGGATACGATCCGTATTCCACACATCAAAGTTCTTCTGGTATCTAGCCTTACTTAGGTACTTCCCAACTGGTTTCTGTGCAAAGTTTAGCTCATGGGCAACCGAAATCATTTTCGGCAATTGCCGAATATGAATTTATAATGAATTTATTTTTACTACACCTTATATTGCCTATTTCCACTTCGGAATTGTTCACAAAGTATTCCGTCTCATTTAACATGTAGTACGTTGATCACAAAAGCAAGGAGCCAATAACGAAACATGTTTGCTTAGTTAAGGAAAATCCGCTTCTGGGAAAAATGAATATGTAAATAAGTTTTGTGCTGAGAATCTTCCAGAAAACCGGGTCGGCTTAGTGATAAGTAGAAAATTAAAAAACAACTTTTGCAAAACCTCCATATGGCAACGCTACAACCAAGTTGTATTTCCCAAAAATACCTCCAGTGCTCCCACTTTCCGCGGCAGCAATAAAACTGACTGCCAAGAGCATTAGTCATCGACAGTGCAAAGTAATAAAGCCTGCAAACTAAACCAACCTATCAACAAAAACGAAACCCACCAAACATCTCCCCTTGCGACAATACACAGGAACACCTCCGCTAACACGCTCACACAATTGCCATCAGAAATACAACAACAATCTAAACAAAGCAAATGTACACAAAACACACAATTCTTAAAACTAAAAGAGAATGATGTAAACAAAACGAAATTGCGGCGGAGGCAAAGGAACAAAGCAACTGGTGTAGCAGCGACGTCACCGCGTAATGTTTACAAGGAAACGTCACAGCTTTTGCGAAAACAGAAAAGAAAAACAATAACAAACTTCTCAGACAGCAACAATTGTTTGTTGCTGTCGAGAGTATTAGTTGTAGCTACGACTTTTTCATTTTTTTTATTTCTAAGCAAGTAGTCCACTTCTATACGTGGTCAAGACTGGAATTTCAATTAGCTTCCGCCTTTACCAATCAACCGCATTGTGGCACCATTGGAAAGCAACACACAGGCACACGGACCTCTCTGCAGAAACCCAAGCATTTGCACATTTGACTCTCACATGCACGTTGAAGAAAACAACATTTAAGAGAATAAACGGCGGTACTCTCTATTGCTCAACCCCAATTGCGTCCCCAAACTGTTCATCTCTTGATGAGATATGCATTGTCGCTCTCTGGAAATGTGTATTGTAGTCATAGAGTTACCATAATGTGAATAGATTATGGTAAGTTAGTAAAAAAAACTATTTCGATGGGTATACACCACCGATTTCAAATCAGGAAAAGCTTGTCAAACTGGCGTCCCGAATTCCTTTCAGTGAGCTCAATGAAATCATCGCCAGATCCCTTTCATTGAGCTCAAATAAATCATCCCCATCCAGTTAGAGATGCAATGTGAATACAAAATGTCTAAAAGAGTACGTACAAATACTGATATTTGTGCTTTGTACTGTTGTTGTCTTTTTTTTTTCTTGTTTTCCAAATATATATTGTTCTGTTCAGATATTAAAACATTTTAAATTCTAAAAAAAAAATATGCGAGGTTAAATTACCTAAACTAGTTTAGGATCCTGGGTATTTTATATTCTTGGAAAAAAAGAACTTTTATTATCGCATAAAAGTTACTCATAAAACCTCGTTTTATTTTCGAATTTTTTAAAGGTAAATATACAACTGGGTTTTAAGCTGATTCTGACAACTTTACTTTACGATTTGTTACAATCCGATAACCCGATAAAATAAATAATTTATTTATTTATTTCAGATATTAAGGTCCCAACACAATAAGGTTATATGGACCATAGAATATAAGTAGAATTATTACAAAAAACTTATATTAGCGTTATTTTTACAGTTTTGAAACCAAGGTTTAAATCAGTTTAAATAAATACGATTTGTTAATATTTATAGGAATCATACAAAAACTTTCCTGGCCAAGATATTGAGATTTTTGGAGAACAGTGATGGTAAGTGAAAACATAAAAATTACCACTAGCAGGTGAATTGTGGATTAGAATGCCAGAAACTGAACTAACCAGGTGCGTATCAGCTAAAGTGTTAATATAGATATCACTACCTAATTTCAGATAAGGTATACACGTGACTGACCAGAGCGAACATTCCCTATGCGATCAAAATTAATGTTTCCAATCTTTTCAAATGTTATGCCAAAATTGATTAAACGCGTATTTTGAGCTTAGAAATAGCACATATACTATAAGAAAAACTATTTATAGAAATTTTCGGATATAATTTCTCATTCGGATCTTTCTATATCGAAATTTCTGGAACCAAACCAAATATCTAGAACCACTCAGTTATGTTCCCTTTCATATAAAATGTAATTGCAAAAAAAAATTGTTTTTTATCAATGCACAGTTAGAAATTTTGCTGTATTTTACATCAAAATATGTTGAAAAGTAAGAAATACTTAATTTCAGATTTCAGGAGATGCTTTAACAATCTAGTAAAGCATATAAAAATATAAACATAAAAATAAATATAAAAGTACAAAAATCACTTAAAGGAACCTACAGTTTAACGACGAGAAACATTTACCAGACTTGTCAATTACCGGACAACTCGCCGGATTGAACCCACGATCATGCGAACGATAGTGGCGTGCATTAACCATTTCGCCACAATTGATCTAATATTATAACTCAAAGACAAATTTATTGATTTAGAAATTTAAAAGCAATATTCTCATTTCATGGCCATGCATAGGGTATCCATATATTAAGAACTTCAACAGGCAGCATGAAATCAACATTTAGAGGCTCACGCAATTTGGACTCTGATACAACAGTACAAAATTTCATAAAGATCTTAAATCCGGCCACTCTTTAACCTACGCTCAACGATGATAGTGGGAGTGCATGCGTCAAGAAACGAACGTCTTGAGCTTTCCACAATCGACCTGATCACAAAATTCTAATGAACAATGAGTTTGCATACCTGTTGTTTGAGCTTCCAATATAAAATAAAATTTGCTGTTTAACATTCATGTATAGCAGCTTCGCACACACTCATACATATGCTGTACGAGCATGGGTGATGACTGAGACGCTACTTGACAGCGACACTGGCGTTGACTTCGTCGTAGCTTATAACGCACTTTTCGGTGTCCAGATTTGTGTGGACTACTTGTTGCCGCCAACGCCTCGTGACGGGTAAAGCCGTATCGCTGCCGCCGACCTTATTTTTTCAATCTTCGTCACTTCGAACACAGATTTTCCACGGTTTTCCGTCGTTGCCTGTTTGATACACTTATCTACGTTTACGATAAATATTAAACTTTAACATTATAACACTCCTTTTTATTATTTTGGTTTTAGTTTTTCAGTCAATCTGTCATTAATTCAACCGCCCGAATATTTGTGCCAATCAATTTGTTTTGTTTTTTTGTCAGTTTCAATCGCACAACACTATTCAGATTCCTCTTCCGCTTGTGCCAAACAAATAAATGCAACTGACTGCAAGCGTAAGTACTGTCAACAAACTGGAACAGAATATTTTGTTTTTGCAAATGCTTAAATCCATTATTAGCAACACTGAACACACTTGATGTGGGGCACAGTGTTTGTGTATTAACAAGCCGGGGACGAATTATTTCCGCCCTATGTTATTTTTTAATAATTAGCAAACAAAAACAGATGGATGCATTAGGTTACGGGTTCCTATGCACTTTATCTTCAGTTATACACTGAACATAAGCTTTCAGTGTGGCCACTAAATTGGACTTTACGATGTGGCCACTTCTTAAAGAATACACATAATACCAAAAACATTACATTTTAATCCATCACATCACAACGGTAATATAATATTAAAAAAGAAAGAGAAAAAAGGTGTTAAAATGTGTTTATTGTATCATACAAACGCCACATCGTCAAAACACTTTCATTTTTGAAATCCTCGTGAGAATATCTTTTATGTGAATTCGGGTGTTAAATTCTCTAAAAATATACAAAAAGCGAATTCATTTGTATGCCACATGTATAACAATGAAAAACATACGTATTGTTTTTTTTTCGTTTCCATCCATTTTTTTCGATAATTGACGGATAAAAATTAATGTTTTCGGTTCTAAGCAGTATATGTATCTTACATCCTGTGTTGTTCGGATGAGCACATACTAGATAATGGAAACAGGCACTCAGAACAACAAATGCAAATCAGCAAATCAATATCCAATTGGCAAACAACGCAGACCAGTAAATCAGTACCTAATTGGCAAGCAATTCAAACTAGCAAATCAATACCCAATTGGCAAACAATGCAAACGCTCTATAGCGGAATTTAGCTTGTTTTTCTCATATTTGTAATCATCCGCTTGCAACTGGTCTCTCTTGAGGCTGGTACAAATGCATAGTAAAATAATATATAGCCTTCCTTAGTTTGCCCGAAATTGAGATGCTCTCACGTAATGTAATAACTATGAAATTTTGAACATTTCACAGAAATTGGCATATACAAATAGACTTGAGTTTGTCAGATAAGTTTGATGATGAGTGAACCACATTTTTCCACACCTTTCACTTTTCTTTTCATATGGAAATTGTCTTTGTCACAAAACCCAAGATGCTTCTCCTTGAAAATTAGTTTTACTTAAAACATTAAACTTGCCTTAAATTCATTATTTACGGTCGGACGTATTTGTTCTGAAGTTCTTCTAATAATAATAATAGATTATTTGGATAAAGAATATAAACATATTTTCAAGTTTATTTTTCTGTACCTACAGAAAATTTGCTCAACTTTTGAAATTATTTGATAATTATTTTTGTCATGACAATCACCACCAACAAATAGCTTGATATCAAATAAGAAAATATTTGCCAGTAATCATAATAATTCATTGAATTTATTGACTACAGGTTTCTTCAACTACGCTATTACGATTTTTTTCGGTGTAGGGTTCATTTAATCATATTTGTTTTCCAATATGTCTTCCCCGGAAAGTAATATTTGTTGAATTGCGCTTGCTCCATCTGGTAACTTTTAGTACTCATCTGTACTGAAATGAAACACGAAGATATCACTTCTTTACCATCCCTATCCAAAACAAAATACAAATTATCCGATTGTTGACGGGATTATTAAATAAACATTTTTCAGCAAAATGCCCGATTTTAATGAGTAAATATCTACATATATTTGGGTGAATATAATGCTCAGTTTCTTTGCTTTTTTCCAATCACTAGCGTAAAGATTATGAAGAATTCAATCGTATGCGAAGACAGTACTCTTCGTGGTGACATCACCATATCTCCTGGATGTGTCATACATCCCAGTGCGTCCATAATAGCGGAGGCTGGTCCTATTGTACTGGGCGAGAATTGTATTATAGAGGAATACGCCACTATTGCTTATCGTTTGACGGAACAACAGATAAAAGACAAGGAAGGGGGCGGCTCTATTGAGCCAGGTGCACCTCTAGTTATCGGTGCCAACAATGTCTTTGAGGTTGGATGTTTGGTGGAGGCCCGAAAGATTGGTGATAAAAATGTGTTTGAATGCAAAAGTTACGTTGGTCCAGAAGTAAGCGTCAGTAATGGTTGCATTGTTGGTGCCGCTGTCAAATTGCAATGCAAGCAACAACTGGCGGAAAACACGGTGATCTATGGTCGGGACTGCTTGCAGAGGGAGGCTATTGATAAACATGCTGTGAGTAAGCAAAGATTAGAAACATAGCTAGAACTAAAAATGATTTTTCTCAGTCTCAGACTCTCCAAATCGACTTCCTGCGCAAGGTACTGCCAAACTATCATCATCTTCGCAAGCCCAATCAAGATCCTAAGAAAGCACGTTCTGTGGTTTAGCTTAATAACTAATTTATTTTTAAAAATATATATATTCAAACTCATTCTCACTATGTTGCTGTTTTTTTAAATTTCGTTATCTCCGTCTCAAACGTTTCTATTGTGTGATCGCACAGCTTTTCCAGATCTTCCAAGCCACGTTTCAAGATATCGATAGCTCGCCCTTGCGAAGACTGTATTCGAAAATGCAGTTTGTTTTCCGTTGGGTGTGGAATAGTGTAACCACAGAAGTCTACATCCGGATAACGGCTGATAATGGTTTTCAAAGCATTGCCCAACGTGTGGCCTTCGTCTTGGAAGACGAATGTACGAGAGCCTTCGCCGTTGTTTTCATCACCGGCCACCTAAGGATATCAAAAAATGGAATGGTTATTGAAGAATAGTTATTTATATTTGGAACCTACTTCTGCTAAGGCACCCATTGGAGAAGAATTTTTCAAAATATACTGTCACAGGCTAGCCAGAAGCTAAACGTGCTTTTGTTTACGTTGTGAGGTGGGGAAATTTTACACTCTCCTTCTTTTTCAGTTAGTAATTCCACACGAACTGATAGCTCCACTGTGCTTAGTGCCGTTGCCACAGTGCTTAAACGCGACTTACTAAAAATAATCTCGTAACTATCAGAATGATCTGACAGCTTTAAGACTTATTGAAACTGGCAAATATTTAACCACATCCAAAAACAGGGTTAAATCTGTTGTTTGTGTGTTATATCCTTTGTGTATATCACTGTAAAAACAGTAAAAAATGCAGCACACCTTCATTTTCTTGGAAGGCGTGTACTTTTTAAAGCCACTGGAGTGGTTTTCCAATCCAATGTGTAATCATTAGAGTTGTAATTCCGATTTCAGAAGCGGGATGACACAATAATAGTTTGATCTCAAAGATTTAACACTATTTGCAAAAATGTACAAATAAGGCCACACCTACGATTGTGATTAAATTTGTCACACCAATGTATTAATGTGCCATTCCCTTAAGATAGAGTACACATGTTTCATTCTCTTCATTTTCGATGTTCTCATGTAGAATGACTGGACTGACTACGATAATCACGAATACTACAATTGTTATCGTTATCGACAGCTGTTCACATAAACAATCAGCACTAACACTGTTAGTTTTCACTAACGTTTAGGTTATTTCGTAACATTTCGTAGAGAATTTTAACGAGTCTTGGGTAAAAATTTATTAAAGAATATGGCTCAGAGCAGATTGGAGAAAATTGGAACCATTTTTACAAGGTACACAAAGATATTGTGATTTACCTATATGAATTAATTTACTATTTCCTCAGAGCCAAGGGCTTGTTGCGTTCCGGTGCCATGAAACCCGAGGACAAACCATTGTGGTATGATTTATATGAAGCCTTTCCGCCGAAATTAGAGCCGCGTTTTGACAGGCCTGCGCCGAATATTGAAATCCGAAATATCTTCTATGAAGAGGACATTATTAGAGCGTAAGCAGAGGGAGATAGTCGCGGTGGCAAGATAATTTTTCTTGACGGTTTATCATTATTGTTACAGAAAATACCAAAAATCTTTAAAACAACAGGAAATTATAAGTTTGCTCGACCGAAGGCGTGAAACACAGACACAACAATTCATTTCAATCTACAAGGGTTTGAAATCTCAAGGTGCTTTAGACGAAGAGAAAATTTTCGAAACTTCAGTGGAACTGTTGCAGCAAAAGAGGGTCCAAATGAAAACGGAAGCTCAAGATGCTTCCTTAGAAGCAGAGGAATACGAAGACGGGAAGCTGAGCTTGGCTCAGACATTCAATGAAGCTAAAACTAAAAGTTCAACAGATTCTACAAAGTCCTCCAAAGCTGAATTAAAAAATTCCGTCGGTGGCATTGATATTAAAAATCTATTTAAAGATTAAAAATTGCCATCATTTGTACTTGCTACAATGCTACTTATGTCAAAATATGAAAATTAAAGTAAAAGATCTCCATAAATTTAGACAGCTAAAGCATCATTTTGGTTTTCGTGACTGAGCTGGGTTTGTAAATTGGACAACTTGTTCTTCAGCACCTGCACACCCATCACCACAATATTTTCCGGCTTCAAAGCGCCTGCTGATTCTACATTGTAAAAGAATTTGTTGGGTTTAGCCTCCCAGTTGTATGGGGCCTCATATTGGTCGTCATCAAGTTCGGTGTGTTCACTTTTGGGCCATTCGTCAGGTTTAGGGAACAATGTATGACGCATAGAATTATCAGGATCATATTCGAAACAAACGCCAGCGGTGGGATTCCACTTGGCATGTTCTTTACCAAATCCCTTTTTAGCGTAAGCTCTTAGCTTCAGCTCTTGTCCTTTCCGCAACTTAATTATCAATATTTCATCTGTGCTTTCTCCATACTCGTTATCTTCATCATTTTGATGGCGTGACGTTACTGGGACCACCTTGGGATTACTTGATTTCAAATCCGCTGTAGTAACGTGTCTCGTTTGCTCCTCTGTGCATTTTACGTCCAATGTAAACTCAACACTGCACTCGGGACAGAAATCCAAGCAAATGCAATCTCTGGTGTATTGCAAGCGTTCCACCACTTCATCCGATATCAAAGGTATGAGACCAATGCGATGGGCCAAGAATTCATCAGATAAAACAGTCGAATTAGCCTCTAATTGTACCCAATCGATGGCCAACGTTGGCGTTTCTGCTATGAAAACTCGTCTTAAGCTATTGGCCACGCTCAGCTCTGTGTCTTCCAAAACGAACTTTACATTGTCGTCAGTAAGTTCCGTGATAGTTACTGATGGTTGGTTCGCGTAAGGCATTTTTGATCAATATATACCGTTGTCGCTTTATTTTATAGAAATTAACGCAAAAACCCAACCACTCTCACAAACAACACACGTAAAAATGATGAAGCGGTTAAGAAAAACCGCACTGTTACCGTATTGTCCGAAATTGTGCTATCATCTCCAGATTCAAAGCCCTGGCGATAACACGATTTTTGCTGTTGTCAACTAATGTAAATTGATTTGCCAACAAACATTAACCGCGAATGAAGGTTCTATGCAGCTTATCGTTCACGCGAATGTTCGTTGATAAATTTGACGCTATATAGATTATTATTGCAGTTACCGAAAAATTGCTCTGGTAGATTTGACCCAATTCCAGTAAATTTGTCTAATTCACGGACTAAACAAACGTTTGGTACTTTTCTTAGATATGCTTAGATATGTCAGATCACTCTGACAGAAGCCTGCCTTACAGATAAGGTTGCGATGGATTTACAAACAATTTATTATAACGGGCGGATTTTATGTGCCACAAATCTCACTGTTATCGGATGAATTTTGGCAACTTTACCGTAATTTGGGTTTAATCGGTCAGATAATGCTACTAGTGTGACGATCAATAATCAAATGCAACTCATTAAATAGCAAAAAATCGTAATTTATTCTTCAATTCACATCCTTTGGTTTCTCGACAGTTTCTTTTCTTTATTAGTATCATATTAACTTTTATTTAATAAAGTACCTCCAATAAAAACACTGCTGTTTACACATTGATTTTTCTAAATGAAATCTAGTGGATATAATATGGAGCTGGACCGAAAATCAATTTGCAATTGTGTTTTATTAATAAGAGAACAATAAGATACTAATCTTTTGGATTTCGAAAATTTATTAAAAATTTCCAACTAAATATTTGCACCTTTTCTCAAATAGTTTATATCAGTCATACTTAAGGAGAAGACGTGTTAATACTATCTTCAGGCCTACAGCGAATTTGAGATTTCTGGCGTTTATTAGGATTTCATGTTGAAACTCAACGAAACGATTTTTCGTACATTTTATAATTTTGGAATCTCTTCATCTCATCTTTGACAGGATGTATATTTACTTTTATAACAACGCTACTATTTACGGTATCTTACACTACTGTAAGAATTAGTTCATAAAAACACGAAAAAAATGATGATGTGTTGTGACAGGAAAAATAAAAATGCGAAATTAATCGTAAATTTAATTTAGTGGCTAGAGTTATTTGACATCAAAATGTAATAAATACGATTTAATACCTAGTTGTTTTCATTGCTTTCATTTATCAAATCGTAAAAATGTTTGTCGTACCAAAAGACTGTCAAAATAAAGTGAAATTTCCACACATAACCAAATACGTTTTTTTATTGTATTGTTGGTCTAGTACAAGTTTTCGTACTATTTCGTGGCCACTTGTTAACTTGGCAACCATTCAGTTGGGTTTACCAGTTCATAGCAATTGTTGCTTAAAAAGAAGCAGCGCCAGAAGTGAATTTTTTTAGTGAGACTTGAGAGTTTTTACTCCAATTTTCCACAGGAAATTTCGTACAATTGTGGGCAACTTTGAGAACTAAAAAACAGATAAATAAATTTTACTACAACGTCAAAGACATGTTCTATCATTGGCGGAGTTAACAGTTTAGATGAAAATAATTTTTCCGAAGGTGGATGTAAACATTGCACACTTAAGTTATACGACGGTTGGTTTGGTTGGTGGCTCGCAGTGTGCAAGAGAGTGCGTGTGTGTTTGTGTGTGCGTGTTTATGGTTGGGGTGCTCTGCTTTCTTGTTGTAAAAAGCTTATAAGAAGGCACCGGATAAGGCCCCCTATCTTTTTGGGCTCAACGTTTTGGCTTGGAAAGTTGCTGGAAGCACAGGACGCTATTCTAGGCTGGGGTTCCACCGCTCGCCTAACCGGGGACAATCAGAATAGAATAACGTTGTGAAATGCAACAACAGCAACAAATGGAAACAACACAAAAAATCCAATACATTTCGAAATTATTTCTCTGCACTGCCGTTGATGTCAAAGATGATTTGGAGGAGGTAAGAGGAACAAACACGTTAAAGAAAAACGTAAACAACTCTTGCTAACTGCAACTGTTTTGCTTTCCACTCGCAGCGCTTTGAACGTGCCTACCTTAATCTGCAGCAACAAATCAATGGCCTCAATGACAAGGATATGCACGACAAACTGTCACAGTTAGTCTGTAAAGAGAAGCAACATGAGGAAATCTCTATTGGTTTTCTCTATATTATGCTTAGTGATCCAGTCATGGCTCCCAAAAGCTATAGAGACCTTACTCTAGTCGCTCGAGATGGTATGAACATGGTCGTTACTAATCTGACAATGCTGGTGGCTGAAAAGTACAATAAACTTACCGAAATCGCAAGAAGACAGCTAATTTGGCTATTACGGGAGCTGGTTAAGCATCAAGTTATAAATGTTGAAAACATTCTTTGGAATTGCCTGCGCCAGGCTGGTGGCGGTGATGTTACACCGAAAAATCTTTACTTAGTTGAGAGCTTATTGGATATATTCATAGAATATCGTCCATGGCTTGAAACCCATTTGTTTCTTATCCAAACTGTAGTCTACAGCTATGTACGCCTGATCGAAGATCATGCTAGTCCGGCGTTAACACCTCTGCGTCACAAGGAAGTGAAATTTGTTATATCATTAATAAGAGACAGATTTCTGGATATTATACCACTGGGAAGGGATTTTGTACGGTAAGTGAGAAATCAATAAATACGTAACAATAGCTAAATGTAATGAGGACATGAGATTATTCATTTTTATTAGTAAGTTCTTGGGGTAGCGCATTTCAATAATTGAAAAAGAGTACTAAAAATAACCTTTGTCGGCACCTAGTGCGATTTGCGAATGAAATGATTTCGTACGGATTTAAAACAAAAATCATTAACATTTCAAACTTTATTATCTCATTAACATCATGATCAGTATAACTGCTGTATAAAGATCATAATCCGTAAAATTCACCAAAATTTTATGAAATTTATACGACGGCTTTGCCAATTCTGTTTTAGCTGACTTTATTCCACATATTGTATGTATAACGTATCCCAACAAAAACGCAAGATTTAAATTTGGCGCCATTCGAAGTGTCATTGTTTGACATTTGAACAATTGTTATTGTTTGCTAATAGAAGGTACAAGGTTAGTAAAAATGGAGCGCTACACGAATGAACAACGCATTCTCATTGTGAAATAGTTTCACCAAAATGGTGAAAGTTTGCGGCTACAGTTCGCAAATTGCGATCAATTTGGGGTCACAATAATGCTATAAAAGAGTCAACTGTAAGGAGATTAATGGATAAATTTGGCAAAACTGGGTCTATTAGTGATGTAAAGACAACAACGTGCCTTCGACCAGGTCGATCGACCGAAAATGTCGCAGCTGTACGTGATGATGTAGCTCAAACTCCATCCACCTCAATTCGACACCGAGCTCAGCAAATTGGTGTCTCCAAATCCACTATGCCGCGAATTTTGGCAAAAGATTTGCATCTTCATGCGTACAAAGTTCAATTGACTCAAGAACTAAAACCAGCTGACCATGGACAGCGAAGGGGTTCGTTAATTGGGTATTGGAGAGATAACATGAAAATGCTGATTTTGCCGATAAAATCATCTTCAGTGACGAGGCCCATTTCCATCTTGATGGCTTCGTCAATAGGCAGAATAGTTGCATTTGGGGTGAGGAAAATTCTCGAGTGATTCACGAGAAGCAAATGCATCCTCAACGTGTCGCTGTGTGGTGTGGATTTTGAGCTGGAGGAATCATTGAATTTTTTTTTTTTTTTATCAAAATGAGGCATGTCAAGCGCAAACATTCAATAGTGTTCGGTATCGTGAAATGATAACCAGATTTTTCGTGCCTAGAATTGAAGAAATGAATGTGGAGGCAATGTGGTTTCAACAAGACGGCGCCACATGTCATACAGCCAGAGAAACAATTAAATTGTTGCATCAGTCATTTCCCGGTCGTGTTATTTCGCGTTTTAGAGACCGGAATTGGCCGCCTAGATATTGCAATTTAGCACTGTCAGACTTTTTTCTTTAGGGTTTTTTGAAGTCGATGGTTTACGCGAATAAGCCGACGACGGCTCAAGTCTTGAAAGGGGAAATTGGACGCTGCATTAATGAAATACCGCAGCATTTATGCAAAACGGTCATTGAAAATTTAATTGAAAGATCGCGTGCCGGCAAAGCCGCGCCGGCCATCTGCCCGATGTGTTGTTCCATACATAACCTCATTCTGTCTACTTTACGATATAATAAAGTTTCACGATTTTTTTTTAAATATCTGTGTTTTATTTAAAATTTAAATGTTGCGTTCTTGTTGGGACACCCTTTAGCTTGATAATGTAATACAAACCAAATTATATAATGCTCATATGAACATTAGCAAAGCATTAAGTTCAGTACACATTTCTTGACGAAATCATAGAATTCTCCCTTTCTAGCGGAATTTTTCGTAATTGCTCGAATATGTGAAATTGAAAGTAATTTGCTTTCACTGAAAAAATTTTCTGGGAAATATTAACATTTTACCTGCAAGCTTTGACCAAAAAACGGATTTGGAAGGAATAGCTACGAATATTTTTGTTTAACATAATAGCACTCAATCAGATACAACACATCGATCTAAATATTTCGAATAAATAAAAAAATGGTGTCTAAAAAATGTACGTCGCCAGACCATTCAACCATAAATAAAGGATAGCGACCGTTTCTTTCCACATTTGAATCAAAATAGCCTATAGTGTCACCTTTTTTAACACAGTAGACATGTTTAATAAAAATCCATATAAACATTTCGCTTACCGGCAAATCTAAAGCTAAATATTTATTATATATTTTTTACTGTTTTAGTTATTACGTAAGCTGAAATCATAATTGATTTTTCCATTAAGAAGTTTTTTTAAAGAAACACATTTAAGAGATAAGAATTTTATGAAAGAGAAATTCAGTGAATTCTAAGCAGCGGGTTGAATGAAAAATATTGTGATCAAATTCGTATGCCTTTCGTCCATTCAAATTTGCTGCTGTTTTTAGATCAAATTTAGTAAATAATTTTCAAAATGCCACAATACTGGACGAATTTAAATTATCCACAAATATCATACAATGCATTATGCCTAATTATAAATACCCTTTATTTTACTTTTATCGGTTATGCTCTAAAAATTCATGCAATTTGAGTCATTTTGCAAAAGGCATAAATAGCATTTGCAAAAATATACATAAATGGAATTGTATTTGCAAGATCTGAAAATAAAATTGTGAAACGAACGAATTCAATTCGAATCAAAAGTCAGAACTAAATCAGGCATAAGAACGATAGTTTCATTGTACAATATTATCTATAAAATAAATGTTCCATCTCTTTTCAGTTTACTCCAAAATGTTGCACGTATACCTGAGTTCGAGCAATTATGGCGGGATATTTTGCACAATCCCAAAAGTCTTCATCCCACGTTTAATGGTATTTGGCATCTGCTGCAAATACGCACTAGCCGACGTTACCTCCAGTGCCGCCTTACACCGGAAGTGGAACGAAAACTTCACTTCCTTACATCTTCTGTGAAATTTGGCAATCAAAAGCGATATCAAGATTGGTTTCAAGACAAGTACTTTGCTACACCGGAGTCTCATTCTTTGCGTTCAGATTTAATACGTTTTATCATCAATGTCATACATCCGTCAAATGACATGCTGTGTTCTGACATCATACCAAGATGGGCCATTATAGGCTGGTTGATATCGTCCTGCACGAACACAATTGCATCGGCCAATGCAAAGCTGTCATTGTTCTATGATTGGTTATTTTTCGATCCCATGAAAGATAACATAATGAACATAGAGCCGGGTATATTGGTGATGTATCATTCGATACGCAATCATCCGAGTGTCAGTAGTACTCTCTTGGATTTCCTGTGTCGCATTATGAAGAATTTCTGTTTGAAGCATGAGGACAAAATAAGGATGGGAGTTTACAATTCATTGAATAAAATTCTAGAGAAGCAGGTAAGGCAAATTTACCCATATGAAGAAAATTGCAGTGAAGTGATTTAAATATTTCATAATTCGCTTTAAGGTCATTCCAAATATTCAACCTTTATTCGAGTCCCCAAAATTGGATCGTGAGTTGCGTATGCTTATCCGGGAGAATTTTCGTGAATTTGTTTCTCTAGCTACCCCCGCGGGCAATGTGGGACCTCCCATGTATCCAGCTTCTTCCGTTATACAAGCTCCAGTTTTTAAGAAGGAGGCAGACCAACGATCTTTACATCAAGGGGCCATGATGTTCAGCAGTAGTGGTGGCGGATCGTCAACACAACAGCCACAGCCACAACATGACCTGCTGCACATGCAAAATCACTATCAACCGCATAATTCGAACACATCTGAACTATTAGAACACCCTCCGTCTATCGACAGTGGAGGTATAGCAGGCGGAGGAGGTGGCATCGGTGTTACCTCTATGGCAGACGAAGATAATAAACTTTCTATTATACCTACGGAGAGTAATGACACAGAAACCGATGCGGCCTTCAGTGAGGACGATGAGGATATCAGCAAAGATATGAAAAATGAAGAGAACACAGACGACGACGATGATTTACCTTTGTCGAAAGTACGCTTAAAAGAAAAACCAGATAAACCAGAAAAAGTCGATCTTCCTGCCTCTATAAGCGATACGTTCGAAACATTTGTCACCAAACGTAACTCATTCACATGGGAGGCATTTTTGGAAGACTTCCGTTCTCTGCCCGCTTCAGCTTTAGACGATTCGCAGCTCCAGTATGTGATCTCGAATACGCATTTAATCCTGCGCGAAACGTTACCAGTGCAAAATCTCTTTCCCGAAAGCAAAACAGATGAAAAGAACTTGGCCAAAAGCATAAGTTATCCCATATTCGGTCTATTTCGGTTTCTGTACGAGAACGAAGACAAGAGTAAAAAACCATTTCAATCACTGCTGACTGAAATCTGCACACGTGTTCCAGAAACGGGTTACCTTTTGCTATATTTCATGAAGGTTCATGTAAAACTACAGACACGCAAAAATGCTCAACTAGCGGCTCAATTCAAAACAAATATATATCGTATGATATGCGATGCAGTCGATGAAAAAGTGGACGATTGCCTAACGCGTGATTTGGATCTGTTGGAAAAAGAAAACACAAATATATACCTGTGGCTTTTGCCTGATATATATCGTGAATTCAAGACGACTGCAATCAACAACAGCGATCTCTTACGAATAACCCTACGATGTATTGATGCAAAAAATTTGAGGGACCTTATGTATTATGTGGCCCAAGGTAAACTCACACTTTTCAAACAAGATGGTCTCATTGAATGTATACGTGATAGTTTATGTTATGAGACCTTTGAGCAACTATGCCTTTGGCAATTGGTACAGGCTCATGATGTGCCCCTTAAGTGTCTACAAGTAAGTTTCAATAGCTTTTGTTGAACCCCAACAAACAATTTTAATTCCTTATTTGCAGGATATTTTACCTGAATTAGAATCTGCCAATCATCCCGAGGCATTAGGATATTTGTTGCTGCTGTTGAAAAGCGAAGAGCCAACAAATGAATTAATCCGATTGCTTTTAAGTCGAGAAACTAAATCACGTGGCGATCCTTTTGTCACATCAGCCTTAAGGTAAGCTTTTGATGAGTACAGGATGCATGTGTACACCTGGTTATTGTGTGAAAACTTAATTAACTGAAATCAATGCAAGGATCGAGTGGATCATTCTTTTTTGATTTATAAGTTATATAATTTCTACGGTTTTGCAAACAATGCTTGTAGTTTAATTTACTCCTATCTTTCGGGAAGGAAGCAACAAGTTTGTGTCAATGATAGATATAATAATGTGCTCAGCGTAAAGGGTGGAGTGCCGCAAGGTTAAGTCTTGGGCTCAATTCTCTTCATCAACGATCTTTTCCAAAATGTCCCTATGTCTTTGCTGATGATATTTAGTTGCTATTTAGAGGGGATTACCAGTTTCTAGACATTATTCAGGAGAAAATAATTATGTGCTCGATAGGTTACGTGATTGGATGTCGGAGAACATCAATTCTTCTAAGCCCAAAGCTATGCTTTATTCGAACCGAACTGAAGGGGACTTGCAAATAGTTTATAATTTACAGTTTGTGCATGACATGAAATGTTTGAGACTCTTATTAGGACATATACACGTGTACATATAACACCTTTTGTAATTAAATTTCTGAGATGTTCATTTCCTACATTTATAGATGGACGATTGTTGTTATGTTTTTACAAAATATATTCTAATTAATGTCCGCGTTTCCAATATGAATATGAAACTTTTAAATTTTGTCATTCCGTTCGTAGAAGGCAATAGTTTATCTCCAAACTTTGCCATCTTACAGCACGATCTTTTAATGTAGGGGTAGCTCGTAGCTATAATGCATTGCTAAATGAGCTTAGAAATTTAAATGTATCATATGCAATATTTCGCAATAGACTTATCTGTCATATGCAGTTGGTGAATATTCTTAGGTGAATATTCTTTTACATCTTAACGCTTGCATTTACGAGTGATATTTGTTAATTAATTCCTTTTTTCGCTGATATTAAACGTATGATTTTATGTGATCAATTTTTATTTTATATACATTTTTACATTTACTTTGGAGTATTATTTATTTTGATTTATGCATATTGTGATTTGGAACTGTAAAATTGTTAACTGTAATTTTTTTTATATTTTATTTTTCTTTTTTAATTTCAATAGTATTTGTTTTATGCATTTTGTAATTTGCTTAATATTCCTGCATAACAACATTTATTTAAGTATGCGTATTATGAAACTGTTGTTTATAATTTTACATTAATTTTCTGTAGGTTTTGGTGCCAACGCAGCGAAGAAAAATTATCGGAAATTATAGCATCACTGTTAACATCAAAATATCCATCATCATCGCCCAATAAAAGGAAAAGACCGCTTAAAGGAAGTTCAGCAATGAACAGTACGCCGTCAGCAGATCAGGTACGTTTATAAACGGTAAACCTGTAATAACGTTCTTATTCATAATTCTCTGTTATCACCGAGCATATGAAAGCTTAGAACATAACGTCATATAAATCCAAATAGTTTTTACGACAATAAAACAAAATTGCATTCATTGTAGGTATTAAGTCATTTAGAGCATTATAGAAGGAGTTGTCGTCATGGTACAGGAACTGGTCTTTATGTTCATGATACCATGCAAAGAGCACTACAAACCTCTTATACACATAGTACAGAGAGCACAAAGGTAATCATCTTTTTATTTTGGTATCGATTGATACAAAAATAACATTTTAAATCCATGCTTTTTGTATTTTTTAGAAACAATATAGTGATCTATTTGCTTTGGCCGCAGAGGATGAAACAACGGCAGTGGGACGACGTGGTGGAAGTGGCAGGGGACGCAAACAACCTACGTCGAAGAAGGAATCGAGCAATGCAAGTTCTAATAGTAAGAAAAATTCTGATCCTGTGAAAACAATATGTACATCTGATGAGGATTCAAGCGAGGTAAGTCCAATTATACAACATTAAAATTGCTCTGCAAAAAAAAAAAAAATTAGGTGTACGAAACCACTAGCACTATATGCACGTCAAAACGGTGACAATTTTTGCTACTGCATTATCTTTAAACTGAACTTCCGTTGCAATTTAAGGGTGTATTTTCATAACTGATCCCTAAAACCTGGTTTAGACCTAACTATTGTACAATATTTCAAAAGAAAACTGATTAACTGACTAAAAGGATCATAAGAATGGATGCTACGTTCGTTCTGTAAAGCAGTACTGATAAGTTTTTAAAATTCGCTATATGTTAAATGTTTTCCCCAGGCAGCGTGAAGCAATTTTAAGGAAACTCAAAAAGTTGTTGTGCATTAGTTAATAGGAAGAAATCAAACTGTAGGTTTAAGCAACAGTTGCAGCGTATTGCACAAAAATTGGAAAAAGCTCGGTTGTAATATAATTTTACTGACATTTTTGTCCACAACAGCTTGCAAGTCGCGTAAACTTTTCGATGTGTTGCTCTCACTTTTTATAATTTGTCGCTCATCGCGGTTAGAAACTATTTTTTTCTTCCTGTGCGCTTATTAGGTCCATAAGCGTCGGGATCTTGTCACAAATTTTAAATGAGACTAGGGCTCCTGTCCAGTTTGCGCCCAGTTTCTCTTCCAGTATATCCTCCATCCTTGTAAGCGATTATTTCACTTATTTCGTGTTCTTTCGAACTTTTTGCTGGCGACATGTCTTTTTTTATTACTGAATTCTGTCACTTCACAAAAATAATAATGACCTTATCGCTTGCACCTTTAAAAACTCACTAATTGGACTTGGCATTATAATTGTGAAACACGCTAAAAACAGAATTATCGCGGGAACAAAAGTACCGTTATCTGCACAATTACCAAAGTTTGCGTGCATGATTGTTTCGTCCAAACAAATATTTTGATAGAACATCATAACAACAAAAAATGTACCGCTACACAAATAAAACAAATTTGTGAATAAATATGAAACGCACCTTATATATATATGTGGCCGCAACTATCATTTGGAAAATAACACATTTTTATTAATAAAATAAATAAATAAAAAAATAATTGACCTAATATCGTCGTACACTCATTAGCGGGAACTGGCTCAAAACGCTCGCAAGAAAAAATCAACGCCGACAGAATGTGAAATTTCTTGAAAACTACTTTTTGGAGAATTTTCGCCGCAATATTGTCAGAACAAATAGGTTGCACCATTTTTTTTTTAGGAAAAGAAATTTTGTGTCAGTCTGGTTCTGTAAAGAAAAGCTCATAATCTCTAATTAACATCTCGGTAGCAAAATCAGTCAACCTGTACTTCAAATAAATTGTGTTCATGACTATTTTTATTTGTAACAATTTTCAAGAAAAATTATATGACCTAAAGATTCCCACATAAACAATATATAAATAATTCTCATTTTAGGAGGACTGGTCGAAGCAGAAAATTTCACAAGCTAAGAAAAGGAAAAAAACCATCAATGACTCAGACTGACAGCAGTACCAATCGTCACCATATTGTCTTGATGATATCGATGATAATGATGATGAGCAACATTATGATAAAGATTTTTTCTAAAAAAAATTTAAAAAAATCCGAAAAAAAGAAAAAAAAAAATCAACAACCACACAAAAAAAGAATAACATAATATCGAAAGAGGAAAACACACATACATAAAAATAAAAAATAAACTTTATTTCATAAGAATAGTATGCCAATGTAGAGTTTTTGAATGTTGAAATATTCACGTTATATTTTTTTATTTTTAATAAAAATAAAAGAATTTCCAAAATTTATTAAAAAAAAATTTCCATCCCCCGACCTAAAAAAGTATAACAAATCTGTGTAAAAAGACTAAAATTGTAAAACAGAAGCAAAAAAGTAAAATAAACGAACGTGTCTTTTTAAAAAAGCATTTCATTTCAAATTAGCACAGTGATAAAATAACAAATTGAAACAAATAGATTAATATCTGCTGCATTGGGAATTTAGCCACAAATTTCATGAGCGTTTTTTTTTATATGGAGTTTCACTACAATAAGTAAGCATATTACCAGCCTTAACGTAGTGGTTGAAACCGACAGGACTTAAGGGAGAGAGGTATGAATAGAGTTTGTTGTAATTTCTGCAACGGACACAGATTCGTGCTTAGTCACAAAATCACTGTTCTTTAGTGAAATGCAACACTGTTTCGTTTTCAAAGCACAACTTCTCCAGGGTACTCGTCAACTTTTGGGAAGTAATCACATTAAAGTAACGAATAATTGTGTTAACCAGCTTTTGACAGCTCTCATATGTTAATGTCAGTTTATACGTGCCCATACTATTTGCTGAAACTGGACGTCTTACAGAATTTAAATATAGTTAGTAAAATATGTGGGGTGATTCGATTTTAATTGTATTTATATCTATTTGCACCGCGTTGTTGGGTGAAGGTGGGTATACTCCTATAGTTATAAAGTTGTGTTTAATTCAAGAATATTTCCTGCAGGTCTCACTTGGGTTTTGGTTTATCGTACAGAAAAATATCAGAAATTGAAGGGTGAGGTAGAAAAGCAGAGTAAAAAATGTAAGTACATTTTGTTTCTTAACTTGGATGTAAACTTTATTATGTGCTCGACTTATTGGGTGACTCATAGTCATGTTATTTGAATTTTCAGTAAGCAACTTTTGCGCTGATACCTCTTACAGCAATCTGCAAAGACTGCAAACCGCTTAAACTTTTTGGTTGATTGAGGTCAGTGTCTTGCTCCACCTTTGAGCCAATGCTTCGAACCAAATTTGGTTTGGTTCAGTTCGTGACGACATATGTTTAGAAGCTCACCTTTTTTTTTGCATATAGATAATTCGTTATTTATTTAAAAAAACTTGGGGGCTCATTAAATGCTTCAAAATGCTACATCAGGGATCCTCGAAAAAAAACTTAGGATATGTTATAGGAAGTGTCTTCAATTTACTTAAAAGTAAAGTTGTTTCCATATCTCGAAAACTAAATTTGACTCCAGACAGAAGTGTTATGTCGAAAATGTTGAGATCAAATTTCGGCAAATTAATTTCACATCACCAAATAAGAGTGTTAAATAACCATAATTTTTATTTTATTTTTTATAATAGCTAATTTGGCCTATTATCTTGGACATTTTTTAAATAATTAGTCTCGCTTTCCATTGGACAACATCTTCAAGAAAAAGTGAATATTAAAAAGCGCTTGAAAATAATATAAATAACATTTACATTACAAATGTTTATTAATAAGCGATAAATAAAATGATAGTTAATACACCGTCGCTGTTATTTATAAATGTGAATCTACATTTTATTATTTATTCACAATTTAAAATGCGAACAACTGTCGCTATAATTTGCACATTCGCCATATCTAGAAATTATGGTAGAGAACTTCCAAAAATTAAGCCGGATGGAATAGTCTCGTCTCCCCCGGAGTTGGAATGTTGAATTCAGTTGTCAATTCAACGCCTGGTAGGTAGACACAATGATTAGTACAGGCGACTGTCGTGCGTATGATCCTAGATTCGTCATAAGCACAGATACGGAATATATCGAGTAGTCTGGCTATCGACAAGTCTACTATAAGCTCTTCAAACTCCAAAATGTCATTAAACGGTAGATCTCTTCCAATGAGTCTAAAAATAGAATACGTATAGGCTACCTAATGTGAAGATATTTTCAATATCCCATTCATTGGAAGAAAGTATTATTTGTTTGTTTCTTTTTTTTTTTGTTTTTCCAAGCAGTGGGAAAAATCGCTAATAATAATAATAATATTTATATAATAGTAATATTTATTTGCATTTTTTTTTCTATTTAAACAAGTTTGCTTTTAACTTTACTATCTTTTGTTTCAATGTTTTTTATTAATTTAAAAGTTACCAACTGAAATCTGTCATTGTGTTTCGTTGCCAAAGGCAAGAACAAGAGAATGCAACAATCAAGTCACACAAGAACAAAGTCCATATTATCCATTAATTGTATTCAAAGTTTACATATATCATATTTCGAAACAGCAGTATTGGTCTTTCAATGCGAATATTTTATGAATGTATATTTGTGTTGCACAAAATAAAATTGGAAATGGTTTAGAGCTATGTGTTTTTAAACGCCAACATTGTAAAAATCACCGGTCAGGTCCAGAAATCTCTTGTTCTTTCATGGATTGTACTGCCGTCTCAAGTATATAGCCAACGCTTCATCTGTCGTATTTTTCTTTTTGGGTATTTATGTTAATTAGCGTATTTTTAAATGTTAGGAAGCTCCATAATTATAGCATGTGTTAGTTGGAATCTTAGTTGGGTATTGCCAACTTCATTTGCACTTTTTTTTGTCCCAGTTAATCTATTTTCTAGTGGATAACGTAGTGAGCCGGGGTGTACTACCAATTCTGGATTTTAGTCTGAACTTCATTGTACGTTTTAATAATGACAAATAGTATTCGCCTTATTTTTTAATATATTGTAGAATTTAAGGCATGTATGTAATATTTTTTACCACTTATAACGTTTTCATTAAATTAAACATTTTTAGCTCCAGCTTCACTGCTTGACGAAAAATCAAAATCGCTTTCGTTACCAGTAGTCGTCTTGGATGCCGCCTGCGTTGCACCTTTGTCTACGGAACTTTCATCAGTTTCGCTGCTGTCGACGAAATTAACGCGTTTCTTTTTCTTTTGTTGATCATTCTTTTCTGCAGTCGATAGAATGGAAGTTGGTTTAGTGTTTTTTATTGGTACTTCCAACAGATCTGCTGGCACTGGCGCCGGTATTTCTGAAACACTTTCCACCACAGGCCCTTTTACTGATTGCTGCTCTTGCGGTGATGTTGGACTTTCTTCAGGTGTTGTATTGGAAGTTGGAGAAGGTTGTACTTGTTCTGTGTCATCATAATTTTCATATGCAGAATCTCCAGCACCTGATTGCAGATCTTGTTGGTCGTAAGCTTGATTGTAATCATAACCCTCTTGTTGATACTGTTGATCATAGCCCTCTGTATATTGTTGATCTGTTGCGTCGGGATCGGGCTTATATTCCCCAGTTGCCTCGTCATATATGTAACCGGGATATGAGTACTGCGATGGATCATAATTTGTGTAGTCATATTGTTGCTCTTGTTGCGCATTATCGTCCAAATTGCTGTTGTTATTTTCATAATCGGTGTAATCTGAAGCATTATTTGGAATATCGTGAGCAGATAAGTTTTCCCCGTTGCTACTGTAATCGAGAGCCGGTACATAATTCTTATTTTCAGCAGTTCTTGGGGTCTCCTCTTCTGGAGCTACATTTTCATAATTCGCATTATTCTCTTCAGGCTTGTCGTATTTTGGTTCCTCTTCCGTCGATTCCAATGAAGCAACATTTATTTCTACAGAATCCGTAGGCAATACGATTAGATTTTCTAAAAATTCTGGTGCTACACTGGGTAGTATATTTTGCGGTAGAGGTGTTTCTTTCGGAGGATTTACTAGTTCTCCATAAATGGCGTTTTCAATGTTTTCTAATGATAATTGAGTTTTTGTAAGCTGCCCTAAATCTGTGCTTTTCGTTGTTGTGTTGTCATTTATATTTGAGTTTACTTCGGCTTGTATTTCGTTATTTGTTGATTGCATATTATCCACATGTTCTTCGGGGAGTTTTGTTTCTATTTGATGTTGAATTTCTTGCTGTAAGTCAGGGGATTTACTGACTTGCAAAATATCCTTATTGAAATTAAATGATAATTCTGAAGAGGAACCATCTAAATTTGGTCTATTTGTTAATGTTGAGTTTTCTGTAGATGGCTGTGATACAGTAGAAATTTCGTTAATGTTTTTTAAAACATCCTTAGCGAAATTCTTATTGCCATCGTTAGGGTCGAACGGCCTCTTAAAGTCTGCTTCATTGGATTCCGTGTCCACATTTGACAGTGTATGAAACATCGGTACTGTGGATGAACTGGACGCAGTAGTAGGTATATCCATCTCTAGTGTTTGCTTATTTATAATCGAAAAACATGGTGTGTATGGAGGTTGCTGAGATGTATTTATTTCCGATTTGTTACTGAAGAATTTCCGTTCATTTGGTGGTGCCATAGAATTATTTGACAGTGGTCGATTATCCACAAAATTTCTATTTGATCTATTTGTGATCGTTTGTGGTATTTCATACAGATCATGTTTTCTCATATTAAAATATTCACTTCTTTCGGAATTCATTGCGTAATCTGGCGTTGATATTTCCATAACTTTTGGTGACAACGTGGGTTCTCTTTGTGGCCGATGAGCAAATTGATCACAATCGGTAACATATTCCGGGTTTCGTTGGTGGTTGTTTACTAATAATGGAGGGTCGTTGTAAACGCTACCGTAACTAAGTCCTTCTGCCAAAGTCGAAGGTATCATCATACCTTCTGCAACAGGTTTGGGCAATGTTGAGCCCATCATTGGTGCGGTAGTCATACTAGCAGCTGAACTTTGAATGCATCTTCGGGTTTGAGAATGTACTAATTTTGCAAAATACATTTCGTATTGGAGCTGGAATGAAAATAAGTAATTAATAACAGTATTAGGCTGTTTTAACGTTGCACACTTTCATCATTTTAAGTCGTTCACTCCGTGCGTTCATGGCCGCTGTTTGTTGTTCGATACGTTCCAGCATTTGCACCAATTGTTTATTACGTTCATTCCGCCGTTGTTGTTCTTCCAAAAATTGCTGATATTTCTGTCTCGACTTCGAGCGCACAGCCTTATCACTGAAATCAAATACATTCACTTGGTTAAAAATACGTTGCTCATATCCATTAAAATTTTTCCCTAACATAGCAACATTAATGTCTATGAGCCTTGAATAAGAACCAATTCTGTAATTAAGGCTGGAAGTTCGATTTTCTGTCCAGATTAAAGTATGAATTGAATATGAATATGAAAGAATAGCTTCCCGATTGAATTGAATTTCTGTTGATAGTTTGTGAAAGAGTTGTGAATGCATTTTCAATTTCAATAGATTTTTATTGAATTGGAGGCTATTGAATTTTAACATGTTTTGTTTTCGTTTCGTATTACGTACATTTGCTATCTTGTTAATTCTGAGAATATATCATGTGTAAAAGCCAATGTGGGTCGTGTACGTGCTTGCTATAGGGCACATACTGTTAATCGACGACAGGATAATATTCATTTTAATTAACTTAAAAAAGCTACAGGATAAAGTATACATTCCTAGATAAGATAAGCGGTACACCAATCAATAGAATAAATAAAAAATAGTTTAGAAGCGACCAGTTATAGGTGGTTAAAGCTAGTCCTAACATATAGTTTATTGAAAAGATGCTGTTTTTTTTTAATATTCTCCAATACTTTAAATTAAGTTACACCCGAAGTGAACAGGAACCGCCACCAAAACGAAATCAGGTTAGAAAATAGTTTTAATTTGTTTCTGTTTCTGTAATCCGAAATAACGTTATACACAATTTTCTTATTACGGTAAATTCAGGCCTTTATTCTGTGAAGAGACGAAACTACATCAGTTTTCAGTTCTGATTCAGATTAAGGAACGAAGGTGCATAAATGTATATTTTCGCTTTAGAGAAACCGAAACAATGTAGGTTTCTACTTCCGTTTCAGGTAAGGAACGAATCTACGTATGAAATGAATGGTTATCGTTAATACGAATTAGAATGTACTTTCAAATACAATATCGAAATAGAAATGAAACTGAAATTTCCTTAAATGTTCCTGATCATAACTGTTATGGTTCTTGGATTTTTTACTTACTTAATTTAAATTATTGTTAACTTTAATTAATTTCATTCAAACTGCAAGGTTTCAATTATAGAAGTTAATCAATTTTTTTTGTTTAGATTGTAATTTTACACAAACGCAAGACTTTATATTATAATAGGATAATAAATAAAACTAAAAATAGAGTATTTCAATCGATTACCTAATTTCAACAACCACTATTTGAAGAAATACTCAAATATGTTGGAATTTGATCCACATATTCAAAGTAAGTTTTTTTTTTTTTTGAAATCATATTAAATCGAAACATTCTGTACTTACTGTTCATCACGTTTCTGCAATATTTTGTCTAATTTGTGCTCCAATTGTTGTCGTGATATTTCACTATTTGAAAAGATAACAAAAACAACAACAGACTTATTTGTGTTAATGACTCAGACAAATTTGTGTCTACAGTTTCACTGATGTACTCATGACCATACCTTCTTTGCAGTTTTTCCTGTAGTAATTCAACTTGCAGCTTATAATTCTCCAATTCCGTTTGCGGGAACATAGTTTATTTCGATACAAGTTTCTTTCGAATATTGACAACTTTCAAAATGTTTATGCTTAAAAATATGAAATTGTTTTATTTATATTTCCCATGATTGTGGACATAAACTCTAATGACAACTTTCACTCCGTAACGTAGCTGTACATTATTTGTAGACTTTATCTGATGAAATATTTTGTATATAATTCTTCGCTATTCCAAGGATACTGAAGTGCCAGAGCACGAAGAAATGTATTGTACTTTATAAATATGAAGAGCCGTTTGTTTATTTCGAACATAGCGCGTTGTCGTGGCAACGGCAAAAGGCATTTGAATAGCAGATGCCAATGGTAGTGGTGGTGGTTGATGCAGTAAGGACTTTCTAGAACCAGGTGTCCTAATATATCACTAAAGTGTTTATTAGCATGTAAGTTATTGGACTTGAAAACAATGTTAAAGTAAAGAAGTTACCCTATAAATAAATAAAGCAGCGTTAACTTGATTGACAATTTAGACAAGTTGATTGAAACTTTAATTGATCAAGCGATAAATGTGGAAAATGGAAAACGTATAATAATACTTTATTATACAGAGCGAAAGAATCAAGTTAACAATAAGCACATTGCCATAATATAAACTTTGCTATTAACCATTGAATTTGTATCGTTTTTAACTTTATTTTAATATTTTTTGGATTTAATATTGTATTAAAGAATTTTGTATTTTATTTGTGATGTTATATAATTGACCTTTTTGGTTTTCTGCATCACGATGTATGAAAAAATGAAATGAAATGATTGTTTTAGCATTGTAAAATACTAATATCCTAATCAAATGTTTAGTTTTACTTTCTACTATATATCCCCTTCTATATATCTTCCAAATTTGATAGTATTGTACCAATGTTTGAGAGAAGATAGCAATATGATAATAAATTGTTATGGATTATTATTATTAAATTATTATTATTATCATTTGTTTATTAATATGTGCATTAATATTTTATTGTAGAGTATCTCCTGCATTAGCTCACACTATAGTCGTCATATGCCTGAAGTAGTTGTGTTATTCCTTTGAAATATTTATAATTACATGCAAAATTGATTCAGCATTTGGTTTACGCTAGCTAAGCTCATGCCTGTTGTTTACCCCTAAAAGTGCATAGTGAATGCCAATATTTGATGTTTTGTTTGGACTAGGTCACTATAAAATACTAAAAGTTTTATTTCGTGACGAGTAACGTTAACTTACGTGACATTCTAAAAGTACACTTTTACTTTTGCTTCAATTTTTAGCCATTAGTTTAACTGAACCTTTTACAACAAGTACGACGTGCAAATGATAAATCGGCGGAATAAAGTATAAGGTTATCCATTTTTCGGTTTCAAAAGTAAAACTAAATAAAACACACATAGGGCTATGATTTCGATGAAACTTTTATTTCATTACAATGCCTGGACCTTGCCATTATGTACGAAAAACAATGTCATTTAAATGACAGCCTCTGGATTGATTGCAGCTGTGGACCATTTTGAGACAGTTTCCGGAAAAATACTCCCAATGAGACCTCCAGCCCATAATGGGCATCACTTTTTCCGAATGCAATGGCTTTTCACAATCACTTCTGTGTTCTCAGAGCCTTATACGACAATTTTGCTTGTTGACGTAACCACCGTGTGAAAAATGAGCTTCATAGCTAAAGAAAATTTTGTTCGATTAAAAGCCAATGTTTGAACCACCATTTCTGTAGTAAGTTTTTTTACGCGTTCTTCGCTTGTTAAGCTATCCATATTCGTAAATGGCAAACTTTTCATTGAATAAATAACACTTCAGATGATAGGTATTTAACAGCTGACAGCCTTGCCAGACCGACGGTTTTGAAATCACTAAATAATAATGATCACACATTTTTAGAAAGTTTTTATTCAGAATGCGGTAATATGTAGGATGTTATTGATTTTCGACTTTGATGCCAACAGAGAAATATAGTTGTAATGTAAACTTAAGAAATATTTGATTGCAAATTCATTTTTCATATATCATAAACTCATATTTATTGTGAAAGTAGCAGTTTTTGAAAAGATTAACAGTGTGGCTATAGGAAAAGTACGTCAGTACGTGGCTGACAATATCCGAAATTTTTGTTCAGAAAAAACTGCGCGTACTTAATGTTCTCAGCCCTATCTGCTAGAAACATTTCAGTAAGTTTACATTGAATGGCATTTTATAGATTTCATCAAGGCTCTGTGCCGTGTTTCAATTATATATTCGTAAAAAGGTTTTTTTCGAATTAGATTTATGGCTAAGACATTGTGTCTTGTTTCAGCTTTTGAATGAGACACAAAGCCATTTTTAAGATGTTCTTCAAGGTACAGCAATTACATATAAATATTTCTTTCTCTGAATAAGGTTTATGTCTAAGACATTGTGTCTTTGTTTCGACTTTTGTGTAAGAGAAAAATCCATTTTCAAGATGTTCTTCAAGGTAAAATTTATTTAGGTTAAGATTTTTAAATTCACATCTATGCTTTATTGAAGCCAGATGAATACATAGCGAGGTATATAATGGAACTATGTTTATGAGTTTTAGTTGTGCCATTTCAAGACACATCCTAATTTTGTTACCAAACTCTGAATTAGTTCTAGTTCTGCAGACACATCGGAAACACCTTAAAATTTTCTCTTCTTTACATATGTCTGAAAGCAAAGTTAGCATAGATTATCCAACGTTTTTGAAATACCCAAATCAATCTTATTAGTTTAGCATCACACCTCGATGTCGTTGTTGTGGTGAATGAATCTTAAAAATTATTTGATTTTTAAATGTTTATTATTTATTTTATTTTATTGTTTAAAAACGCAAAAAATACTTACAAATGTAAATAATAAAAATATGCTGTAGTATAAATCATTTTATTTGTAGACTCTGTAAAACTTTTTTAAAAATAAAAATTTGCGTTGAGTTGAAAAGTTAATATTCGCACGCGGAAAAAATTTAGGTTCTACGACGTTTTTAAAAAGTTATCGTTTTGAAGGTCAAAGTTTTCCCTCTGATGCTAGCAGTTGTACATATACATACATATATAATAACCGATTTATAAGAAAGAGACGTTAACAGTTCCAAAAATTGGAAACCGATGGGCATTTCCATTTCGGTAGGCTTTCCGCTAATATCTCAGATCCGACCAGAAATAAGTGAGATAAGTAATACATGTGTTTAAAGTTTAGGTGTCCTTAAGTAGAGAAGTGTGGAAATCGGGAAAAATTCGTTTCTGTTCGTCTTGAAAAAAAATTCTTTGTGATAAAAATTTCGGCCGAATCCGCAGAATGTCTGTAGAGCAAATTTAAGATGTGGAAGAAATCATAGATAATTTTCAAAGGTGAAGCGGTGAAATACTTATTTTTAGCAATTATTTGTTAAGGCTCTGGCATATTGAACCAATATAAATCAATATCGAACAGATTCTAACGTAAGAGATATGGTTGCCAACCGATTCTCCGGAAAGGGAAAACAAAACTTTTGAACATAAACAACATCCATAACCTAAACGGGACTACAATGTAGTAATCCCTGATGACAAAAATATTTGCATTATCATCATGGCAATGACGGTGGTTTCAGCACAACAGCGACTTCAAAAGCTTGTTTTAGCGGTCTGTCCTATCAAATATTTAACAATAAATTAATAGTTGTGGGAATTCTGGTGATCCGGTGTTCTCTGCAAAGTAAAAGATCTGTTTGCAAACTAAATTTTATGACGGGTTAGTATCAAAGCGAACACAATGGAAGCGACCGGGTTAAGTATACATTTATCTCCTCTAATAGTACTGCCCTCTTACGCAACCATATCTACGAGTATATTACTATCAGGATTTAACTGATAACAATAACAACTTATTGCAAATATTGCAGCGTGGAAGTGTTGTTAATTTAAGATTAGATAGTACACATTCTGTTATGTAAACAAAAATATAAAAAGCATGCTAATATTTATATCTAATGTCATTTTATTTACAGTGGAACGTAGAAAAGAAATTCATGGCGAATCTTTGGATAAATCGCAGAAGAAGAAAATCGAACGTGATGAGGAAAAGTTGAAAAACAACAATAGGGATTTGTCTCTAGTAAAGATGAAGTCGATGTTTGCAACAGGTTTTGCATTTACGGCCCTCTTAAGTATGTTCAATAGCATGTGAGTATTATTGAGTGATTAAATGTAAACTCATATTGAACAGATACAAATAAACAAACTTTTATTTTTATTTTCATAGCTTTGACGGTCGTGTTGTTGCACAGTTGCCTTTTACACCAATTTCTTGGGTTCAGGGTCTCAGTCACCGCAATTTGTCTGGTGATGACTACACTGATTGCTCGTTCATTTTCCTGTATATTTTGTGCACTATGTCAATTAGGCAGAACACGCAAAAGCTATTGGGTTTCGCTCCCTCAAGAGCAGCCAGCAAGCAAGGTGGCGGTCTATTTGGTCCAGCTCCCGGGCAATTCAAATGAGTTTCAGCGATAACAAATTGACGCCTAGGAAAAATTGTAAAATCCTTATTTAATTTAATAAAAAATTGATGTTTATTATGTAAACATAACTAAAGTTAATAACAAGGCTCTAAAATGCATTCAACAAATCGCTGCATGTTCTAATTTTTCATTTCATACTGCTATACTATGTTCGACTCAAACATAGGACGGTCAACAATAATACGATCAAATCCCAAACGAGTCAAATCTATTGTTCTGAATTCACCATCAATTATTAACTCGGATATGGCACGGCCTACCGCTGGTGTTTGTTGTATGCCATGACCACTGAAACCGGTGGCTATCAGCAGGTTGTTATAGTATGAATGAGGGCCGATTATACCATTCTCATCGAATACATTATATTCATAATAGCCAGCCCAACAACTTGCTACCTTGGCGGATTCAAATGCCTTGCAACGATTAGCCAAACTGGGCCACACATCTGTTTCAAAATATTCATGATCCACATCTAAATTATTAGTGGGAGGTTCCTGATCACTCGTAGGGCTACGGCCACATAAATAATTTCCTCCCAAGCCATCGCGTCTGAAGTAGGTTCCATTAGGATCGATAGTCAGAGGTGTTGCCAAACCAGGAGCATTCTTGCCTTGTGTATTTATAACATAAACGTAACGTTTCCTAGGTTCCACAGGCAGGGGCACGCTTAACATTCCACTTCCAAAGCCAATGCCAGCCTTACGTGCTATTTCTCCAGAACATGCTCCAGCCGCTAAAACACAAATGGCAAATTTAATGGTGCGTTTTTCCCCGTTAGGCATTTTAACAACCAATTTATCCAATGCCGTATAATTTCCATTCGTATCACCGCGCACGACGACATCAGCTTTGTGTTCAAATTCGAAACCCACAACTTCGCCATTTACAAAATGAGCGCCGTATTCTATGGCGCGTTTTTTGAAGCCCATAAGCAGAGCCCAAGGATCAAACCATCCTTCACGCTCAAGTCCATGACAACCTAAAAAAATACAATATAATATAATAATATATGTATTTAATATATTTATATTTTATGGTGGTACTACAGAACGACTTCAGGGAGAGCTTTAAATGTTTTCAATATTTCCTACGTCGTTGGTTTTGTTCGAACTCGACACATATTTTGATGGCTTTGAAACCCCGCAATATAACGTAAAGTTTATGATACGAAGGTGAGAATGATTTTCACCTGATAGTGTACTGCGCGCGAATATAAGTAGTATATTGACGCCGCACAATCGTTCGTTTTGAGAAAACACGTTCCAAAATTCATAACATTTCTACTATTCCACATATTTTTTTACTACAACATTTTGGGTATTCTAAGAAAATGTGGATTCGTTCTTATCATAGACAAATTATTGTGTTAATTTTTAGTAGATCTTATGATCGCGGGTTCTACGCTGACAGCGGCGGTCGTCGCGATGTGTTCACAAATACTTTGATTAGTGTAGCTGTCGACAAGTCTAGTAAAAGCTTCTCACGCTAACGTTCGAAATGGTCACTAAATAGTAGGACCCTTTCAGTGAGTTATCCCATTTTCCCCCTTTTTTGGTTTTGCAGAAATCAGTTAATATTTGCGACTTGTAGTATGTTTACAAGTATACATAGGTAGGTGGACGGACATAGCTATACCGAATGGGAAAGTGATTCGGAGTTGATCTCTACACATTTGGTATCTCTATTTTTTTTGTTTTCGGGTGCGCGCAGCAGCAATAATCCAATAGTCCGTCACACGTGCTTAAATATATATAAAAATATATGTAACTAGATGCCCAATGATTTCTATGGTGCAGGCGTCGTAAAATCTTTTGACGTAAAAGTCAAGTCTTAAAATCATTAGCGCTTTGTCAATGTCTCTGTGTAATTTAATTTGAAAATTACATATACAGGGTGTCCGTCGGGAAGGTATACTACTTTGTTTGTTTATAATTTTTGATTAAATGAAAGAGAATGGATTGATTGATGATATTGATAAATGTTTTATTTAATGTCGGCAATTAAATCACATTTTTCATTACTTACACATTTCACGAGTTTTTTATTAATTTCATCACGAATATTTTGTTTGAGTTACTCAAGCGCTTCTGGTTTGTTTGCATAAACCTTGCTTTTCAGATATCCCCACAAAAAGAAGCCCGGAGCAGTCAAATCGGGCGACCGTGGGGGCCAATCAACATCACTATTTCTTGAAATAACTTGTTGTGGAAAGAGGTCTCGCAGTAATTCCATAGTAATCCTGGCTGTATGCGATGTGCCACCGTCTTGTTGGTACCACATGTTAATCAAGCCCAAACCATACAGTTGTTGCGATAAAAAGTTTTCAATCATATCACGACACGACAGTTACCGTTACGCCGTTTTCAGTTTCAAAGAATTAAGGTCCAATGATTCGTCCTGACCAAATTGCACACCAGACTGTAATTTTTAATGGATGCAAAGGTGACTGATGAATAATTTGAGGGTTTTCCATTGCCAAGAACCGACTATATTGTTTATTCACATATCCATTCAAAAGAAAATGTTCCTCGCCACTCATTATGATTTTTTCACGAAAATGGGGTTGTCATGGGCGAGCTGTAACATCCTATTGGCATATGTACGGCGGCGTAAATGGTCTTGTGGAAGAAGCTCTTGTGTCAACTGAATCTTCAATGCAAACTGAAACAAATGTAAATCCTTGTGCAAAATTGTGACCAAAGTTGTTCTTTGAAGATAAAGCTCCTGAGTACGGCGTCAAATTGAGGTTGATGGATAGTTTTTAACACTTTCTTGAGCAGCAGTAATGTTTTGCCGATCTTGCAGTACGTTGTTGTCCATGCTTGGTCCCATTAGCTACAGATCCTCTTTCTTCGAAATCATTCACTACACGATAAATAGTGCGTCTTGTTGGTATGTTGTTTCTCCCAAAAATTTCACGTAACTTTCTCATCGTCACAGTAATCGATTATTGATTTTGATAAAATGTTTTAACGATTAAAATACGTTGGTTTTTCGAATTTTTTCCATAATAAATTTGCCACCAGTTCTTGCACCAGATTTCAAATGTCTAACTTTTTTTGAAGTATTACTTTTTCTTTATTTTCTTATCATTTGGATCGCTGCTTCTGCCTACATTTCGTCACCAAATAACCGAAAGGCGAGCAGATAAAGACATCCTAATCTGAACCTATTGTGCATTTGCTTATTTAGCAAATCGTCTATTCTAAGCATTGTTTTTGCTTATTTCTAACTCATGTTTTTCCCATTCGTAATATGTTTATATATATTAGATAAATTTGGTGGAACACATGTATTCAAAACTTACCTAACGCGATGCCTTCGGTATTCATCCATGGAAATTTTGCTTTTAGTTGATTAGCATTTAGCAACTCATTACGAGCACCCAATTCGTTCTGTAATCTGGAGTTACGTGTGAGTGTTTCCGCACCTTGCTCGGAAGCTAACAGCAGATAGCCTTTTGAATATAAAAAACGATAGAAAGATAAATGTTGTATATGCACTCTCATAGATCATACCATGGGGTGTGAAATTTAGTTCTACGTCTCCCAAATGTTCTTTAATTTCCCGCATAAAATCTGAGCCATACAAAGACATTTGTATATTTTCCGGCAGTGAAAATTGTTGTCGTAAACCTCCAACTGATAATACTGTAGATGCTCGTTGATACTATAAAAAGTGGAATGAATGAACACTTGAAAAAACACTGATAAATATACACATGCCCACAAATACACGTTAACGAAAGACTTACAGTATGATCTTTTTCTACGACCACTACATTTAGTCCGTCTCTGGCCTTAGATTTAAGCCAATATGCCACGGAGGAACCGACTCCTCCGCCGCCTATCACTACAACGTCGCAATGCGTTTGAAAATCATCTTCGGCGGATGAACTTCCGCCTTGGGTGCCTTTAAATTTCTTTAAATTATTTTGATCTACTTCAGCAGAATTTTCGACTGCAGATGCATTGCTTTTAAAAAAGTTGCTCACTTTTTTCATATCATTTTTGATGATATTGAGTGTTCTTGTCACTGGGTTGTTTGGGTCTTCTGTATTTTTTCCTTCAGCACCACCGTTGCCCAACAACGATGAGGACGTAACAAACGTTCTAATTTGCGTCCTTACTGGTCCAATAATTTGCAGTAACCTCAACATTTTCTTATAATAAAGAGCTTATAAATTACAGTTTATGTTATCACTTTTATACTTAATTGCACTACGATACGTATTTACGTATATTTTTTTGCAGCTCCAAGAGCTCGAGTAGGTCTATAACAACTGCTATTGAATTAAATTTTTTGTTTTCGACCAAGTACTGTGCCCAGCACGTCAGAGCTGAGTTTGTTGTACAACATATGGTAAGTAAGGACGGCGAAACACAGTAATAGATTAGTGCGACTGTTTCAACCCTATTAGCAAAAAATTTGATGAAAATTTCATTCTAAAAATTTTTTTAATGTTTTTCATGTGAAGGGATGACACGCTAGCAGTTTGATCTGACAGATTTAACCTTATTTGAGGAAAATATAACCAAATTATACCCAAATATATTTAAATCAGTCGGATCATACTGTTAGTACTTCGTTCCCACATGCCATCGACCAAAGCATATCTATTAAAGTACTTTCGAGCTTTTGCTTCTAGAAATATGATATAATGGTATTGGTGCCTTAAAGTTGTGAACCACCATTTCCAAGAATGATGACAATACCATATCGTGCACACTTGGAAATATAGTTGTCATCCCTGGATATTTCAAAATAAAAGTACTCTTTCGTCATAAAACACAACGCTGTCTTCGTTTATAGCTATCGTCAACAAATAATCCAAATCAAACAGTATTCACTTATTCACCTCTTTGTTATTTAATAATAAATTCAATTAAGATAAAGTGAATACGTTTGTTTGCAGTTTTTATTCAACTAATCTATATCTGATGTACAACAAACCTCCCTAACAAAGAAGAATCAACTTTGTAGGACAGAGCAATTGCAAGCAGGGACCCTGTAGTTATAGAAATACATGCATAGTAACGGATGGTAAAAAATTAGCAAATTCTCTTTCATTAAGTGATCGCAATTAATGAGACTTACAGCTTAATGATGATTTCGAAAGTCAGTTTGAGAAGCATTTTCTGGACTTTTCGATTACTTTGCTATTTATTGTGCCCGTTAGAACGTGTCGACCGCCGTTCAGGGGAATGTTTGATGTTCATATGCACAACAATCGCGTGATATAGTAAAAGGAAGCTAGTATGCCGACTGCTAAAGGTAAATATGTACTTAATCCACAAAATCGGTATACACTACGCAGTTGTATAAAATAAATTTTTGTATATTATTACTAACTGCTGTGTTGCTTTAAATGGTATATGGGGGAATGTTTGTAATTATTAGGGCATCGGTAATGATGACGTTATTTTCAAGTTATATGACGATTTGACTTGCGTGGAAAACAACTAAATACTCAGCATAAACAATCTTTAAAATTCCAAACGGGTTTCTTGAATGAATAAAGCGGTGTCTACACGGTACATGTGATGTATGACAATCGATTAAGCATTTGTGACACAAAAGACAGTTTTGGCTTATTATTGCTTATTTTTGCTCTGTTACTACATTTTTATAACGTTATGTTTATTATTTACTTTATCTGCATTTATTTTATTTACATCTATATTTATTTTCTTTTACTTTTGACCGTGCACATGCTTCCGCGTCGCTTGGCCAACAGAAATGTAGTTAGTATGCACTACATACTTCTAAGAGATAACATAAATCTGAAGGACTTAAACTTTTTTGTGGTTAACTTGCTTAAATTTTCGTATTAACTATTTGTCATTTTTCTGAAAAGGTTTTAAATATGTCGATCCAGCATATTTCTGTTTTATCTCCTTAATGAGCAAATGCTTAGTATGAAAATTGAGCACACACAAATATAATTTTGTCCATTAGGCCTGTAATAGGGGATTATATACTAATAGATTAGTTTGACAGATTGAATTCTTTTTATAAAATTTGACCAATATTTATTGTGAAAATTTAAACAAATTGACAAATTGAAGTAGGTTTAAATCTGCCTGATCGGCCTGTTTTCTGTAATCTCCTTTAGTCTGCACTGAACTCAACGAATATGTTCGTCGTAAGCATAAGCATAAGCAATTGAGGATATTTCTGTTTTCACATTTTACGGTGCACTCTGTGTGCCGTTTCACTTCTAAACATACTAAGTTTCGAACAGATGTACACAGTTGCTTACGCATTGCAAATGATAAAATTAAATGACTTTTAAAATTTTCAATTTTGCCGATTGAACGGATTTTTTTTTAACAATAGAAACGATCGTCGTTGGAAGATATAAATAAGTTGGCCAATAGTTAAATATTTATAGCAGTAATCTCAAACAAACGAAATAATAAAAATGCCACAATATAAAGGTAGGCTGAAGTTTATATCAGAACGAGGCGAAGTTATGTGTTTGAAAATCTTTTGTTTCTGCAGTCAAAGTTAAATGGGGACGTGAACTTTTTCCCGATATAGAAGTAAATACCGATGAAGATCCCATTCTCTTCAAAGCCCAATTGTTTGCCCTAACCGGAGTGCAGCCAGAAAGGCAAAAAGTTATGTGCAAAGGCGGCATATTGAAAGACGATGAATGGAATTTGCAGTTGAAAGAGGTTAGTGCATACTGTATCCATTCTGCAAAACAACTTCAAGATACCGTTTATATTTTAGGGAGCAACCATTCTGTTGTTGGGCACCAAAGAAGAAGTGCCTGAAAAGCCTGTGGAACAAGTTAAATTTATTGAGGATATGAATGATGTGGAAATGGCATCAGCGGTAAAATATCTCAACTTGCTGGACCATTTTCTATCCATCACTAATATTTATTATTACTATCGCAGATGGAGGTGCCTGCTGGTCTCACAAATTTAGGCAATACGTGCTACATGAATGCCACTTTACAGTGTTTACGTGCTGTGCCCGAATTGCGGGAAGCTTTGGATAACTTCCGTGTCGAGAGTGCTGATGCCGATTCAATGCCTTTGGCCATCACGTCGGCAATGAAGTTTCTGTTCAAACAGATGGAACGCACCGGTTCGACAGTGACACCATTTGTGTTATTGGGTACATTACATCGCGCCTTTCCTCAATTTTCTCAGACGGGTGAGAATGGTACATATCGTCAACAGGATGCCAATGAGTGTTGGTCGGAATTGTTGAAAATGTTGCAGCAAAAATTACCATCATTGAATAAAACGGATGAAGATGACAGTGAGAAGCAATTGAAAAAGTACAAGTAAGTAAAATTATTGCCTATGTAATAAACATCATCGATGCGTAAGTTAGTGTGGACATTCATACGTATTTTGTTCCGGTATGACATTGTACTGCAACACTCGCAATATAATGGCCATTTTTAAGATATGTAAATTTAGCTTGTGACCGGACGATGCTTAGTACACGCGTCTATGTGATATTGCTCCTGTCTTCACCCGCCCTACTTGAGTGGTTGTCACCCTTATATCTTGATGAAAGCTTCGAGTAATCGACAAGTCCTGCAAAAGCTTTCTAAAACTAACATGAACTTCTTAGTACAAATACAAAATACTATCGAAAGGCATTCATATTTTTCGAGTATGGGGAAAGGAAAAGAACGTTTTGAAAATGTAATTCATTAAGATTTTGAGTCCAGCGACAGTTTACAGTTCGTTCATCGGCAACTGCTTAATTTTTCGCAGAATTTCCCGGTAACAGATTTAGTCTTTCCGAATTAGTTTCTCAAGTTTACATAAACACTGATAAACTTGTATAAAAGTAAAAGTAAACTACATATTAGACAAAGTTTTTATTGTTTGTAATGTTATAGAATTCCACCAGAAATATTTTAACATCATGCGGAAATAACATTATTTTCTTTTCAATTAGCTCATTCATAGAACAATACTTTGGCGGCACATTTGAAGTGAAAATGTGCTGCAGCGAAGCTCCAGATGAGGAAACCACAATTAGCAAGGAAAACTTTCTACAGTTAAGCTGCTTTATATCGACTGAAGTTAAATACATGCACAGTGGTTTGAAATCGAAACTAAATGAGACTTTAGTAAAACGTTCCGAAAGCCTAGGACGAGATGCTAATTACACTAGATCGGTAAGACAAGGCATTTAACTTAATTTATTTATATTTTAAAAATTTTTATACGTTATTACAGTATTTAATCAATCGTCTGCCCGCCTATTTGACAATACAGTTTGTTCGTTTCCAATACAAAGGCAAAGAGGGTATTAATGCTAAGGTTCTCAAGGATATAAAATTTCCCATTGATTTTGACGCCTTCGATTTATGCACTACGGAGTTACAGAATAAATTGTGCCCCATGCGTGCGAAATTTAAAGAACTGGAAGATAAGAAATTGGATAGTCAAATTAAGTCTCCTCTGGAAGGAGCCAAAACGAAGGAAGGCGACGAGAAGGCTAAAGTTGAATATGAACCGTATCATTTTGAAGATGATTTGGGCAGCAATAATTCCGGTTACTATACTCTCCAAGCTGTTCTAACGCATAAAGGTCGCTCCAGCACATCAGGTCATTATGTGGCATGGGTAAAGCACACCGATGAGGTATGGTTTAAATTTGACGACGATGTTGTATCCGCTGTAACGAGTGATGAGATACTGCGTCTATCCGGAGGCGGTGATTGGCATTGTGCATATGTTCTGTTATATGGACCGAAGTTACTGCCAAAAACAATCGAAGCTAAAGAAAGCAATTAATGATTTGCAAGGAAATTGTCAAGAATGAGAATATACAGCTACATAACATCATTATTGTTTATGTATATGCATTTAAATATACTTATTTAAATATAAAAAAATGGCCTATACGTTTATTATTTATTAGAGACGGAGTAACTTCAAACGATTATTAGGCTTTTATTTGTGATTCAACAGAAACGACAGCTGTCTATGTCTTGGTTTTGTTTTCAATTTTCAAAGACTTCACATATATGTATTGGGTTCTCATTAATGTGATCGATGCAACCTTGACGGTGGAGGCGGACGGAGAGCAGAACGCTCGCCAAACAATTGAACGCTGACTTGGAGAAAGTTATTTTTCACCAAGATGAGATGCCTCCACAGAGGCATGTAGTCGCCCGCCATATTTCTCAGTGGCTGTTACATTTTTCCAAACCAGGAGAAAAGTGGAACGAATGCCAATTTGGAGGACCTGCCCTTACGCTAGATTCAAGTTTTGGTGTTTTATCGGGATATCTAATGACGCTGCATTCGAAAGAACACTTTCAATTAAGATACGGTCATATTACAGATAAAATATACTAACCTTTACACACCGTCAATAGTTTCTGCAATTAATCAGCACAGATCAGATCTTTTTTTAATATAATCTCGCTTTCTTCCCGAAGCAATTAAATACTCAATTGCGATGTCAACGTTTGGCACTGTTTTTCAACATCTAGGGATTGTCCCTAAAGTTGTGGCGACACGGAAGCAGTAAGAGGACAATTACGTGAAACTGCTTTTGCGCCCGCTACGTTGAGATCATGTATGTAGCACACTTGAATTAAATTTTGTAAATAGTTCTGGTACAATTTTCCTACATAAATTCATTGTTTAAATTTTTTCTTCCCTTGGGAAACTAGAAAATTGTTCTATTTTGAACACCCATTCAATTTCTGTTAGGAAAAATTCACGACTTTACTTTGAAGTTTTTTTTTAGTAATTTATATCGTATTTATGATCGATTGACAAAAAAAAATGTTTCCAAAAGCACAGCTTTAAAGCGACAATGAATAATTAATTAGTAATATAAAATGTACGCATAAATATGGTTTAGAAACCATCATCTTCATCCTCTGCCATTTCCTTGGCCAATTCCAAATCTTGTTGTTCTCGTTCCCTGCGTTCTTCTGCACTTTCTAAATCCTTGCCATACGATTTTGGTGGATAACGCATGGCCTTAACACTTTGATTGTGAAGATTTAAACAAAATGATATGCGTTCATGGAAAGCCAATTGTGGCTCGCGGGTGCTGTAGATATCTGTGCTCTCCTTACTGCGCATATAATTGCTCGCAGGATCCAATGTTGCTTCAATAACACCATCGCGTATAGCTTTAGCCACTATGAATTCTGCATCTTCAGGGCAGTCCAACATAAGGCGCTTGGCTATATCTGAAGGAGAGATGCGTGAATACGATAAGCCAATAGATCTTATGGCCGTTTTGATGACATTGTGGCGTAATCGGATGATAAGGGTATACGTATGGTCCTGTTGAAATTTGGGACCGAAGTTCTCCACAACTTCACCGAATCTCTTTAAATTGCCGAGACGAACTGCTTGAGTAAGTTGGAAGTAGGGAGCCAAGGACTTCCTCAAAGCTGCCTGGCGGAATACCTGCCTTTCCGGTATATTTCCTAATAGTAGTTCCACGACAATAATGAGCTTCTGCACTGTTTGTCGAAAACCCACAGCAGCAGTTTGTGGTGCCTTGCGCAAAGCTTGAACTAAATGCTTGTGCGCGTCACTGTATTCCAATTTGGCTGCTTTAATACGACCCAGATAATACAGGAAACGGGCCCATTCATTGTTACTAGCCGATTCTGGGAAAACGGATTTCTTAACCAGCTTGTCAGCCTGATCGTACAATGAATAATGAAGATAATTGCGCAAAAGACAGTTCAAGAGAACTGCCTGACCTTCGAAATCATTGCGCAAAGTGGCCGTGCGTAAACGGGCATGCAGAAAAGGACGAATACCCTCCAAATTGTTGGTCAATTCGGCAACGCGAGAGTGATAGAAATAGAATTTGGCTAAAATCAAATCCAAACTACGACGGTTTTGTCCTTGAATCTTTCTTAACAACGCATCGGAGCAGGCAGCGGCCTTCTGAAGCTCACTGTCGTCGATCAACTTAACTAAAAGCAGCAAATGGAAATATGCGTCGATTTCAACAATGGGAGCGATGGTGGCTGGTCTTATTTTCTGAACTTTGGGTTCCTGGCTTCCGACAGTAATAGTGGGAGTGAAAGACAGGGCAGCGTCACGTTCAGCACCAGGAGGATAAACAATAGTGGCCAAGTAGCGCAGTACGACGGCATTCAACTTACGCCTTGTGCTGGGAAGAGATCGCAGGACACGGGCAATGAATCTAAAACGGTATGTAATAACATTGGATATTTTTATTCAACAAAAACATTTTCAATACCTACCGATACTCATTGCTTATGACAGCCTTATCAATCTTACGGACGTGTTCACGAATCTCCAAAATATGCACCACATCTTGATCTTTCTTGCCATCAGGAACTGGGTTCTCCTCGGTCTGATCTACTTCCATCTCGGAATCCTTAACATTGGTTTCATTGACTGTCATTGTGAATAATCAATACTATTGCTATCCAATGAAACAATTTATCTTCGGCTTTTGTTTAACAAAACTTCACGGAAATTGGAAAGCTCGCGGAAAATTGTCGAGTAATGCTGCGGTAGCAGACTTTTTAGTAGTGTTTATAAATTTATGGGAAATGGCTACGAAACACAGGGTTAATGAGAAGAGCTCCGAAATTGAAGACAGGACGACTCATATACGAAAGAAATAATTTTAGAGAATTAGTCTCAATAAGTAGAGTCGATTTGATGGGGATGACACAGTAACAGATTAGTTTGACATATATAAAACTATTTGCCTATAATTTGACCAAATTGTTGCCCTAAAGGCTGGTACTATGCTGAATGCTAAATGTTTTCATCACACAGCACGTTTTAAAAGGATTATTTTATTCTATGGTAAATTTAGATAAATACAATTTTGTAGGATGAAATTAACATTGTAGTCTTGATGTATTAAATGACGACAGTAAAAAATACAATTTTTAGGAAAAAACACAAATTTTGGTAGATACCGTTCTGGCAACTTTATTCATTACTTACTTCTGTTAGTGTTGGTTTTGTATATATTTAAAAATTGAACAATGAAAATATATACAATGTAAAAAAAAAACATTCTTTATCCTTTACATTTGTCTAATTCACGATAAACTGTCGATATCCTTGAGACAAATCCGTCGACGTATTCGTGCTTTTCTAATTCATTTCCTTTTATAATTTATTTGTTTCTAACAAAAAAAAACCTTATTTTTTTGTCGTGATCTTGGCTGTTTTTATTTAGAAATATATACCAATTGCACTATTCAAATGAACACTATATTCATGCCGAATCTCTGTATGCAATTTTTACGCTCATATGAGACTCCAGAAGTTAAACAGAATTTTGCAGGCATTTTTGGGCTTTTGAAACCACACTAATAACAATTACGTGATACGTGTAACAAACTCTTTTTTCACAACGCAGATGCTTTGTTATATAATTGCTCTTTTTTCTTTCAAGTATCATTTTATCAAGATTGTTTACGTGAATTTTATTATAATTATTTATTTACTTATTTGTAGGCTAGTTACTTCGATGTCTCTGGAATAATGGTTGTATGAAATCTGAATGGATTTCGCTGGTAATGTGAATGGTATATGAGCCAATTTTAACTTTACTTGCATTGTTTTCGTTACAGTCGCCCTGTGATTTGAAATTTCAGCAAACACTCCAAATACTTGCAGATTTTATTTTGATTTTTCCTATTTTTACACTTTTTGTACGTGGTCCGTGCTCCAGTAAATATCGCATCGTTTTCTATTTCATAGAAGAAAATTCCAATTAGATAATATATGAACACAAATGGACGACACGGAGGTAAAGCAAAATGAAGCAACTACTACAAGCGGCGACGATGACCAAAAAGCCAGGGAGAAGTTAAATCAGAAACGTGAGGCACGCAGGAGAAAAATACTTGACAATGCTAAGAATCGTCTGGAGAGGTTAAATGGCAGGATCACTACAAATTCGGATATCGCTACGTCGTCAACTGACGATGGAAACCAGCTAAAAAGGACGTTTGAACACATGAATGGTGAGTGTCGGGTCGAGTTTGATGTGGAACGAATGAGGGTGGTTATAATGATGTCATGAAAAGAGGAAAAACTTATAATGAACTTTTGGCGACGGTAAAAGGCTGGCTATAATTAATAAGGGGCCATTTTATTGCGATTTGGTTGTGATGAAATTTTAAGAAAACGGACACGCTTTCAAAAGCACGCAAGTCGTGTTATAGCGTGTACTATTTTTTACTAGAATCTAGACGTTCAGAAGAATGCATTTCAACACCTGGTACATTCTTACCATTTAATAAACAACATTTCGAGAACCCACAATGAACGAAGATTACAATTCTTAAACTCCTTAATACGAAAGTCAATGACAATTTGGCACGACAAATAAAAGAGAATAATTCGCTACATTTTCCTAGATTGGTTATTCGTTTGTAGCTGTTGAAAACGTGCTGTAAATAAATAACCAGATTTAGCTGTAGTGAGAAATAGTTACTAATATAAGTTAAATTACAAGCTAAATAAATAAACAAATAAAATAAATAGGTAAATAGTATTGAAATGTGATTATTCTTTTTTGAGGTCAATAATCCAATTACTTGTCCTAATCACAATGCATTTCTGTTTGCACGTCTCAAGCAGTCCTTTTTTTTTTTTTTTTTGATCCAAATATATATTCGTAGACGATCACACTGTTCGATATCCAGCAAAACTCATAACAAATTTGAATAAATTGGAACAAATTTGGATTAGACAACGATGGATATTATGTAAAAACTGTGACATCTACCACAGTTGCTATGTAGAAAGGTTTGACTATGGACGTATATTGGCAAGGGACTTCGACTATCTGTCTCGCGTTAGACGAAAAATCAGGACCAAATGTTTGTTTTTTGTATGCCTAAAATAAGAAACTGTTTTTTTTTTGCGGTTACAAGGATTACTTTAGATATGAGATAATCATCTTACAAAAATTAATCCCTATTCGTATTTTTTCCAGGACCAAGCCTTATTGCATCCCAAAGTGGTGAATTTTCTGATCCGGAAGTTGAACCAGACATATTGCCACAACACTTACGTAAGGTTTCATATGCAACGCGATTTGGAAATTTGTTTTGTCAACTTTTTTGTTTGTAATTTCAGGTCCATTCCGTAGAGAACCTTTCCAATTTTCTGGCCCTGAATTTGAACCGTCTAGCACACCTCAACAAAGTATGTCGTGGGCAGAAAGTCAGGCAAATGATGATTTTACGAACATCTTCAACCTGTTTGAAGCACCACCTCCGGTTCAAAATCGTCATATTTTGTTTAGAGCTCGTTTGCACCTTGTAATTTCAGCATTTATTTCCTGCATTTTAACAATATTTTGGCCAGCAAATGGTTTCAGTGTTTTTATACCACCCGGTTTATGTGTTATAACCGATCTATTGTTCTTTAGAGAGCCGAAGCCTTTGAATCCAATATTGAATATGATTTTAATGATAGTTAATACACAACTTTTGCCACAGGCGAGGAATTGTCTTCATTTACTTGGAATAATACAAAGTATTATAGTTGACCTTGGCGTATTCATATTTAGTTTTTGTTCACTTTTTTATTTAATATCAATTTGTACGAATAATCATTTCGCCGATTTGATTAACATGAAGTAATAAACACATATTTAAATTTCTGTTAACATTTATTACTTTGCTCTGTAGTATATTATGTTCATTAGAAACGCAGAAACACTATAAATAACATACATTTATAACGATTATTGACAGAGAATAAAAACAAAAAAACAAAATTATTGACTTCTCACTTTCAGTTCCCTTCCGCGCATTTGTATATTAACTAAATGGAACTTACTGTTAAATGATAGTTCCGAGCATACATTTGGAACGAATAGTCGATTATTTAACTACCCGAAATGTTTGTTTGCAGATCGGCCGACTGCCGTTCAAAGAAGGGGATGGATGGTTGTATCAGCAGCATAAATGTCATGTATAGTAATAAATTGAAAATTTATTTTGTTTACATGATTTCTAACTTTGTTTTCCATTCATATACTTGTCAATCGATACCGAGACCAATCTTCATTTGTACCTTTTGTTTTTCTCTTTTTGTTTTAATCCCAGAGAATTTGCCTTTCAAGACATTTTGCTTTATGGGAAGTTTCTTTGAAGACACACCTTCTGTGACGTTTTTGTACTTTGGTACTGCTTTTACTGTTTTTCTGTTTTCTGTTTCTTTAAAAAGACACTTATAGAAACGCTCTTGAGAGAAACTTTTAAAGAAGTTTCATGGAAGAAAAAAAATGTTTTACAAAACATGCAGAAAAGTGCCATGGAAATATTTTCCATATTCATATACTTTGGTAATATATTAGATTTAGAAAATTGTTGTGGAAAACACATCCCGTACAAATTTCTTTTGGAAGATACCCTTTTCATCATAGAAAACAAGAATGTTGTCTAGATGGAAAATATGCATTACACTCTGTATGAAAAATTTTCTGTAAAACACTTTCCGCCTACAACAGATTTCTTTCTGTGCGATAAACACTTCCTAAGGATCTTTTACTTCGGAGAATGTATTTATATACTAGGTAGTCGAAGAATGCTAGGAAAAATTGTCATCTTCGTAGCTCAAAAAGATATGAGAAAAGTAAAAAACACAAGCACTTATGAAAACTTAACAATGTTACAATAATTGCAGCAGTTATGGCAAAGGCTTAAACTTGTAAATTACGTTAAAATTAAAGATTTTTTTACGGGTCGAAATTTGCAACTTTTTTAATTGTTACCATCTTTGAGCCATTTCTGAACATCTTGCTATAAATGTGTATTTGTGTATTTTCCTGATAGTTATTAGAATTCGCCAATGAGATCTTATAGACACAATTTATAATCTAATTGGGAGTTGTAGTACAATTGAACGCTCAACTTTAAAATGACATGAAGTTCTTTGAAATCTGGCTATTAAGTAAAAGGCAGAAACAATTCAGCGGGTGTCACTGGGTGACTTTCAACTGTTATTGCTACAGAATACTGCAAACGTCCTTATTTTTAAGTTTGCATATGCATATTTTGTAATGAATGTATAAATTATATCGACCTCGTACCCAAACTTAGATACGGACCAGAACAACTCTTCAATGAATGTTAATTATTAGAAAACAAAAACCTATGAATATTAAGTAACTGTTTTTGAAGTCTTTTTTAATAAATTGGGAAATGTACTCATTCAAAAATTTATAAAAATATGTTATATGACGTTTACCGATATCACCCATCCTTGACGGGTTAATTGAATCATTATTTCAAATAAACTTGTAGGTAAATAAAGCTGAAGTTCATGGATCCTTGGATTTATTATTATTATTTTCGGCATTGATGATTATTATTTCCCTGTGTGGCACAATTTCTTTAGATATGTGAAAGGCGTGGCATTTTTTGATGTATGTTAAGCCTAATTCCAATATGCGCTCTTAACTGTGCATTAAAGGATTGTGATGTCAAAGCGCGACTAAAGGGTCAATTATGCGCAGAAAGCACTGTATTTGCAACTTTTTAGGTTCACACAAGCCAATTCACTCTAATGTATAATAACATATACATACATACGAGTATATATGTTTGCCACATTTCTAATATAAATATAAAAAAAGAAAAAGAGTTGAAAATATTTAACAAGATTTCTAAAGGGGATGCACTTACACATTGGTCTAACAGATTTAGTCCTATTTGAGAAAATTGGCAGACATTTAGTATGGAAATTTAACCAAATTATGCTCCATTAGTGTTTCAATCTCAATTAAATGAGCTGCTTTTAATTGTAACGAAATTTTAATTTTTACTTACATTTTTAATTTTTACTGCATACTATTTTTTTATAATGTGAAAATTTTAAAAGTGTTTTGCTTTTTTATTTATTATGTGTAAGTCGAGAAGAAATACCCCGAATCATTAATATAAAATATAGCTTTGTTTTCTATGAAAGTGTTTTGCAGATGGCAGATAATTGAATAGTTTTAATTATATTGGAAAAATTTTACCACAAATAAAATGTCCTATGCACGAAATATTCTGCATATGAAACCTTAATAACCGTAAACTTGCGGACAATTTCTCCATGTGTATCACAACAAAATATGGAGTTTGCAACAGCCAATCGCCTTCAAGCTGTACATTCAGCCACCACTGATTGGTTGAAATTTGGGGGGTGGATAAAATAAATTTGTGTTACGATAATAAAGAAAATTTCATATAATGAAAAATTTAGAATATTTGACTTCAGTACTGATTCAACACTTTTTCCAATACAATCGAATTTCGGAACTTTTATGATGGGAAATTAAAATTGTGTGTACGAAGGAAAAATATTAAAAACGGAAAGACAAAATAGAAAAAGTAAAGTGAATAGAAATAAGGCGGAACACTACAAAAAATATAAGATATAAAAAATAATAAAATGTCTAAATATGAAACCCATCAGATATGCCGAGAACAATCGCCGTTTTATCAAAATGATAATTTGTACTACACCAATAGTTATCGTTTAATGGATATGAATGCAATAGAGCGTACGTTGTGAATTTCGATAACAAGCTACTATAAAGATTTGTTATTTAATAATTACCCTGATATAAAATAATAACATCAGTAAGAGCAAACAATTTTGTGGTGCAGACAGTTAATTGTTAACAAAACCACAAAAAGGAACAAAAGCCTAATGACAATTTTCTACTTTACTTCGGAATATGTGTTACAGTTTGAATTTTTATCGCTTTATTTTTATTTTCAAATAAATTTGCCATCTGTGAAGAAAGTCGCATAAGAATTAGCAATGTTATTTTATAATAAAAAAAAACAATAGTGTGTTTATGTGCCAAATTTATGAAAAACATCTTATTTGAATCGAATACCTAAGAAAAATTGCTGTTTCAATAGTAAAGTGCAGAACATTGCTTTCATCGCTTAGTTAAGCGTTATTTTAAAAATTTATCAATAATAAACATTAGGAATATAATTTGGAAATTTTATGTTGGACCAATATTCCGACGGAAACATCGCTAACCGTCGTGACGCACAAGACTTACTATTTATACATTCTGATTGAATTTTTGACTTATCAACCGTATACTCTGACGTCTAAAATCGAAGATCACGCATCCCTTACGTTCGGGAATGAAAAAATTCGTTAAAAAATAAATTGGGACCTCAATTTAAAGTCTTGACCTACTCAATGCAGGTTGTATGATCTGATACGTGATGATCAGCGTAATCAATTTAGCAATTCTTTGCATTTATTCTAACAAAATTGCCAATTGTATACGATATATCCCACAATCTTGTGATTTTATTCCTTCCTAGCCATTTGAACAGAGAGATGCTAAAAGGCAAAAACCATTTATCTGGCTAGGGTAGCTACGTGTATATTAAAATATGTGGAAATAATAAAATTCTAATTTTATTAATAATCGGACCGGCGACAAGAACAGACAACTTTCGATGCGATTATATAGGATTCGTTCCGCATAAACGTCGTATTTTAGTCAATTAAATTTGTATTAAATTTCATAAGATCATGAGCAAAATCTTTTGTGTCATCAATTCAACAACATTTCGTTTTTCCTATATATATTTAGAAATAGAAGCCACACAGGAAAACTGAAGTTAAGTTAGAATATCGCTTATAGTTATTTACCTCCAAACTCCCATATTTAATAAGATATAATACAATTATTTACGTATGTTCAGGCTTCATGACAAATTTAATTGTAATCAATGAAATTTTCTTCATCCCAAAACACGTTACTGAAAAGCCAGCTTATTAACACACATATATAAACTTTCAAAATGTATATGCGTTTATAAGAACTGTTCCTTATTCAGTGACAAAATAACGGTGTTAGGCTATTTTATAGAACACATTTTCATATTTCCAAACTTCCATGACCCAGCAAAAGTTTTAAGCAGATCAGATAGCTCTGAAAAACGTAGGTAAATTTTTGACGCTATCTTATGTTACCATTTTAAAATGAGAAACTTACGCCAAAACTGAAACTAGCCAAAATCAATGCGGGCTTTTTAAACTATAATTTACGTAATATTTTATAAAATATCAAAAATATCAAGTAACGTGTTCGGGTGAATTGGTATGGAGTATAGAGAATTGAAGCTTGGAAAGAGAGTATTGAGGAGGACTTAATTTCCTTGAAAACCTTAATTTTCCTTATATCGAATGGTATCTCACTCCCTATATAATTAAAGGTAATGTATGGATGTAAGTAATTTTTTTACCAGAAACCAATTATTTCACAATATAGGTCCTTATTGCGGCCAAAGAAAAAACACAATTTGATTTTTTTTACTGTCCTCTAGATCAAACCATATGAATATGTATAGATTTTGTGTTCCAAACCCTGAAGAACCTGAAGAATATTGTAATATTGGAGTTTAATCAAATCAGCCTCAAGGCCTAAAATTACAATCCTGAATAAATAAATTAAATTAAACTAAACATATTTTGAAATTTTGCAAGTGTACAAAAAACTATTCTCGATGAAGGGATAAGAAACACTTCAAATATCATTGTAAATATGCAATTCAAAAATGAAATTATATATTAGGGTTTCCTTTGGCTTTCGGAATATCACCAGAGAAAATTTCAAGAACAAACCGTCAAATCACAATTATTTTCATTTCCGATGGATTTTGAATTGTGCAAGTTTTGCGACCAAAAATACACTTTTTTAAAATATTTTAAAAAACAATTTATCTCAGATCCAGTTTACGCAAATGTCAGAATGTTAGCAATATTTTTGCATCTTCCCCACTCAAGATAAAATATAACTTATATTAACTTCAACAATTGATGTTCGAAATAGAAATTAGAATTAGATTGCGCTCCTTTGGAATTCCGTTTTCAAATATAGAATTTCAATGAAAACTATTTGTTTTAAAAACTGTAATTTAAACAGTAATATTATCCGTCAAAAGTGTTTATTAACATTCAAAACACAGCGCTATGTCTTCGTTCGAAGCAAACGTCTATAAAAATGTGAAACGTTATAAACAGTGACATCATTGGTTTGTTAAAAAAAAAAAACAAATTTGCTCAATTTTTCATTTACCTCTATTTGTCTATATTCCTTTAAAAGTACGACATTAACGAACTGTAAGAACGATCAAAAAAATAACTCGGTGTCTTTATTATAAAAGCTGTGAAAAAACTTGTGGCAAGTTTTTTACAAATTATTTATTTTTAAAACTGGCAAAACTATTTATATGAAAGTCAATTTCTAATTGTTCATCTCCTAATCTTGAATTTCCCACTCTTCTGATTGAAAATGATTTTAGATAATATCTATTGGATCTACTTTAAGAGATATTTGAAAATATTTCGGAAATTTTATAAAATTTTCATTTTCAACGGCTTTACTACTCATTGTTTATACCTTGCCTTTAAAGTTCAGAAAATTATCGTGGTTGTGAATGAAACTGTTAATAGTTTCGGCTAAAGACATATTTTTGCCAAAGGCCGGATAATGGTTATTAATTTGGTCGAAGGTTGCTATATTTATTGCATTACAGGTTCATATTTTACTGTGGGCGTTCTACGTTCTTCTGATCTACATTCTTCCACATTTGATTTTTGCACTGAGTTCATGTGAATGAAGTTAAAATCCAGATATAATATTGCCGTATGGAATTTGATAAAAATTTTACTTGGAGGCTTTAATGGAGTAGAAAAGTAATTTTATTTAAAAAATTTAAAAACATAGTATCGTGAGTTGTTTTAGAGCAGACATTTTTCGAAACAAAATAAAATTTTGCAAGATCGGTTTATAAAGTGAATAAAATCAACTCTCGCTAGACGAAACAGCGGTAATGAAAATATCAAAAACTTAAGTTTCCACTTATTTAAAATCCTAGATTCCTGGAGTACGTCCACGTATTGTGCTGATAACAAGCTTCATAATATCCAAAACCATCACCACCACTCTAATCCACTTCATCAGCAGCAAGCACAATCACAACAGGATTGTTGTCAGACCGTGACAACAACGGCCACATGTACTCTGACAGCAAATATTAATGCGAATAATTATTATCGATCGCCTAGTTATTGTCCTGCGTCATCATCTGACCTAGAAGGTAAATCTTTACCAGACACTTAGGGTTAATATGAATAAGGATAAAATGAAACGAAAAAGGCCTAACTTTAATTTGCGATTGAAGTCCTTGTTAAAAATAATGTTTTTCGTTCAATTCTTATTTATATTTACTTCTAAAAGCACAACCATTCTAAAAACCGCTTTAAGGTTTTATAAGATATGTTGGAAATTATTTAGCAATTAATTATTTTGAAATTAAATCAAGTGAAGTTTTTTTTATTGTTTTAAGATGTGGAGAGCCAATTTCATGATAGTTTGTTTACAAACGTCTCACCTAAACCTCATACTCTTCCCTCTGTTCCTCCAGTTCGTGTGGTAAAGAAGCGAAATACAGCGAATAAAAAGGAACGTCGGCGAACACAGAGTATAAATAATGCGTTTTCGTGTTTACGTGAAAAAATACCTAATGTACCATCCGATACTAAGTTATCAAAGGTAAGTTCCAAAACAACACAAAACAAAAAAAAAAAAAAAAAAATAAAAAAAAATAGAAAAAAAAAAAATTTTTTTTTTTTTTTGATCGCTCATTCGGCGTATTGAATGTCGATCGATAAAATTAAGTTGCATGCATTAGAATTCTAAACTATAAGAATCATTTAGACATAAAAATCTTACGGCGAACCCCGTGAGTGATTTCAAGAACATTTTGGGAGTTTTTTAATATTATAAACAAGTTTCAAATTTCCAGAGTTCTGAAAATATTATAAACTTTTATTGCACTAAGTTAGACTATTATATAAAATATATTTTACCCTAAACCGATTGGAACGATAGTCCTATGAACATTGGAAGTGGCGAAATAAATTAAAAATGTAAATTTTTACCTGAAAGTATTCGGAAAAAGCATTGATACTTTGTGGTATTGATTAATTTTAATTGATATATGTATATGTAGAATACTCGCACCCAGTATAGATACCAACATTGTCCGGAACAAAACTCTAAAATGCGAAGTTTTTTAAAACAAGAGTTCACAACAAATATATGCAATTTTACCGTTAATCAGCCATGCAACTGATATTGATTGTAGACAAAAGCGCCAGATGATATTTACTATTATATGGCTGTGTCCATAAAGTAAGATCAGTTTTCAATTAATGCGGGTGTATTGAATCTCAGGAATATTTTTTGTCTAAATTGGTCGTACTGTTACCAAATTTCGCTTCATTAATGTAATTAGCGTCTGAGCCATGCTTGGTTTTGTACGATGCAAAAAGTGATTTCGGCGATTTTTTTTCTGCAGAAAAGTTTAGAATGTTGCAGAATATCTTCGATCAACAGATCTTGTACGCAAGTGACACAAACAGTTCAAAGAAGGATGGAAGTCACGTCCAACAAATCAGAGATTTGATGCTCGAAAACCATCGATCAACAATAAATGCCATGTCGGAAGGATTACTTCGAGGATTGGAAAAAATATTAGCATAAGTGTATTGTGTTCAAGAGGAATACCGATGAAATAGATTCGTATGAATTTTTTTTTTTTTTTTAAATAATAACTGCTCTTAATTTTTGAACTTAGTAGTGTATAGGCGAGCGATTATTAGGATTATAAAGTGACTCTTGCCTACAGTAAGGAAAGGTGTTCAGAAAATAATCAATATATGTAAAATATGAAGAAATCATATCTGGAAAACTCCTGTTCATTGGCTGTAGAGCTGACAGGGTGGGCCATAAGGGTGTTGGCGGTTTAAATATTCAATTAAAAAAAAAAAAATACGAAACATAAAAAAATATATTTGTATTTTTAAAAAGTAGAAGCATGGGAATTTTTAAGACTTAAAAATAATGTTGTCCAAATGGCTTCCCTCGGCTGCTTGACACTCTTGGAACCGAAGTCGCAAATTTTGGAAAACTCGTTGAAAAGTTGTTCTCGGTATTTTGTTACTTTCCTGAATAATGTTCCTCTTCAACTGCTCTAAATTGGTCGGATTATTCTCGTAGACTACCGATTTGAGGTAGCCCCATAGAAAATAATCGCATGGAGAGAGATCGGGGCTACGTGGGGGCCTTTCAATATCCCCCCTTTTTGAAATGAGTTTTCCAGGAAAAACATTTTTCAGCAGCTCTATGGATACCCTAGCCGTATGACATGTGGCCCCATCCTGTTGAAACCACATCCTCGAGGTATTGCCTTGAAGTTCTTGCAAAGCTGTCACCAAAAAGTCTGCTAGCATGTTGCAATAATTGTTCGCTCTAACCGTCATCGCATGCCCTCTTTCGTCCTCAAAAAAGTATGGTCCAATAATACCGGTTGACGTTATCCCAGCCCACTCGACAAGCTTAGGGCTGTGAAGTGGACGTTCATGCAAGCGTCGGGGATTAGTCTCGGACCAGAACCGACAATTTTGCTTGTTCACATGGCCATTAAGGTGAACATTTCAACGAGTTTTCCAAAATTTGCGACTTCGGTTCCAAGAGTGTCAAGCAGCCGAGGGAAGCCATTTGGACAACATTATTTTTAAGTCTTAAAAATTACCATGCTTCTACTTTTTAAAAATACAAATATATTTTTTTTATGTTTCGTAGTTTTTTTTTTAATTGAATATTTAAACCGCCAACACCCTTATGGCCCTCCCTGTATATACATATAATAGAACCTATAACCCATTTAAGCTGCGATACCACAAACGGTTCAATTCACTAATATTTATTATTTTAAATATATATTTATTCACGTTTAGAAAAATAGAATTTTTTATGTATTAAGAATTAAGAATTTTTTAAAATTTCATGTTTCCTGATCATATGTTTTTCTTAGCTTGCCTTCCTAGTAAGAACTTAAAAATTCTTCAGCACATAACTCTTATTTTACTCCCACTCACCCTTTTCTCTCTCGTTGGAAGTCTTTCAGCGTTCTGCAGCGTAAATACTTTTTGTACGAATTCGTGCGAATTGAATTTGTGTCAGTTTTTTTTCCCATTTTAAATAATCGGAGCGAATAGTCTTAATTAATTGTACTTTGCAAAAAAAAAAAATTAACCAAAAGGTCATATTCATCGTCTTCTGAAGAGAGAACTCGAGAAATGTGATATATATTGTGTCAAAAATGTGTCGGAAATAGATCGTTTAAAAAATTCCTCTTGTAGGGATTGTACAATTTTTTGTTTTGTTTCAAAGTTGCCACTACTGTCCTCTATATTGACGCTGAGTTTGAGCGCGATCTGCCATTTGGTTACTTCACATTGCTCGATTTTGCCAGTTCATCTTAAGTGTATTTTGCGATTTTTACAATGGAAAAAAATATCGAACAAATAATTTGTTTCAAATTTTGTATTGCAAATGGAATTTTGTATGCCGAATTTCTGAAAATTTTACTGAATGCTTACAATAAATCGATTTCATCAAAAAAGCGCGCATATGAGAGCGTGCATATCTATTTGGCTATCAACGGCTTAAACTGAAGTTAACGTCGATAGTGATAGAAATAGTGACAACTTTTTGTGTCTCATGAATAAATTCGTATCATTTTATACGATTGTTTTAGTGTAAAACCCTTTGTCGATAAATTACCGGTAAGGATTTACTATATGCCTTATGAACAATATATGCACAATTTGCAATTTCCTTTAGTAGATTTCGTGAACAGGATATGCAGAGCATACAGGGTGTCCGTCGGGAAGGTATACTACTCTACTTTGCCGCCATTTTGGTAAACATTAGTCTGGACAGTTCATATTTGGCAGTCGTGAAGTAGAGACGTGGCAAATTTATTATTGAAAAATATTCGATAAGCCAACGTGTTTTAATCGTTAAAACATTTCATCAAAATCAATCATCGATTACTGTGACGCTGAGAAAGTTACGTGAAATTTTTGGAAGAAACAATGTGCCAACAAGACGCACTGTTTATCGCGTAGTGAATGATTTCGAAGAAAGGGGGTCTGTAGCTGATAGGGCCAAGCATGGACCACAACATACTGCAAGATCGGCTGAAAAGATTACTGCTGATCAAGAAAGTGTTCAAAACAATCCATCAACCTCAATTCGGCACCGTGCTCAGGAGCTTGGTCTTCAAAGAACAACTTTGGCCACAATTTTGCACAAGGATTTGCATGAAATTAATGAAGAATGTGTAAGAATGTAATGAAAAATTTGCTCAAAAGGGTTCCCATTTCTGAGGCTAACAGAGGCGGACATTTATCTGATATTCCATACGTAATCGCCCATATTAAATAAAACATTTATCAATATAAGATCCATTCTCTTTCATTTAATCAAAAATTATAAACAAACAAAGTAGTATACCTTCCCGACGGACACCCTGTACTTGTTTTGTAGTAGAAAATACTTGTCGTTCGCAGTAGAAGATAGTAAAAATAAACTTCTAACTAAATAAAATTTAAATTTTCATCTCAAATTGTTAAGAACTATAGTTTTGTTTATTGATATCTATAGCATAGCTAACAATAATCTCTTTTTCCAGATAAAAACCTTAAAGTTGGCCATACTTTATATAAGATATCTTGTCGAAGTTTTAGATGGCGATCAAGATCCCAAAAATGGATTTCGCGCTGATTTAAAACCATTACATCGAAAAAATTCCCACGAAAAGCGGACGTATATTCGCAATGACACAAAGGTACGTACTACGTGCACTCCAACGTACACTTACACTAGTATGTAAATAACACTCTCAATTTAACACAGTTTACATTATAAATTACTTTGCTAAATTATACAAAAACACAGGCCATTAAGAGTTATAGACCTGCGAATCAAATAAACAAAAAGTCAAATGAAGGATTAATGCAAAGTGGCACATGAATCGAACAAACAAAAGCCACATGATCATTTTGACAGAAACCAGCGAGCAAAAACTAAACCTTACACACTTCCAGATATTCAGGCATACCAGCGACGTAAGGAGGGGTGGGTTGAGAGGTATCATTAAACGACACTTAACTAAATTGTGCTGTCTAATTTATGTGCAATCCATTCAGGAGAAATGGATTTCCACAATAAAAACCGCAAACACTTAAATAATAATTTTCGGGCTTTAAGTAGATAAGGATGTAACGAACCAGCACATTTATGAGTACAACTTTTTTTGGAAGGGCGTTCGTACGAAACGTTCGAAACAATAGAAAGCATAGTGTTTGAACAAGGCATAACATTCTGTTAATAACTCAATTGCATCTGTTATGACACTATGAAGAGGGAAGGAAGAGTGTGTTTGTATCATTGTTGTTGTTGTCGGTGTTCTGGCTTTTCTGATGGCAAATACATGTGAAAATATCAAGTGCCTGTAATTTGACTTAATTCAGCAAGTGTTTTCCCCACAACATTCATAGTCATAAAAATCCATCCGATTCAATTTTGTAATTGATTCAATATCAAAATAGATTCATTTGTTAATTCAAAGCTAAAAAGCATTTACTGATAAAGCCTCAAAGATTTTATATACTTTTGTAGTTTTGTACAAGATAAATGAATCCAAGCAAGCAGAACACATGGCTATATAGAAAAAAATGAGATAAAAGCATTTTTGTATTAAAGTATCTCTATATCTTAATAGCACGTTTTTACATGTTTACTAACAAAACAAAACCTCGTTTTCAATAACGCCCCTTTTCGATGCGCATTCAAGTGACCATTGGTATAATTAAAACAGTAACTAATTGTTTGTTTAAACCTTAAAAGGCGTTTTGAAAATTGTAATTTTCGTTTAATCGCCCATCATTCGATGTGAAAAAAGAGTGTAACGCACTGAAAGAGACGCCCTAGGTACCTTACAAATAAATCAGTTTCCGTATTTTTTATGATTATTTTGTCCGGTTGTCTGATGACAACTCGAGTAAACCTTTACCGATTCAGCAATAATATTTTGTTCAATAGTGATCTGGGATTGAGTAGAGGTGAAACAGCTATGTTAAAATGACAAATTTGGCAAAAATTTTAATTTTACATTGTTAAACATGAAGTTAATCTGATATGTGATTCGCCTCAGTAATATTCAGTCCGTATAATACAACTTGAAACTTGTATTACAACTCTTTAATTGCATGTACAATCTATTAAATCTTTGCACACTCTAATTTTCTCTAAACTCTAGTTCATGACTGTGACTGACCAAACTATCTACTTGGCTTCTGGTGACACAAAGAATAACAATTTTGACAGAAATTACTTTTGCTTATAATTTTAAATTGATTTTGTCAAAAATCCATCGTTATGTTCATTACTTAACCTGGATGAAAATTTTAAGTTATTATTTAATTATTCAAATTATTATTATAAATTGTTTTCACTATTAAAATTATACATTTTCATAAATTATTATGAAAATGGCATACATTTTCCACATCGTTGCTTTAATGTACAAATTAAAATAAAAATCGATTACATTTGAGAAAAACCTATAGAAATTTCAGGAATTATATAGGGTGTTATGGCAGGGCATTATAATTCAGTTCACCCGATTGGATTCTTTTGGTACCTGAGTGAAATGATTTCCCATGGACTCTTATTTGTGGTACATTAGAAGTATGCAAAATAAATATTCGACCCAAATAATATTTGATTAAACTTTAGTAAATAGAGCGCGTTGAATTTGTTAAATTTTAGAGATTTAAGATTTTTTTTTAAATATTTTTGCATTTACTATTGCATCAAAAAGTAAAACTAGCTTTCGTTTTCTGCAACAAATATTTATTCGACCAAATCTACTATATCGCCTGTAACCTCTTTTTTGCGAACAGCTTTACGTAAAAGACGTATAAAATTGACAGTCGTTGTTGACAATTTTGTCCGACTGAAGAAAATCTTAGTGCAAATTACAACGGTAGTTTAAGAAAACTGTTAACATAATCCTACCTTTTGAGTGACTATGTGCGATATTTTAAATTCTTCTTCACATTCATCGTGTCGAATTTATCGATTGTTTCCCGATTATAATCGTACATCCAAGTCTTATTATCTCTCATAAAATGTGTTTTATTACAAACTTGTAGCCAAAAATCTTTACCTCACAGTTTTTAACGTGACGGTTATTTTCGAAAAAAATTATTTGACACGTCTAAGGCACAAAATATCTTGTAAAGTTTAATTAACAAATCCGCTTAAAATATTAACATAATTAACAAGCCTTTTAAGTGTTTATTGACGGGTTCTGAGCACCAAATCTCGTATTTGTTGGACGTGACTTTAATCCTGGGATTCACGTGATTTGAATTGAAACCTGGTCTTACTTTTTGGTTACAGTGTTATAGAACGTATTAAGGGAAGTTAGATAGATTGTTCTAAACAAAAGTATGAGATACATACAAACAATTTATTTTCAGCCTTTCTATCGAATTTTATTCAATTATTGATTTTTTATTTCGAATTGCTTTTTTTTAAACGCAAAATGTATTTTTAATTGAAAATGTGTTCCCTTCTCTTTTTGTATTTCTGTATTTTAAATGTTTTAAAAGCAGATGTTACAGTTAAAGGAGGGAAAATAATAAGCAGATAGTTTTTTTTCCAACACTGCCTAAAATATAAAATATATAGGTAGAATCAAAGAAAAATGTATACCAATCGACTTAGATCGCTTTTTGATTGGATTTGGCCATGCTTGCAGTTGTGCTGACTGGACCAAAAAAACCAATGTTCTATATATAGCCCACGTACGATTGTATCGTAATGCCAGCGCGTTCGATGAAACTGTGCGCAAGTGCAATTTTCTTCCTGTTCATTAATTATTTTCACTTTGTTTATAGCGCTGATTAACTACCAAGTTGTTAAGTCAAACCATAATTTTATATAGGCAAATTTTAGCAATCACATGTTCTGAGAAATTTTTAAGTTTTGGATACATTTTAAAATTGATTTAATATATTTTCCGTTTGCTATGTTATATTTTTATGTTTATATATTGTTTTTAATTTCTTATATGTTACCCTCCAATAAGACTAAGTAACCAAGTATATTAATTTTTCTTTCCAGTCTGCAAATCGTCAAAGTAAAGGTCGCACTGGATGGCCACAAGATGTCTGGGCATCCGAGTTAATTCCAGAGCAAGAGTGAAACTTTTGCTTCATTTACTTTGTATAAAACCAAAGAAGAACCTATGTAACTTATAAAAAAAACTATAAATTCCTTAAAGTATTATTCCAAAAATAAAACGATACGAAAACCGCAGTAGTTTAACAGCAACAACAACAACAGTAATCAAACATGTAAATATAGAAAATTCATATTAAATCCTTCCTAATTAACACACTCGGATACAACTCATCAAGGAGTAAGTAAGAATAAACATTTCATTCCATTTCATGACATAAATTGTATTAACACGCTGTTAAATTATTTCAACGGTTAATTGTTTACTCCTTCCTGTTATTGTTTCGAATATACAAATGAAACACAATACGTAGATATGAGCAAGTGCTGCGGCGTAAGGTGTTTTGTGAGCCACCGTCTGTAACACTCGACAAAGAAGATGGGAGGTGCGACATTTGAATATAAGGTGTAACATTTCAATTACGCACTCATACATTGAGACAAAATGTGATATTTATAAGGGATTTTCTCCATATTTATAGTTGGTGTAGGGCGAGTGAGTCAATATCTATGTAGTTGTGAACTGAACAGAGTACAAATATGTAACTCTGGCGATACCTTTGTGGCAGGCCATAAGTACATACATATGTCGTGTAATTTGCAATGTGAGTTTTTTTTGTGTTTTTAGGCTCACTTACCTCCTGTTAGCCAGTAATAAATTGGTGCAATATATTAAATTTATAAGCCGCACGAGAGGTGCATTTAACGACAAGTGCGTAGCGGATGTTTGTACAAGGGGCCGAACATTTTCTTTCTAGAATGACACCAAATTTTGATTCATTACATAAAATTTGAAAGAGGTGAGCTTCTAGTATTAAATACTGACAGTGTTTATATCATCCTTTGCTTTCAGTATCGTATTGAACAAGTAAAACATCATTTGTTTTGCATAATTCGCAAATTTTCAAAAATGTTTTCGGTTTTCTTGGGTGCTTTCTCTTTTCCAGATAAGTTTCGTGAGATAATATTCAAATGAACGCCAAACGGGACTTCCTGCTTTGAGATACATACATTTAAAGCTTCATAAATATCGATTTTTTTTTTTTTTTTTTTTGAGAGTTGTTTAGTTGGCAAAAAATGGTGATACAGTCCAAAAATTTAGAAAAACGCTTTAAACATTAGTAATTATACATTTGCTGACCTTTTGTCTCCATACAACATCATCAAGGCATTCTAATGCACATAATTATGCAAACAAATTCAGTAGATATTCTTTGAAACATTTTTGCTTTACTTTGCCGTTGTCAATTCCGATTTGTACACGCATCCTGCATGATCTTTGTGTCGTCGGTTCATTAAAGAATGGAATTGCCAGGACTTTTTAATTTCCCCACAAGTGAGGGTAAACTGTATCCTTTATAAGCGAATGCGAAGTCACAGTAATAAAATAAAATAAAATTCAAAGTGAACTTTATTAAATATTTTCTAAATAAAATATATTACTGTACAATTATAAAAAAATTCCCAGTTTGAGATGTATTTACTAGATTTGTCGATTAGTCTTGTTTCTTTAATAGCTTCAATGTGGTATCACCACCACGAAGTTTAAATAGGAAAGGGTTCTGCTGAGATATTGCATATTGGAACTTTTTCGTGAATGCTCGTATATTAAGTAAAATTTTTTAACAAGAAATTTCAAAATGAAAATATAATCCCCAATCTTTTAAGAGATTTGTTTGTAATTTTATGTGTGTATGTTGCTGCACCTATAAATTTGGTTTTTTCTATTCAACTTTAACGAGACGCCTTAATGTCGATTAGCCAATTATGTGAAATATTAAAAATACTCTACACTGATTCTTCGATTAACACGGCATTTTAGGAACTGTTGCTCCTTACGAATTTTCAACTCCAAAATTGCGAATGATCGATTGCGACTACCAATCGCTACCGATCGCTATTGTTGTTAAAGTTTAAATGCAAATATACCAATGTATGCCCACTCTTCAATATCATATTTTGTCGTAATTCTATTTGTGAATGGGTGCAATATCATGAAGTTGTACTCTAGAACTATTCTCAAGAAAGTGTAAAAAGTTGTTACGATGTAAACAAAATTTTATGGCTTCGTTTCATTATTATTCTTTGCTTTCCAATTAAACAACTTCAATGCTTAATGGGAACTATTTACAATACCTCATGGTGGAGCTATCTATTATTTTCTATTTTAAAGGGAAGAAAATGTTGAAATGTTTAAAAATAAATGGTTGTGTTTCTATTTTGTTTACATTGAACTCGCTGCCTTCTCTGACTTGCTGCAATGCAATTGAAAATTGATTTAAATCGTCTCCATACGAAAGAGACTATAATAAAAAAAATGTAATTAATCGGATTTATATTATTGTTCCTTAGTTTTTCATGAATTTTCAACTATTTCCTGTGAACACGTGCGAATTATAGCACTGTGCTCAGAACAGCTGGAAGTTTCAGGAAAGGGTGTCGCAAAAAATACAAGTATAGGATTATCCATTTTTCGGTTTCAAAAGTAAAAAGTTAAATAAAACACACATAAAGCTATGATTTCGATGAAACTTTTACAAAGTCATGTCAAAGTCACATGACCGCCTCTGGATCATCATTTTCGAAAAAAAAAATACGACCCAATGACAGCTCCAGACACTATAGTCACTTTTTCCGGATGCAATGTCTTTTCCATAACTACATCTGGGTTCTGGGTTCTCCTATATTTAAATTTTCGTTTTAATGACCAAGATTCTCAATTGATACGGTAGTCATTTTTAAGGCACATGAATCGCCGCATCGCCCACGATGACAGAATCCATGGAGGACCGTGTGTAATGTTAGGAGCGGACGAACTTTTGACGCCAATCCCACTGCGTGCCTATCCACTTGTTATTTAATGAAATAAGTTTCGATGCACCTCTCCTGCTTATGTCG
>JAHXMU010000016.1:2840172-2871373 GCA_019455685.1 Philornis downsi
AAGTACAAACACAATATCGTAACAAAATGTTTGGATTAACCATTCGCCTTTTATTTTACACAAAGACAAACAGTCACACAACAATTAAATGCCGAAGATTGCTGAAATTATAAACAAAATAATATGTATCAGAAACTTGTCGATGACAAAAGAACTTCCTTTATCGACAGACACAGAGGTTCACCATACTCACAATCAGACATGAGATAAACTGATCAAAGTAGTTCATCTAAAATTGTACTCGAATTAAGGTTTTATTCCCAAAATGTCTATAATTAAAGGAGTTGTTTGTGAAAGTTGACGACAAGTAGCAGTAAATTAGTATAGAGGAAGCTTGTTGGCTACCGTGTCAAAGATTGAGTCTAGCAAATACCACAATTTTGCCGTTTCAATTCAAAATTATGTAACCATCTACACATATCTATAAGTGCCGGTGAAATCAAGTAATTTCTGCTACTGTGTGATATTATCCAATCCAACAGTAGATACTTCATACCCTAATTTGTTTTATTATACTTTTGTATTGTAGTATTATACTTTTATTCAATATTCATCGGCAATTCTTCAAAGAATGTTTTCTGTTTGTGTCAATTAAATAAACAATATTAAAATTGGATTCAAATATTTTTGAAAATGCTTAGTTTATTTCAAACAAAATCAAAAGAAAAAAACGATTTGAACGACCAAAGTCGAGTTTATTCGTTACTGTTGTTGTTATTGCTTAGATCGACATTTACTTCTCTACTTCATAAGCTATAACAATTTTTCAAGATAAAAATTTTTAATAAATTACATAATATTTCCAAACATTTATAAAGGGTGTCCAAACAAGAACGCAAAATTTAAATTTGGCGCCATTCGAAGTGTCATTCTTTGACATTGGAACAATTGTTATTGTTTGCTAGTAGAAGGTACGAGGTTAGTAAAAATGGAGCGCTACACGAATGAACAACGCATTCTCATTGTGGAATTGTTTTACCAAAATGGTGAAAGTTTTGCGGCTACAGTTCGCAAATTGCGATCAATTTGGGGTCACAATAATGCTCCAAAAGAGTCAACTGTAAAGAGATTAATGGATAAATTTCCCAAAACTGGGTCTGTTAGTGATGTAAAGACAACAACGCGCCTTTGACCAGGTCGATCGACCGAAAATGTCGCAGCTGTACGTGATGATGTAGCTCAAACTCCATCCACCTCAATTCGACACCGAGCTCAGCAAATTGGTGTCTCCAAATCCACTATGCCGCGAATTTTGACGAATGATTTGCATCTTCATGCATACAAAGTTCAATTGACTCAGGAACTGAAGCCAGCTGACCATGGACAGCGAAGGGAGTTCGTTAATTGGGTATTGGAGAGACAACATGAAAATGCTGATTTTGCCGATAAAATCATCTTCAGTGGCGAGGCCCATTTCCATCTTGATGGCTTCGTCAATAGGCAGAATTGTCGCATTTGGGGTGATTCACGAGAAGTAAATACATCCTCAACGTGTCACTGTGTGGTGTGGATTTTGGGCTGGAGGAATCATTGGACCTTTTTTTATGAAAATGAGGGATGTCAAGCGCAAACAGTCAATGGTGTTCGATATCGTGAAATAACAACCAGTTTTTTCGTGCCTAGAATTGAAGAAATGAATGTGGAGGGCATGTGGTTTCAACAAGACGGCGCCACATGTCATACAGCCAGAGAAACAATTCAGTTGCTACATCAGTCATTTATAAGCATTTATAAGCTTTATAAGCAAGAATATGTCTTCTATTATTGCAGTTTAGGTCATTATCATGATATTTCAAAATTCTATATATTTTGAAAGCTACAGTGAATTGTCATAATCTGAATTTCTTAATATCTCTTCCGATTTAAGTCGTTTTTCCTTGTAAGCACAGATTTATATGAGTGCTCTTTCTGTTCAATGATTATGCAGTGAATGAACGATGCATTAGGTATTTGCAAATGCTTAGGCATTTCAGCTCCATTTTGTGCAGCTTTCAAGATATAATGGCATTCGAAAGTTGATATTTTGCGAGAAATGAACATTGGATTCGACAAACTAAACGGTGATATATATAGAGTATCATACTATGAGCACGCAAGCTCAATGAGTCAAAATCTCCTGACAATTAACTTTATCTTTTACAGCTAAACAGTAAGCAAATAAGACAAACCGAAGTTTACTGTTAATGACACAATGTTATTCATAGCAACATTTTAATTTCTCAATGGAATCATGTTATTTTGTTTTGAAAGCTGTGTTTGAATATCAAACATTCGCTAAAGCTTTAGCCGCACAACAATAATACAACTACGAGTATGTCGCAAATATGCATTCATATGAAACAAACAACTTCCATGCAGGTGGAAATCATTTAAACCCCAAACAAATCATACGATTTTGTTGCTCAATTAACACCGCTGTTTCATTAGATGATTCTCATTTAATAAAGCAAATGTCGCACTGGCCATGTGACACGCATAATGCTTGAAAGACTCAGCAACACGGTAATTTCCGCCCGCTATGACAATTCGGATAGTTCGATTCTCGTGTACTACAGCTATGCTTTCGGCTTAACAGCGTACACGAATTGTACCGTTTTTGTATCTGTCACCAACTCAGAATTTCGAGTCTTCTTTATAGTAATTTTTGCAATTGCGCTCCTGGTTTATCGATTATTTTTCCCAAAAATCCCTCCCACTTTGGTAATACAGTTCGACAACTTTCAACACATTGTTTGGCTATTAATATTTCGATAGGTGAAATTGCCAGAGTGAACTTGACAAATCTTAAAACAGCAGACAACAATCAGCCTCATTCACTTGTAATATCGACTCATCTTTTTAGAGCACAATTTGCGAGACTGCATTTGGAGAAAATGTTTCAAATAAGTTACACGAGTAAAATGGCCGAAAAAATCCAGCGCACAGACGTGGCAAAAAAGACTTTTGACGTAAAAGTAAAATATTATTAAAATCAGCTTAATTTATTATCTGTAATTTCAGAGTATCTACAATTCGACATGCAGATAAATGTATACAGTGTAATTTTGAAATACTACTGTATGAGAAACTTTTTCGTATAACTTAGTTGGCATTTGTATTGTATTAGACGTAAGCGCAATAAAAAAAACAATGTATATTTTCTTTTTGACCCAGTCGTTCAAATTAATGCTGGTGAAAAACGCCCTATCCCAAACTATTCCAGATTATTTCATTCGTAATTAATATCAATAAATTCGTAAATGTAGTATTTTTGTTTATAATTTAGGCAATTTTCTGTATTTGAATTGGAAGTGACTATTTGCCTTTGTATGAAATAAATGGTGAATTTTTTTAAATGGTGAATTTTTGTTTCTTTTCAAACTTTATACATATTGCCTATTTAAATAAATTTACAGTAAGTATAAACAAGAATTTAAGTATAGGAAATATCACAGAAAATTTTCTTTGTTTACATATACTCTCCCAAATGACGTCTCACCACAGATAAGGGGTGAATTAACTAGCAATGCCAAACGGATGTAAGAGATCTTCAAAGATGTGAGCTACATCGAATTTATGAAATAAGTTTTTCGATCTGATTCAGTACATGAAAAATTTTGTATGCGGAACTTGTATCTCACAGATCTCCGAGCCACAGACGTCGTCTCGCTGGACGATGGTTTAAATATAATTTGTGTATATGTTTAAAATGTCAGGATGACGCCTCCATTCGATTTATCGTGGACTAGAATGCACACGATAAAAACCTTAAGACATATGCTACAGGTGCCATTCAGAAAGTTATTAACATGAATGTGAATATGTAGTTAGAATATGTATGACGGATTTTTGTAAGTGGCCGGATGGATTACGAGACAACAAATGGAATTAGGGTACTTAAAATCTGGAAAATAAGCCAATCAGGGATTTTGTTCGAAGCATTTGTGAAAAAAAGGCATTTTCGAATAAATAAACCTTCATATGCCCGTTCGCCTAACTGCCGAAAGTGCTGTAGGGGTCTGTATAAATTAAAGCTTTGCAAAATAAACTCAGGAAAAGAGCTTAGTTTGAAATTGGCACTGATTCCGAGACTTGCCGAATCTTAACGGTATCTAATTAGATCTGCCTTCAGAACATAGGGGATAATAATATAGATATTCGCAGTGTAACAGTTTTTTCTTGTTCGACGGGACCATTCTGTTTACCATCCCATGTAAAAAGCGCGAATCTAATTAGATATTGCTAGATCTCATTATACGTAGGTAAGGATCTGATTACATCCCACGTTTCTTCACACGTTTTAAACTGTTGTGGGGGGGCATTACATTGTTGATATGCATTTTGAAAATGCCTTTTTTTATTTTGTTTTTATGATCTGCTTGGAACAACAACAATGCTAGTAATTGTTATATTTGTCGGCATAGGTAACAGAGGCTGAAAGTTTATAAATACCTGTTAATGATTCGTGCGGTGAAGTTCTACCACTAAATAAGGTAAAAACATTTTGAGTAGACTATACCGTGTTTGACTTACCTTTGTCAACCTTTGTGAAGCAATTTCTCTGTATTCGAGCCTTCCAACTAATAGGATGTTTCAGATACAACTTTTTACTACCACTTTAATACATAAATGTCTTATAGAAATACAACTCTGGTAGGAACCTAATAACAGAAACAACCATGCTGTATGGGTAGATTAAAACGATTACTCATTTGGACGAACAAGTGATTCATACGACCTTTCAAGTACTTGCTTAAAGTAACGAGCACTTAAGAAAATTTCTACAATCAATAAATATTTCGACATCCAGTAAGCAGTTCGTTTCGCCAATCAGCCGCAGAGTATAAAGCTATAAATATCAAAGTTCAACAAAACGGGCTATACCAAATCGCAAGAGGATAAAAATAACCGAAGCAGAAATAAAAAAAACAGGAGCGAAAGGGCATAATATCGGTCAAATTAATTGTATAAAGGCGAATACAGAGAAAAAAAATTGATTTTCCATTTTTTTTTTGGTTTTACATAACTGAGTGATTTTATTAAAGCTACGAGAATGTCTTTATTACGATTATTAGCAATTATGTTTGATATGGATTTTGAAGAACGTTTATAAAACATGAAATGTCAAATGAATTAAATGAATAATTAAGCAAAAAAAAAGGCAAAGCACAGTGTTTTCTAGATTGCAACTGAAAACACTAAAAACGAGAAATTTGGAAAAGTATACAAATGTTATTCTTCTTGTAAACAAAGGAAGCCAAACACCAACTTTGCTTTCCCGTCCAACCATCAACTGTTCCGCAATTCTCTTTGTGTGTATGTGAATTTGGAGTGAAGTGAAATCAAGGGCAATATAAATCCATTTGCCGTAGACGCCATTTTAGAAACGCGCTACCAACTTAGCAACAGCAGAAAGATCAAACAGGAATTCTGTGCTTGCATAAAAAAGAACTAATAAGAATTTTCCAATCAGAAATTTGGTACCATATTCTGGTCTAATACGGTTCGGTGTATTAGTGTAATGTTTACTCAGCAACAACAACTCAGACTACAAAAGCAACAACAAATAGCCGCCAATAGAATCTACTGCATAAAGGACAAAAGAGCCGGAGTGAAGAAAAGAATCCTCGTCCATCCATCTACCATGTTCAGAAACTTCAATTGCCAATTGACGACACCAGCGACAGTAACGGCCATGATCACTTGCTGCAATAGACAAAGAATTATTTGCCAGCAACCGAGCTGTATAAGAGCCCAAGCTTAAGAAGTGTGACAGCGCGACCTAGAGTGGAAATTGAATTGAGGGATATCAATACAATAATACTATTAATCTTTACGCAAGGTCGTCTTGTCCTCACTCTTAACTTAGGCTTGTTAAGTTATATGCATCGTAAAACAAATAGATTTCAAACTAAAACTATAAAGCCAGACGCAAAACCATCTCAACAAAATAAGGACATATCTTCAACTCCCCAAGACACAGCGTAGAAAAAGGGGAACGCCAATCACGGTTACAAAAGGGTTTTACCTGGAACGTAAAACCCATTTATAACATTGGAAATTAAAGCTACAGTTATCAGTGCAATTGCAAGGCGTAACCATGAAACTTTTGGAAAGTTCTCGATTTGAAGCCATCAATAATGCTTTGTCTATCGGTTCCGGTAGTAGTACGGTGTTTGGACGCATTGAGTCGTATTCTTGCAAAATGGTTGCCGCGGATAAGGCATTGTATAAGCGTTTTACCGCTGAAATTCATGGATACGGTCCTCATGATTTGCAGGCACTATCACCACCCCAGACATTGGCTGATCTGTCGCCAAATTTCCATCGGAACAATAGCCAGTCCGGTGATGAGGGAGTGATTCTGTGCGATACTATATCGAGGAAGACATTATTCTATTTGATCGCTACTTTGAATGCTTCATTTGAACCGGACTATGATTTCTCCGAAGCGAAGGTAAGATGAAGACTAAATGGTGTTAATAAAAAATATTTTAACTTTGTTTTGTCATTTCCTTTACACCATGGACAAATGATTTAGTCAAAATACCGAATTTATTATGTTATGTTAAAAAGTCTTCGCATGTCGATTTCAAGTATTATCTAGTAATTTTCAGTTTCGCACAGCACTATAAGAAATAAATGTAAAGGCTTTATGGTTACTTACGTGACAAAGGCGGAGGCCCATCACCACAAAATCGAACATAACCTAGTATTTTGGAAGAACTGTGGGTCACACATTGTAAAAGTAAAAAGCATTTTGTGATACTAATAAGTCAATGAGCAGGGTTCAAATAAACCCTTTATTCAACAAGTAATGTGTCAATCTTTGAAAACTTTCCTAACACGAAACTGCATTAGTTAGAACTAGAAATTTTGCATCATTTAACTACGTCCGGTTCATATAAACAACGATGCCCCTCAACGTTGTGTTATAAGTTTGGGGGAAATTGTCCTGAACTACCGCTTTGGAGTTAGTCATGCAAAATATAATTTTATTTCGTTTTGGAGTTTGTTGTCTGTAAAATTGTTTCGAGATATTCAGCTTGAGAGAATAATTGGTATTCTGTGTTCAAAATCTTTACCAATTTGGGAATGTCTTACGTAACAGAAGGAAATTATTCAGGTTGTTGCTGCCATTTATGTTTCTTTTTTTGAATTGAGTTAAGGTGAAGGAAATAAATGATAATTTGAATTTACTGAAGCGGAAGAGAATATTTGGGCTCTTTCTTGTTGCCATATTATTGATGCTTAATTGTAATACCGATCAGTAAAGATAAAAATCGATCGAAAGGTATACGTACGTAGTCGTTATTTGTTTCATTCTGCATAACGATACTTATTTGACCTCGAATTTGTATACATTTTTGCCCTTTGTTGATATTATGAGTCGAATTCAATGCTACCAGTTGTATCATTTACAACTACCTCGTTTCAAGAAAATAGCTGTGAATAAGTGCACAACAAAACAAAGAGGTTTCCTGATTCAACTTTGTTATAGGAGTCGAGTTTGCGCCCAATTGCTCTTCCACCGCATCCGTCGTTCTTGTAGGCGATTACTTTACCTATTTCGTGTTCTCTCAAAATTTTTCCTCGCGGCATTTATTTTTTCATTTATAGTCGATTTTGAACGACTACAACATGAAACTTGTTCGGATGTGCATTTGTTTAGCTTTGCGCCTGATCACTTGTTTTTTCTCAAAATAAGTTACAATAAAATGATGTTAATTTTGGTAGAAGCAATGTTTTTTTTTTCATTTCATTTAGTAGATTGTTTATTAGTAATAAAGCTATGTTGATTTAGAAAGCATTTTCATAATGCGAATAAAAATATTTCAGATAAATAGTTTACGTATATTTTTTACGAAAAAAATGCTTGTAATTGGTCAATATACAAAGTTGCACCAAGCACTGCTTACTCATTTTATTGATACGACAATACATGATATTGTAAAATTTATTGTAATTATTCATATGTGTTGTGTATTTTTCCGCAAAAAATGATTAACTCTGCTTTGAAGTCGAATCTTGTAATTTTAGTAAAAGCTATAAGCACTTTGCTAGCTATAAGATGAACCAATGAGCTCTTTGTTCATTTCTCAGCAGTCGATTGGTTACATAAACACAAACCCTTTTCAATGTATAGCATTAATAAAAAGTATTTCTGCAAAAATTTTTTATCCTTTCTAAAAAAATAATAAAAATCCAAAGATAATTTTTGTAAATGTGTATTATATAATATATGCATATAGACGTAAATGTGTATATAAACATGTATAACCCGAGGCATATACCGCATATATTTACTATACGAAACATTTTTTAAATGCACACATATATTTTTGTTAGATTCTTTGAACATATAAATAAATTGTTTTTCATGGCATTTTCAAAACAACTTTCAAAATATAAAAGCAAACGATTTGGCAGTTTTCGTGCCAAAAATCTACAATTGTTTTTCGATGTGAAATTTTTGGATATACAAACATACTTACACCCGGGCAATATATACAGGATATTTTGTTATTAAAAAATAGAACAACATTTGTATGTATATATAAATAAATTATTCGTGTAGTTTATAATATACGTTCATATACACATACGTTCATGCTTCATTAACGATACCATAAATTGCAAATTGTTTTGTTTAAGGTAAATGTATTAACTCAAATAAAATCAATCCGCCCGGTGCGCTCCATAAGAGCTCACGGAAACTGATTTTCAATAAGTTTATTATTGCATATAGCAGCTTAAGTAAATTTTATCGTATTAATGCATTAGACGGAATTGCTGTAACTGAAAAAAGTTTGAATACCGTACATAGAAATAGTAATGCAAATATTCTCGTAGGATATTAACCAGTATGTGTTGGAAAATATGGCACAATTTGTACTTGCAGTCCTTAAATAAGTAGTTACATTTACTCCACTTGCTTTTGCAAAGAATATGGCCAATAGGTAACAGTTAAAATTGAAAGAGCAAAATAAAATCCATAGAACAGCGAAAAAATATGTCAGAATTTGCTTTTGAAGAAAATTTAGGCGAACTAATATTGTGATAAAAACATGGACTCAATTGGACGACAAACAAATCGGGACACAATAAGAGTTTCTTATAATCGTTTTTGTATTTTTATATATTATATAGATCGAATAAAAACGTTATAAAAATCTTGCAAATGATTTGGTCAGAAATGTTAAATTTAACACGCGAAGGAAAAAATATCGCACATTTGTTGCAGTTGAATTCGAACAGCCAACAATTCAGTACGGTGCAAGCCATGAAAATATGCAAATTATTTCAAAAGTGTACTAGTTTTTCAAACGTGAATTATGGAATTATGCACTATGTAGGAAAACCTGTTCAAATTTCAAATTGTTTTATAATCATTTAGTCAACTTTAAGCCAGTTTTGTTTGTATAGCCTAAGTTGAATCACTTTAAGCAAATAACTACTATGAACTTAAAGACGTTGGTTGATAAGTGGGTATGCTACCGGTATGCTACATTGCTTTTGATTGCAGATTGTATCAAATTGTATCAAAGGTAGATACATAACCCGATTACACTTTTGAGTATACTTAAGTGTTAGGAATGATGTTTCTAAAAGTGGTATAAAATTCCCATCATCAAATGTGGTAGACTAAATATTATTAGTACTTTATTGTTTACTTTTATCAAAAATGTTTACCAAATTCATACAAGTAACTTATTTTAATTAGACAATAGGATTATACAAATTTTTGGCAAAGTCTTTCAGTATTACCGTTGTTGCTATATTTAATGAGTCAGTGTATCTATAAATAGTTCTGGGTGATATCACATTACTGGTCAAAGAATAAGCAGTTCACAATCAAGTTGTATTCTAAAGGAGTAGTGCAGACATGCATACGTACGTACGTATACTTATCGAAGTTTATGTGAGAGGTCGGTCATTAGAGTTTTATAAGATGTGTATTATGTAGATTTGATATTCCATAACTTACCTAAAACTGTTTTCCTCTTTCATTACAGAGTCATGAATTCAGTAAAGAGCCGTCTCTGCAGTGGGTCATGAATTCCGTTCATTCGAATCTTTCTGCTTTAGCTGGTGATCAGTATCAGGGCTTACGTCAGCCACTGTGGTCAGCTATTGATGATGAGATCAATTTGCAGGAATGCGACATCTATAGTTATAATCCTGATTTAAGTTCAGACCCATTTGGGGAGCCTGGATGTTTATGGTCATTCAATTACTTCTTTTATAACAAGAAGTTGAAGCGTATCGTGTTCTTTACATGCCGCGCTGTTAAGTAAGTATTCATCTAATCATATAAATCACAATTAAAAGTAAACATTTTATAAACCGGAAACTTACGTGGATAATACAAATGTTGATTAAACATTTTGTGTTTAATTCAGAATATGGTTTTTCCCCTCTGTTTGCATCTTTCCAAATGCAGCCAAACAGATTTAATGAGTGACAGATATTTCCGCCATACTCCAACTTTCTTTTTTGTTTCCTTTTGATCTTAATCCTTTTCCAGAGTAATATATTCCCTTGTTTCTACTTTCATATATTTTTCCACCAGTAATAATAGAAAAAATATGACAATGAAATATCGACATATGTATATATAAAAAATCAATTTTTATTATCCACTCCCATTTATCTATTACAAAATGTCAATACCAAATGAGCCTTGCTTAATATTGTTTTCGTATGTATCAATTTTGTTTGAATGCTGTCTAATACACATTATTGTATTTTTTTATTTGCAGTTCGTTATATGCAGGCGATACATCAGATTTCTCAATGGAGGAAGAAGTTTATTAAATAAGTAATTGCTTGTGATGCGTCGAAATTGTTACTGTGACGTGTCCACATAATATGTCACACTGATGAGGAATTACAGACGTTCTTACATAATTTTGATATCTAATATTATGCAATTTTATCTTCGTCCTCTTTACAAAACTTTAACTGACGTGTTGTACCAGAACTATTTGCTCAGAGAATGAAGATCTCCTTACAAAATACATCAACATATGATGATTTATATATTGATTGAAAAAAGGAAAAATAATCCCAGATGTTTGAAATCGTTAACTTGTTAGTGTATTTATGGGGCCCGAAGGCAGGTGAGAGCTGCGGTGTGAGAATTCGTGCCTCTAAGTACACGCGATGCCAATTGAATTATTCAATTTTATATACTATTTTACACAATATATTAGACCCTTGAGAACAGATATGTTTTTTTTTTCTCTCTTAAATATATCACTACAAAATTGAGTTACAAGAAACATATTTTTTGCAAACATAATCGTTATTTGAATTCGAAGAGATTCAATACAGCGTTAGATTTAAATATGCATATTTATCACAAAATATTAAACATATTAATTACTAAAAAACCCAGCAACAAATAAGTAAACATCTTTTTCTTCTTAAGAACGTAATTTGTTTTTTTTATTAACTATTAAACCTTCTAAGCAAATGTTCAACAAACGATGATTTACATCATATCTTATCTCGTACTTCTTAATTCTTGCTTTGCTAGACTAGACTTTTTAACAATATTTTTTTTCTGAGTTTAATAATATGCGAACAATTTAAAAAACATGATCTTTCTATGACAAAGCTTTTTAGGTTTATATAATTATAGTCGAGTTCCGAGCGTTACTTTTGCAAAGCAAAAGTTTAAACTTCAATATATTATATTTTTATTAGCAACAGCATATTACAAACAACTTAAACATATTGAAATGTAATTTTAAAAACATTAGCTTGAAATAAAATAAGTTATGTATCATTGTCAAAACAGATATTGTGTTTTAACTCATTTTATAGGGCCGATGGGGCTTTCCGAATGTGGGGTAAAGAGCACTGACCACCGTGGGTTGTGTGGGCCTACAAAGGAAAACATCGATATCCATAACTAATCGATGAAATATGGATGGCGCTATGTTCCTTAAAGGTGCCTTATCTGTCGAGGTTAGTTTACTTTAAATAAATAAATGCACACCCTTTTTAAATCTAAGTAAAACAACTTTCGGCGCGCAACGGATAAGAATTTTTTCCTAGTAAGCATAAGTACCAAATTATATCTATATCAAATCCTTTACGATGTAAATATGATTATCCCATTTGGACAGTGTTACCTGTTCGAAGAAAAAAAATCTCTTAGCGGACACACTATCCCAAACCAGAACAACACGCCCTTTGACCAAATACGAAGTAAAGTAATCACAAACGATATCCAGATAATATTGTTCATCGTACAATTTACGAGTGTTAAAAATTAAAAGGCAATCAGCATGCACGTAAAAGTAAATTTTATGAATGCCATATCTTATAATGCAATTGAGCCCAATACCTTTTTATAATCTAATAAAGTAAATAAATAAATATAAAATTAAAACTGCTATAACGTTATTTATTGATACAATAAAAACATCTGTGCATATACGTATTGCATGTAATGCATTTGTAGCCTAGAAAATATATAATCTTACAATCTATTCCCCGTCTTCATCTTCACTGTAATTTTCAGAAAATTTTACATTCGTACATTTTTTCAATACTTTTCCACCATCTTCCGTTCTCACCAAAAACTGTACAAATTTGTTGAATTTTTGTTTATCCGTATGAGCTAAACAAAGGGATGCGTACTGGAAAAAATAAAATATAACAGAAAAATCGTCAATTTTATTATTTAGGCTGTACTAAATTAACAAGGTTAAGATTAATTTAAGTGTTGGAGAATGCATATGTTTATGTATTCTGAAAGTAACAATATAGCTTCTGTTGTGACAGACCACTAAGAAGTTATGATTTATACAAGGATTCAAATTGAATGTTTGGGCGTTATAATTGGTGATAAGCTCTCATTTGATTTGCATATTGATAGAGTAGTTTCACGCGTAAACATGAGCCTTCGACAGTTATATAATTCCGATTTAATAATTCCACTTCACATATAAATTATTGTATTGAAATATATGCCGGTACAGTTTAAATCAATATAAAGAAAACCCAGTGGTCTTTCAATCGTGCTTACGTTATTTGTTCTGTCTTCGTCGATTTGTGCACGTGCCTCCGTTTGTGATACAATTTTTATGTTGTTATTTTCCTAATTTTGTAGTTATACGTTCTTTGTTTTTTAATTCCACTAAAAATCAATCACCGTTGTTTCTTGGAGAATTATTTAAATTCACTCGATCAATTTGCACTAATCAATTGATTATTCATAACACAAAAAAATTATATGAGCAAATTTTTTCAAGTGAGTTGCCAGGCGGTTTAACAATATTCCATTACAGTACAGATTTTTTCTTCATACCAAAACATTTACAAAAAGAGATACATATTCCTCCACTTATGAACTATTTTTTTTTTTTTGATTTGCCATCTGAACGGGAGAATGATTATCGCTAAAATTATGTTTTTGACCCATTACTTATATAGTATCTCAATTACTTAGTTAATTAAATCTTAAAAAAAGTACTGGTTATTAACTAAACTAAAATTTTCGTTATATTATGGAGTAGCTGTAAATTCCAATAAAGTTATAATATATATAGGAAAATTTAAAAAAAAATTTAATTTTAATAAGTATTTAGTCTACTTCACTAAATCATATTTTTCTGCTATTAAGATACATAAAATTTTTTATAACATTAGTATTGTAGTTTTATGTATGAATTATGGAGGACATATGTTGTAATATTGTAATTTAATCAAATCGGCCTTAAGGCTTAAAAATTCAATCCTGAATAAATATAAATTGAATTAAATTTATTTTGTGCATATAATTAAACTAAATAATGTTCAAGCAAGTTAGCCAAGACGAAACTGATAAATATTACCAAGCTATTTCCCTTTCTTAAAATTTCTATAAAATGCTAAAACCAATTTTAAATATTATTAAAAAATAAATTTATAATTTGGGTTTCATTAAGCTAAAGAGTCTAAAGCAAATCAAGATAAAACAATATAACGGAAGAATTAACTTGCCAAAAAATAAATGTGGAATGGGAAAGAAAGATTAAATTTGATTAAATTAAATATGATTTGAAAGCAGAAGATCTTTTTTAAAACAAACCTGATGCTTTCGCATAAAACCATCATCAAAAAACTTTAGCTTAGCCTCAAAAAAAGTCTTCCTGCAACTTAGCAGCCAGACGAAATTCTAGGCAATAATCATCATAATCATAACAACGAAACAACACTGAAGCAGAATTATGTTCTCAATGAAACCAATGAAATAAGAGGTGAATATCTGAAATTTGGAAAATTTTTTTTTTTTTTGGAAAAGAATTAATAACCAGGAATTGATTTATACAATACTTTCAATTCATTTTATCAATCGAATATGCGCAAATTGATACATATAGTTTAAATGTCATAATAATGCAAATATAAAATGTATTAAATATCAAGAAACTTGTAGTATGTACGAGTATACACAGTATTTATAAAAGCATTAATGTTGAGGATGTATATATACATATGTATATGTATATACGAGTATATAGAATAAAGACGGCAATCGGTATACTTTGATCGCCTCCAAAAGATGTAATTTAGCAAAAAATAGACATTTTAATTGCAAGCATATTTTAAATTGGCACAAAGTCAAAGCTTTGCCAATTGAGGTAAACGGTGTAAATTTATACCAGCCTATTTCTGAAAATATTTAGAATATAAAAAATTGTCCGTTTTAATGCATCATTAACTTTAATTGTGCTCAGTAGGTTCTCAGTGAAAGTTGTCTTTCAAAATGGCAATATAAACAGCGACATAAATCTGCAGGGAACTCTTTTAAAATAGTTCGCGCAAATTCCCGATTTTGCCTTGCGACAGCTTTCACCGGGTACGTAGCTGCTAAGCTTACAAAACTTTACATAACTTTTGGATTTAGCTACTCGCGGAAACGACTTAAGAGCATTTAATTCTATTACCTTCTTCAATTCAATTCAATTACCCTTCTCAGGTTTCTCCTGCCGCTTTAATGCACTAATGCAACTAAGCGTCTTCTAGTTTACACATCATTACATCCATATAAAAGTTACATACAAATTTAGCTCACCTTAGCCAATAGCGGGTAGTAGATATACTGGAAACCTATATCCTGCGATGCAATACTCAATACTTTAGATAAATTTACCCAATCTCTACGCATAAGAAATTGGCGAGCAAATTTTAATCTTAAATTGTGATTTGACACTGTGTAATCGTCCCAGTGGCGATGTATCGATTTGTTGCATGAAGTATTTCTGTCCTCCCAAATGGAATGTTCGGAATTACTTAACATTGTTAATGCTTCGTCGAGGCGATGTTTTGGAATTTTTCGAACATTAGCAGGTTGATCATTTTGCTTATTCTTAGGTGCATCCTTTTTTGTCTTCTCCACGTTCTTAATTATGGTGTATGCCAAATCTACTGAGGACCTTTTTGGAAGTAGTTTTACAGTTTTTGTTTTATTTTTAGAACCCGGTGGCCGGCCTCTCCCACGCTTAGTGATTATTTCTTTTGAATTCGTATTTAAGTTTTCATTTAAGCACATGGAATCTTCTATATTTGAATGCGACCGAGTTGATACTCCATTGAAAGATTCGCCACGTTTTCTTTTAAGATCTTTTCGCCCTTTTTTGTTGAGGGAACCACGTGGTCTTCCTTTGCCCAGCTTTTTCTTCTCTACGAAAGTTTGGCGTACTTCCATTATACCTCCATCGTCCATTTTATCTGTCTCTTCTGTATTTAAAGATCTTTTTCTTTCACATTTTGCTTTTTAACTTGACTATGTTAACGTACCTTCTTGATTTGAAGAATCTGTACTCTTCAGCTCATTTTGTGGTCCCTTATTTGCTCCGTTGTTAGCATTGGCAGCATCAACCGTCCCAGGTATTTTCTTAGCTAGAGGCGGCCTGCCTCTAGGACGTTTAATGATGATGTTATTTAGAACTCCGGTCTCTTCCTCCACAGCGGCAGCAACAGATGAATGTTCGGTGCTCCGACTGTTTATACACTCATCCTGCAGACAATCCTCATCGGCTGAAGCAATGCGGGTGAAGCATGGTTTTAATTGTTTAGTAGTTCCAGGCGGGTTGTCTGCGTTGCGTTTGGTTATGCCAAAACTAGTATTTTCATTTAAAAATGTCTCTGTGTTGCTACTTTCATCGTTGAGTTGGTCGTCTTCAAGATTCTCCTCTCCTGGGAATTTCATTATTAAGACGAACAAAATTTAACGAGTTCACAATAAACAGTTGAAGCATAAATTGAAGCCATGAGCAAAGTTCCAAGTCGACTGACATCATATTTACGGCGGTACTTCGTGTCTTTTTTGACCTCATAATGTCTTGGTATATGGCCTTGGTTTTGAATATAAATCAAAATCTATCTCTAGTTCTTCTTGTCAAATATGGACAATGTGGTCAAATGACGCATACCAAATCTTTGTACCTTTTTACAACTAACATCATCCTAATGATACATATACAGTTATGCCATTTTAATTTTAATTTTGTAGATAATAGATAATATCGTATTATATGTATATATTGAAGCAAACGAAGCAAATCATCGGAATTTCAAACAATCTCGTCGACGATGGATTCTGTGCTGCTTGACAGGAACAGGATACCAACCCAGAAAGGTATCGTCGTTACTGTAAAAAGAACGTTGGGATTGTTTTATTAAAAAGATTATTTGTGTTTTTTTAACTTTTTGTAGTGTAACCTAAATTAGGGAATTTAAAACCCCGGTTTTTTTATGGAAATGTGTAGTTTTATGAAAAACTGAACATATCAACTTGTAGAATTACCGATGGAGTAATGGCCGAGAGGAATGTGTCGGCGGTGGTTTACCATCCTGTCATGGCTAACTTGGAACTTTGGGTCTTCTTTCTATAAAAATACAACTCTGTCATTCAGGGATGAGAAAATTTTCAATGTGGACGCTAAATTTTTAGTGTGGCAAAATGCTGGGGAAAATACTGGTAGAATATGTCAGAATTTGTTAAAAAAAGAGTATCGATAATAAGAACATCACACGGATTTTAACTCCAAAAAAAGACAATTGTTGGCTTGCTGTCGTCGATTTTTCACTATAACAAAGTAAATTTCTAATTCAATAAAATTAAGCTACTCAGAGTTATAAATGACCTATGTTCCTCTGCCTGAATATATGGCCCAACATTTTAGCCTTCTCTATTCCCCATTATTTTTGCGCGCAATGCCAAGAAGTACAATACTGAGATTTGTCACCACTTGTTTCACTTCCACATCGTAGCAGTAATACAAAACAAAAAAACTATACATTTCGTTAGCGTAAAGAAAACAAAAAGACAGAATCTAAACGAAGGAGAAAATATACATTTTTTCTTGTTTGCGAAAATTTGCAGTCCATCGAGTTGGGGTTCCACTTATTAACCGCAGCATAATAAAGGAAATAATCCGAAATTAATATTGATAGGGGCAATAGAAAATAAAGTTAAAAGTGTTGTGTGTACAGAAAAAAAACGAAGGGATGCATTTGTTTAACAAGCGGAAAATGTAGTGGAAATGCAAGAAATAATGAAGACTGGCAGTTTATCCCAATGTGTTTTGGATTTCAGTATTCCAACATCGTCAATCCATAAAGTATCAACAACAAATTGAAAAATGGATAAAGAATCTGACAGTGCATTGGATAGAGTTTTGGATATACAAAACTCAATCAGTTTAAATCCCTTCGACAGACCTCCTAACATCATGGATGATGACTTGAATAGTGTCACCCAGGAGGAACTGGAGGCAAATCTCTCCACAGATTGTCCAATAGGCAACATTGAGACTACCAATCAGACAAGCTGGGAGCAGCTGATACAGAGTGTTTTAGAAGATACATCCACGCAAGATGTTGTGGAACAAGAAGAGGAGGTGACAAATGAAGCGGATAATGCACAATTACCGCCGATAGATGACAGCGGAATTTTTGACATATTAAATAAGCATGAACTGCAAGTCAAAAAAAGTTCTGAAGATATAGATATGAGCGATACAAATAAGAAAAGTATTGAAAATGGAAATACTGAGCAGTACAAAGCTGAAGCAACATTCAACAACAACAGTGAGGAGGCGAGCCAACGCGTTAAATTGGAAGCGGTGACTATTATGGACATCTCAATGGAGGAAGAACAACTGCCTACCAAGAATGTCGGTGACTGTTACTACGAGGATACCATAAATGTAGAAGATATCGATAATGATTTGTGCCAGGTAGAAGTTTATGCCTCTACCAAAGACGTAGCTGCGGATGTAGTGAAAGTTGAGTACACTTCCTCTATTAAGGAAGAACCGAAGGATGAGGTCGACTATGACAACTTAAGTAATGCTTCTTCTGTAACAGTAGGCCATTTAGAAGAATCACATTGTGTCGAATGCAACGACAAAGAATCTCATTGGTCGGTGATCACCAGTGATCATTGCTATTCGCAGGAGGTAAAGACCCCACAAGAAAGAGATGTCATCAAAGAGAATTTGCTTAGCATTATACTCCATAGAAACGCGCAGAAGGATTATCGGCAGAAAGTTTCTTGTTTGGTGGATAAACTGTTGGATGGTTTGAATAATGATAAAATAGACAAAATTTTATATTCTTTAAATATGGCAGTCAAAACAGAAGAAAATGAGGAGCTAAAAGATATTTACAATGATAACGACGATAATATTGAACCTCCAGAAATTACAAAATCTCCACAGCTAACAGCAAGTTTCAAAGATGTTTCATGTTTAGAATCGAATGACAATGAGATCGAAAAAGAATTGGAACAAGAGCAGGATAAATGTGAGGAGATAAATGTAAAGGAAGCAGCTTCAATAGACAAAGAAAATTCCATTGATATACCAGTTACGGATATGGATACCGATGGGACATTAAATCCGCCTGATAATGGAGAGAGCGTTAAAGAGACAATTAATTTAAAATCGCCGAATATTGAGCTAAACTTTGACGAACATATAAATGAAATTTTAAATTTGAATGAAAATGCCAGTAAAGAATCACAGAAAATGGAAGATTCCGAAGATAAGCAATCAGAAGCTTTAAATGATACAAAAGACGAGGGCAAAAATCTGCTGCCATTTCCGGCAACCGAAGTGGAAATCCAGACATCACAATTAACCGAAAGTCATACAATACAGACATCCGTCGATGCAAGGTTTTTAGCCGATAATTGTTCAGAGCCGTTAGAACACCGTATGTTTGAAGAAGAATTCGAATTGTTGTGCAAAAATGGCCATTTAACGGTGGACAATTTTAAGTCGCATGCTACATCACCTCTTTTAGAGAAGCTAATGGAATTTTCAACACACCTACAAAAAGATTGTCAAGCATTTTCATCAGCATCGACAAATATTGATCAGAAATTACATGAATATATTCGACAACAATATGAACATTTCCAAGAGCTATTCAGGACATATTGTTACACAACTGTCGCAATAATGAAGCAATCTGTCGAAACCCAAACAGATTTTAAAAAACTAACAAAAGGACGCCGCAAGGAAATGAATATGGAATCAAAGAAAAATCTTATGAAAGCTTCAGATAACTCAGCATCATCGCTGTCATCTTCCACATCAGCCGACGAAGATGAGGCTTTTATTAGGGCGCAAAGAAAGAGGCATGCTTTTAAACGGCTGGCAAAACAGAATATACAATCTTCAGATTCTGAAAACAGTGCAATAAGAGCAAAATCTAGACCTTCTACGGCAGTTTCGTTTGCGCACCCTTCAATAAAATCAACACAAATGTTCACAAACTACTCTCAAGAATATGATGATGGCATTAACTTATCACAATATGTGCAATCCGAAATATTCGACATGGAGTCCACATCGCAACAATCACCGCCACCATCATCCGTGGAAGACAGCGAAGCGTCAGATAAAGAAAATGCAGAAAATAATGATACCATTCAGAATGAAGAAGACGATAATGGAGACAGCGATTCGACAATTATTTTCAAAATAAATCGGAATAAAAGCAAAAAGTCCATTCGGTCTTCACTATCAGCCAATCCATCAACCGAATCTAAAAAATATGGACCAAGTCATGATGATAATATGTCTGTTAATAGTGAAAGTGATAAGGAAAATTTAAGTGCAGGTCGGAAAGAAAGGAAAGTTAATGAACCCATGGATGAGAATGAAAAGAATGATAAAGAAATTGAAAGGTATGCCCAATAACAAATTAACTATTTAATTAAGATATTTTATTCTGATTTGGTCTGGTATTTTCACATTAAGCTGGTGCAATTGGATTTCTTGCTTTATTAATCTACGTAGACATAATTTATTTATTCAAATATGTACGTTATGGCGCCCGCAGTCAGAAAAAAGAAAGACAAATTCAGCAGAGACTCTTTACAAATCTTCTATAAAACTATGGCTCCTGCGATGCAATGCAGGACAACTGTATAACGGGCGGCTAACTGTTTCGATTTTGTCCTTTTACTACTAGGAGATCTTATGGAAGTTCTTCAGCCCAAAGTTACTGTATATCTGTGCGCTCTCCTATACATCATATTGCGCTGAAAATTTGGCAGTTTGTTACTTGGTCATCTATAATGTTTTTTTTTAATGGTCTATTTTGAGTGGGATAATCGTCTATTTGATATATTTGAGTCTATAAATTTACCAAATTATTAGCCCTTATAATACTGGCGCTATATTACAATTTGACACACTATAGTACATCCGGTATTTGCACGGGATGTTCAAAAAGTCTAAAAGGCCAGAACTTCCTGCTTATTGTTATTACTATTTTCTTTTGTAACGGGGAAATGAAATGAGATAGACAATTACGATGACTTATAAAGACCCCCAGAAATAAAACAAAATTACAATAGGATTTTAGGAAATGTTTTCTCATTGATGTAGTTGTAATGATCATCAATTTGGAATATAAAATGGATTTTCTGCCATGATGACGTTGCCACATGAGGCAGTCTCCCTCTATGACCATGACTATTATGACACTTGAGCATCATGACGGCTGTCTAACGTATCTGGTTGTCAATGTGGGCGATATTTCTTAGTTAGAGAGAGCGATTTGTAGTAGTTAAAAAAATTCATATAAAAACTTTTGAACTTTTAAAATTTGAGCTATTGAACAATTTCTGGGAATATAAACTAGATGCGATGAGAATAAACTAGATACGTTATCACAAAAAAGAGTATTAAAGGCCTCACAGTACATGGAAGGATACCGTAGAATAGGTAAATGTCAAACACCGTGAAAATGCTAGCTTCCTCAACTAGCAATTCTAATCTTTCCTCAGTAAGTGTTGATAATCTATAAGTTCTTTGTTAGTATCCCAATTAATAACATTAAAGACATGACCCGTTTTTAACTTCCAAAATCAATATTAGTAAGAAATTCGTCGATAGATGCTTATCTTATACTAGTCGTACACATTCGACCGTCAATATATATTTTATTCGTTAAAAATCTTGATCGTTTTTTACTATAAATTTACAAATCAGCATTTGTTTAGCTTTCATTTCATTTATTGAACAGTCTTGTAATTTAAAGCCTTTTGGCCAATATTAAACAAATTACAAAATGCATAAAATAAATACTACTTGAATTTGAAAAACAAAATATAACTTAGAATATAAAATTAAATTAACTAGTAACTAATTACCTATAACGCTCAAATTGAAGTGCACCACAAAGTAGGCGGTATGAATCATATCACATCATATCATTTATTTTACAATATTGCAAATTTAAAAACCTGTTGGCTGAATTAAAGCAAATTACAATATCCTACTTTCATTTACATGACGATAGATATATACTCTTAAAAATATATTTGTTCTGAAAGCTTTATTAATCTAGCTGTATTCGTGAGTCCATAATGTTAATTAATACGTTTTGTATATTTTGCATTTAACCAGATTAATTAATATCGATGGCCTCTCTAAACGTTCGTCCACAAATACGAGTTCCACAAAAAGCGGCGAAAAGAGTAAGCACAAGACCACGGCTGTCAAAAATCTGAATGACCGGTTTGATTTTATGGACGTGGAATTTGGTTCAGATGATGAGGTTAAAAGCGAAGTGAGTATGTAGCTATCAATAACATAAATGAGTGAAGAGAATACGTTACGATTGACCTTCAATGGATCGATATATAAATTAAATTTTTTATACATTTGTATGCATAGGCAGAGGAAGAGGTCATTACAGAGAAACAATTTCTGGAACGTTGTAATGAGGATTTCAAACGCCAAATGTTATACGAATCGAGCACAGATTCTGAAAAACTGGACGATGAAGATGATGAAGCACTTGAATGCTCTTCTGAGGAGGATGAAAGTGGTAAAAATTCTCCACTAGTCGAAAAATTCCTGAAAACCTTCGTTGTTGATGACAGTGATAATGATGTAATTGATGAGGATGACGAAGTTGGTTTGGATAGCGATAAGGATGAAGAATCCGCATCGACGACAATTAAAGAGGTCCCCAAAGAAGATGGAGACAAAAAGGACGAGGTAGCTGAAAATGAAACTAAAAAATTAGTTGATAATAAGGATATAGACGGAGATTCACCTACCGCATCCGACATAGAATTATTAAATGACAACTTATTGTTTCGGAAACGAAGTAGTCGTCCACAGAAATTGGATAAAATGTTATCGGATGCGGAAAAACGCAAAAAAATTAGTAAAATCGATGAAGAACTGATTAGTCTTAGTTCAGAAAGTGATAATTCTGATGTCGAGGCCGTAGATGAAGACACAACACAGTCGTCAAAGCCACGTGCTATTAAACCTATGTTGAGACCTGATCAGCTAGCCGGAGAAACTATAAAAGCGCAAAAAAGTGAAAATGAGCGTATATCGCGTTTGGAAAAAAAACATAATATGCTTGAGAAAGTACTAAAGGATTATCCGGATCTGGATAAGAACAAAGAGTTAATCTTAGATTACATAAAGGAATCTAAAACTTTTATCAAAGTTCATCCGGGTATAGTAAAGCATTTAAAGCCGCATCAGTTCGATGGTGTACGTTTTATGTACGACTCTTGTTACGGCGGCGTTGATTCGCTAAAGAAAAGTCCTGGATCTGGTTGTATTTTAGCTCATTGTATGGGTCTTGGAAAGACTTTGCAGCTAATAGCATTGTTACATACTGTGATTTCCTATAAGGAATTAGAAACTAAAAGAATTCTAGTTTTATGCCCGAAGAGTACGGTAATGAATTGGGCTGACGAGATTTTGAGATGGTTGGGCCCGTTGAGACAGAAAAATTTGAAAGTTTACACTTTCAATGACACATCGTAAGTAACATGAATTATAATATTAGCTAAAAACGTTACATTCCAGTTACGCTTCTCGTAAATGCAGTAGAATACCTTGTTAATCAAACTGACAAAATTATTTTGATTTCATTTCAATTCCAGTGATATTTCTGAGAAATTAAGTATTTTAAGGGAATGGTCGCTATCGAATCATACTCGAGCAGGTTGTTTACTTATAGGCTATGAAGCGTTTCGGACTTTAGTTTTTTATCATTCATATAAAAATCGTGGCAATTGCAGTGCTCAGCGCTTAGAACAAATACGTAAAAATGTAAATACTTATCTCCTGCAGCCTGGTAAGTGTCAGAAAAAACTTCAAGTACAAGGATATTTTTGGAACTCTTTTCATTAAAGGTGCTGACTTAGTGATATGTGATGAAGGTCATATTATTAAGAATAGCAAATCAGCTATTAGCTCGGCTGTGGCGCAGATTGTTACACCGCGTCGTATAGTCCTAACTGGTACACCAATACAAAACAATCTTAAAGAATGTAAGATTTTATTTGCGGAACTTGGAAGCGTTCTGTCTAATAATGGTTTGTGATCCTTTTTTAGACTACAGTATGGTTAATTTTATCAAACCGCTATTTTTGGGCACCGAAAAAGAATTTGCAAATCTTTACGCAAATCCCATTAAAAATGGACAGCATAAAGACTCGGGGAAAAGTGATATCAAAGTTATGAAACAAAGATCATTTGTTTTACACAAGAAACTTTCGAAATTTGTACAGGTATGTTAAATAATCTTCAATCTGCCTGGAAATTTTTTGTTCAATAACCTAAATAACTGTATTATTCGTTATGATTTCAGCGCAAAGAAGCCGAATTGCTTAAGACATTCTTACCACAAAAATTCGAATACGTCTTATTTATACCTATGACCGACGTGCAGAATAATCTGTACCAATATATTTTAAATACAATAAAAAATCGAGAGGATAATTATCGAGGCAAAGGTCTTATTACCGATTATACATGCTTGCGCAAAGTAAGTTCGCCAGGATTAACTAAGGTACAGGTTTTTAATGTATTTTTCATTGTAGATTTGGACGCATCCGAAGGTTTTGGAGGATGCGTGGAAAAATGCTATTAATGTGAGTCTTGATAATATTAGAGTACTAATTACTTTATTTTATTTGAGTGAATGCAACTATTCTTTAATCGTATCGTATTATTGGCAACTTGTACTGTTTCCAATAGCAACGCAATAAAAAAGAAAGCCGTAAAACGCAAATGGGACATAATTCGGAAGATGACCAACCTGATGACATTTACGACAGCCAAACAGGTCAGATGTCGGTGACAAACGATTGGTGGCGTAGCTTGGTTAGTGAAAAAGACTTGGAATCAGTTATGCCGAGTAATAAACTGCGGACAATGTTTAAAATATTACAAATGTGTGAAGAAAAAGGCGAAAAATGGTTCGTCTCTTAAAAAAAAAAAACTGTGATCACATTTCTCATATTTTGTTTTAGTTTGATATTTTCAGCTTTTGTTGCAGTCCTAAATGTTGTGGAATATTTTTTTGATAAAATTACTAAGAATGATCCAACAATTAGGCATGAATTAAGTAAGTTTTTTGATGCAATATGTTATAGAATTGAGCGGCTATTTTTTTAAACGTTTTTTAGATATTAATTCCCAATCATCACAATGGGAATTGGGTAAAGACTATTATCGACTGGATGGTAAAACCCCCAAATCTATCCGACATGCTATGATCAATGAATTTAATGATGTCCTCAATAAAAGAGCAAGAGTGTTTTTAATTTCTGCCAAAGCTGGAGGTCAAGGTATAAATTTGATTGGTGCCAATCGAGTTATCATTTTGGACACATCATGGAATCCTTCAAATGATCAGCAAAATATATTCAGAGTGTTCCGTTTGGGGCAAAAGAGGAATTGTTATATTTACCGACTGTTGGCGATGGTATACCATATTAAAAACTTTATTAGATTGATTTGATTAATTGATATCATTTCGTAAAGGGTACCATGGAAGAGAAAGTTTATTCCCGATCCGTCACCAAACAGGCCATGAGTTTTAGAGTGGTAGACGAGCAACAGATTGATCGTCATTATAGTATGGCTGAACTTGCTGAACTGTATACGTAAGTTTACTGTTGTCATTTTTGGAATTTTATTTTACTTCTAATTGAATTGTTTTTTCAGGCTAACATTGCCCGACCACAGTAATCGACCAACACCTATTCTTCCCCAAGATAGCATTTTGGCTAGACTATTGCACTCTTTCCCTGAATTGGCTTACAAATACCATGAACATGACAGTTTGCTGGAAAACAAAGTAGAGCAAGAACTTAGTGAACAAGAAAAGAATGAGGCTTGGACTGCCTATGAGAGAGATTTGCAAATGAACTCTGAAATTCGTGAAATGCCAAATATGGAAGAGTACGTTTGTGCTTGTATAAAGTTGTACTATATATTGATTAATGATATTCTTTTTTGTACAATTACAGTGCGCAAAATAAATTTAATGCGTCGAATTTAGCTAGCTATATGTCACCATTTTCTGGTTTAGACGTGAGTAATAATAATACAGCTAATTCAAATAATAGTAGTAATAACAAAAATGTGAGTATTATTTTTTATTTATTATTTGTTGATTTGTGTTTTGTTTTCTAGTTATTGCATTAAGAATTATAAACGCATATAAATATTGAATATCTCCTTCGAAAATACATATTTTTCTTCGGCAAAAATATGGAGGTGTAACAAAAACTGGCTGATAATTTTGTGAAAAATATTTGAAAAGTTTACTCAATGTTGATTAACTTCACGAACATATATTTAAAAACAATTCAACCTTTGATGAATTATTTAAGAAAAATACATTTTTCATTTACTGTAGAATATAAATCTAAGTTAGCGCCTGTTGTACCCTGTATTTAATTCCCCCTGTGGCTTGTCGTATGGTGAAAACGAAATGTAACAGTCCTATTTCAATTTAGTTACTAAAATACTGATACATAATACATTATGTAGCAAGAAAACTAGTTTGGCCCTTTTTTATTTTGCTGCACATGGCGATGCTTCTACTTTGTCTTTACATTTCACTTTGAGAAATTCTGTTTATTTAGTTATTACATCTGATTTTAGTTAAACTTAAATGTTTCTAGTTTGCTTTTCAATTGGTTAAGAAAAAATTTTAAATCGTTTCGTTTAAGGTTATGTGGAAAATTTTGGTAGAATATAGGAATTCAGAAATTAAGAAAGTAATATGGTATGATTTGGCCAATTCAAAACTCTCTTTTGTAAGTTTTAGCTTTTATAAGTAAATTATCATAAAATAAAATAATACAAATTAAATTGTTTATATATGTGCAAGTAATACAAATAGTAGTTCATATGCTCTAAAACGACAGAAGCAAGAGTTATTAGCATTCCAATACGCCAGGAGCGGATTCATTTTTTTATTGTATAAATTGTAATTTTTAAGCCATTGTAACACTCGTTGAGAAAAAACTGCTCTTTGAAATACATATTTATCAACATGACGAAATTATTAATTATAATTATATTATAATAACAATTAAAGCTATAAAAAATAAATAAAAACCTAAGTACCCAAATGCTAAAAAATACTACTGCAAAATGCAATATTAGACATATTGAATACCTGTAGCACACTCTTTAAAAAACAGCTTAATTCTGATATAAATAGCTACTTGTTTCGACAGGAGAATGAAAGAAACTGCGGACATTAATCCTTAAATAATTTATAGAAGAGAAAAAACGATCGACATTGAATGTAAATTTCAAAAGACAACGCCCAAAAAAACACGTCACAGGTGAAGTTATGTGAATGCGTGGTTGGAGTAAAGATAAATAACTATCGGATAGCCCTCTTAAAGGCCAATCAAATTTTATTCATGTATCGCTTAACAGTACCAGAACAGATTTCAATGCAATACTAGGGTTTGTTTTACTCGTCATGTTGTATCAACCGCATTTTACTTGATCGAAATACGTTTGTTTGTGAACAGAGTAAAGCTGTTGTGAATAATATGTTTCAACATTTCGTTCTTCTTTTAATATCAAAGCTGATTTCTTTGATCATAAATTTGACAGATGACACGTATCGAACATCAGGTGATATATGTATTCATTTATAATGAAACACATTTGTGTGCCACAATACTAATTAAGAAAACGTTATAAGCAGCAGGGCTCTAATTTCAACTAAATACCCAAATGGGTTTTTGTTCAAGGTGCGCGATTAACATTATCAGTTTATAATTTGCTTTGTTTATTTTTTTAATTGCTGCAAATTTGATCTTCCACCGATTGCTGAAGTAGTTTCAATTTTAACTAAAATATGCGTATCGTATATCTGCATGAATTTCAACGCCACTTATTTGTTTACTTCATTAAATGAAAATTAATTTTTCCCTCCTTTCGAATAGATGTCCCATTTTTTCGGCACACGTGGTTTCGGTCAGCCTCTATTACAATCTCTGTTGGGGCCAAATAATAATCCAGCAACAACCCAACAATACCTTGATCTTCTGAATTATTACAAAAATCTTGGGAGTTACGTTGATCTCAATTCTTACTCAGCCCTTATGGCTGCTGGGCGAATGCCAAGTGCACCTTCAGCACCGCCTGCCACTAACCCGTTGGCCGCTCTTGGAGATTTAAGCATGTATGGATTAACATCACCAGCATTGCAAGGTCTAGGCCCGGCAGCTAGTACAATGAATTTAGCCAATAGTGTTTTGGCTGGAGCAATGCCGCAACTGCCGCCTTCTTCATCCGCATCGATGTATACATCGTCAGCTCCATCAATGTTAGCTTCGACGGTAACGAATCCTGCTTTGTCCTCCAGCGGCTTAACAAATACTACGAATTCAGCTGCCTTGTCAGCATTTGAACAGTATACCCACTCGTTAAGAGGCACTTTCCCAAATATGTACAGTTATGCCGGCGATTTTGGATTAGGTTCATCTGGTTCAACAATATTGGATAAATCAAAGACTAGTAAAACTTCGAAGCAATCTAGTGGTGGTGGTAGCAAAAATTCTACAAGTTTGCCTGGAGGTTCTAAGAGCACTAACTCAGTGAGCTTATATCCTGGGTCTTCGACTTATATTACACCGCATCAACAACAGCAGCAGCAGCAACAACAACAGCAGCAGCAGCAGCAACAACAGCAATCAAGGCCTAGTTCGAGAAATACACCAGCCGATTCAGTTAACAAAGCAAAGCCCACATCGTCGCCAATGGGGCTGCCTCCAACAACATCTTCAACACAAATTGTCACGCCGTCATCAAACTCTATGTCGACATTTTCCTCAAATTCGGGAACTCCAATTGGAAAAGCTATGGTTAGTGTCAAGGATTTGATAAATGCAACAAAACCGGCGACGAAAGAGGCCACAAATAGCTTAATTAATTACAGGCGATCTGATTCATCTGGAAGTACTCAAATGTTAACCAAACAAAACCAAAAGATGGGTGAACCGCTTGATTCTGCTCCAAATTCAAGTGGAACCAATAAATCAACGACAACATTTCCTCCAAATAGCACAACGAATTCCAAACAATCGGCCAATTCTCTAAGCCCTTCAACGCACCACACGCCATTATCTGGGTCAGCTTCAAAACACCCACAAAAGTCTTCCAATGCAGGTCACAACGCACAGCCGTCAAAATCCTCGTTAAATATGGGTATTTTGTATCCGAATTCTAAGGGTTCTGAGAAGCCCTCGTCTTCGAAATCTAACTCGCCATTGAATATGGGTATTGTTTATCCACGTAATCAAAAATCTTCTACTTCGGAAATGCAGATAATACCCACCTCTTCTCCGCCGGGAACCACTAGCATATCAAAGCAGTTAAATGATTTATCACCTAGTATATCCTTAACTGCAGTCAAAAACACACCGCCTAATAAAAGCTCCAATTCCAACATGAAGCCCATTGCAGCCCCACAGGGTATTCAAATAAATAAAGTTTTACAAAACAACACAACGATCAGGCGGACCACCAGTCCGGTTGGAACTGCAACTCCGAGTGGCTCCTCTCAAAAAAGCCCTCCAACTAACAGTGGTGGTAATTCTAAATCCTCTCCGGCAAGTCAAAACAATTTCATTGCCAGACTTAAAGCGGCCAATAATAAGAAATCTTCTATAGGCAATGGCAATATTAATCCGCCGCCTTTACACAGAGCAAACACAACGTTAGGCACCACCACCTCAAGCACAGCATTAAATATTGCAAACAAAACGACTTCTGGTTTAACAATTACTAATGTTAAAGCTCCCATTAAGGCGCAAGGCGTGGCAAATAAACCACCAACAAACACTAATACAAATCAAGCCACAACTTTGGCGAAGCAGCAAGCTGCAGCGTCTGTAGCCAAGTCTAATATTCAAAGGACACCCACACCGACAAGTAACATCAATCCCACCTCAAAATCGAGTAGCATTGTCGCATCCAATTTACAAAAATCTGTTACATCTCCTTCCTTGCCATCTTTAACTTCTATAAAGAGAACCATTATTAAAAGACCTTCTCCCAATACCAGTGTACCGAACAAATTACCCGCCCTAACTTCCTCTCCATCCTTAACCGTAACAACGAGTAATAAGCTACCCATAATAAGCAGTGTTAAATCGATGTCATCTTCTATGGCTACCATAAGTAAAACTTCACAAGGGAAATCCAACGTATCCGCAGTTCTACAACACGGCAAGCACAATTTGCCGTCTGCAGCGAATGTTTCGAAAACAATAGCTCAAATGCAGAAACGCCCATCTACCATAAACTCGTCATCATCGGCGGCAGCAAGTTCTAGTGGCAATAGCACACGTAATGCAGTTAATATAAGACCGGTGGACAATAATCAAAATCCGACGGGATCAGGGGGTAGTGTTTATATAATAGAGACTAATATCAACGATAAAAAGGTTGCAATAGGAACGCCAACGAAAAGGTAAATTTGAAATATAAGAATTATAGCGCTACACACACTTCCGTAAATATATAGTGAGACTATTAAAAGACCTTAAAAAACCCCGTTTTCGGTTTTTGGAAATTTGTTTAAAGATTGAGCTTTTCTGTAGAGTATACTTGGTTAATTCAGCTGATCCATAATAATTTTCTGAAACAACACACAAACTATTCTAAAAGAAATTGAATAGAATAAATTAATGTAAGAAATCTAAGATTCTTTAAAACCTTGTTTTATAATTTAACCATAATCAACTATTGGTATTATATTACAATCTGACTCACAATTAACTTAATAACTAATTAATAATGTAAACTCTTTTACTTTCTGTACATTTTCAGTGGCGGTGGCACGACTGTTACCAAAGTTCTTATGCAAAATCCTAATAAGCGTAAGACCTCAGATCCTATACCCAAAGATATTAGTACTGATTGCAAACGGGCGAAAAATTAATTTGTATTAAACATTATATCAAAATTTGCTTAGGTTATTTCTTTTAAATCGCAATTTCGTCATGCGAACTAAGATTTATTCGTATGCCGTTAAATAAGGAAAATTAATATGTTATTAATAATGTTGCATTAACAATTTTAAACTTTATTCTTAACATAAAAACAACTTTAGGTGACATTTTGTACTATCGATTTGTTGTATAATTAATATCTAGTATGTAAGTATAATTATATTATATATCCAAATTAAAGTTATTGTCGCGCGAATAAATGGAAACACTTTTTATTTCTAATAAATGTAAAAACATGTGCAAAATAGAGATATAAAATAAAAATTGCATGGTTAATGTTGTATTTTATTTAGCCATGTAAGGCACAATCGGCTGCTTGTACATGAAGTCATAAATTTAGGGTTTAGCACCATCTATCATCCTTGTTTCTCGTGAGGCATCATTCATTTA
>JAHXMU010000016.1:2871773-2935611 GCA_019455685.1 Philornis downsi
TATATATAGATATATATATATATATATATATATATAGATATATATATGGTTGTTTTGGTTCGGCAGAAAACAAGATGGCAAGAAAGTCTCCAGAAGAGTTCATCTCCACATTTGAAACAGCAAAATGACAAAATGTATTTTAACATGCAAGGTTATATTCATCAAGTCTTACCACTGTATAAAATATTCCATTCAATTCACAGTCTTACAAAAAGGAATAAACAGTTTAAAGCCCAAACGAAATGAAGAAGATATTACCTTGTAGATGCTCATTGATGTCATATCACCAAATCACCACTTCAAATAGTGGAAATGATTTGACGTTGTGAGCCCTAGTGGAAATATGGTATTATGCCCTGTTGAAAAGAACCAAGACATGTTCAGTATACATTATAGACTCTGTTATTTTATTCTGCTGTTAGTTGCTCTGTTACATGCCGACAATAAGAAAAATGAAACGTCAACAAAACAATTAAACTACAGTTTAAAGAGAGCATACAAAGAAAACAACACAACAAGAAGCGAAGACTGTGGATTCGTCAACGGTCTTCATATTTGTTGCTCCATTGCAATTGCGACAGTTGTATTGAGTATATACGGATCTACTTCTAGTAAATATATAAACAGAAGCTGGCGCCACATCTCATACTAAAATTATTTGCAACAAAGTATTGACGAAGACAGTTTTGGCAGAAATCAAGCACAAAGCTTGTTTAATTTTCATAGAAATTTACTTGTGTGTGACCTTACGGCGCTAAGCCTCCATCGGATTGAACTATTCCCACATAATCTAGGGTGTCACTTTGAGGTGAGATTTTCTTAAACCCTGCGAATTAAAACTTGTGAAAATAATTGGCATCTCAATTATTTTCAGCGTACGATGTCTCAGCAACCTGTCGCCTTGTTGACCCGCAAAGAGACCTTCAGTGCATGTCATCGCTTACATAGGTAAGATAATACATCAATAACCAAGTGTCCCATCGTTTCCTCACTACTTGACAATGTATATAAGTATGTAATTTCCGTATTATCAACATACATATAGACGGGGGAAAGTGAGAGAAGAAAAAAAAACGCTAGAGTCACTATGTATTTGTGGCTTTTGTTTCATATAATGTATTCAACTTTATAACAACGGTTTCTTTCCTTTCACTTTCATTACGTTTCAAATAATTTTTCATTATCTTTCATTTAATCAGCGTTTCTTTCTTTCTGTTTGTACTCTCATTTTGCGCAGCAAACATTTGAGCGATGCCGAAAATGCTGAAATTTATGGCAAATGCAATAACCCAAACGGTCATGGCCACAATTATACGGGTAAGTGAATAGTAGTAAGCATTTATACCACATATACATATGTACATCTATGTATGTGCACATTGTCCTTAAAAGATTAAAACACATATAACGTTTGTTACCCACGAAAGTGTACTAATTTGATATGGATTTAATAATCTGGTCCTTTCAAAGAAGTTCTAGTTGCACTCTTTTTTTCATCAAAACCATCGTCGACGATAATGCCCCACTAGATTTCATTCGCTTATGCTTATCGGACATAGCTTCTTCATATGATTTCTACTATATTAGCCTGTGAATAAAGAGATAAAGCGTGCAGCGTTGATAGCAGCAATGATAGAAGATATGCCAAGTGCGCCCAAAAATTTAGATTTACTTGTTTTATAAAGCTTGATTGAAAAAAGACGTTTCGGAAGAATGCTACTATCATAATGCCCGGCTGCCTGCATAGCTACAAGGTGGCGCACCAATTGTGTTACAATTGGAAATTCAAATAACTTTATTTTAATCAATGTATTTTATATATTTTTTTATTGCATAGAAGATTCAATTTTATTTTAAATAACTAATTGGTTTTAAAGATGATAGATCGTAAACTATCGCCATTCTCATTCACGCGGCGGAAAGTGGAGTTTCTGGATATTAATTTGTTTGAGTCTATGTGTGCAGTTGATCCATCCTATTGGAACCAAATGCTGTTGAAACGGATACGTCTTCGGCGCAGTTCTGGCTAAAAACTCCTTCAACATCTTTTAATAAAGATCCCCATTAACAGTCGATAGTTAGCTGTAGCACGATTTGTGCGGTATAATGTACTTCGCTATAATGATTGTGAACAATTCATCAACTTTTTAATGAGAATTCCTTCTTGATTGTACAGAGCCGAATAACAGCAGAAGGGTTCACTTATGAGAAACATTCGCAAAACTTTTTTTTTTCTTTTTCTATACACGCAAACAAGTAAATGGCGTAATTATATTATTGTTAAGGAATTAAATAAACTTCAAAGAAAAGAAAATTGTAGATCGGCATATCTTTGAAGCTTCTAGACCGATAGGTATGAAATTTATTTGCAACATACTTTTGTGATCGGGGAAATCTTCATAGATTATACTTTGTTGTTATAAAACAAATTTTAGATCGATTATATCTCAAGACATTTTTGATATATTCAAATGAATTTTGGTGTATATACTATTGTAATGGAGGATAATGTATACCATTAGCAAGGTAGCGACCGACGTTACTTTACGGAAATAATATTTAAAAACATTTATATAAAAAAAAAATTCGAATAAATAAGACGTAAGTATGATATTTACCACACAGTAGTACTTTAATTAATATACAAATAAAAATATAATCTAAAGATATAGCGAACATTAAGTAGTAAACCTCCAACAATGAGATTGAATTAATTTGTATCAAGGTTTCTGGACATCAGCGCAATTGTCATTGATATAAACAGAACTGTCAACATTTTCCAACCGCGCCATATTTGAACCGAAACACATTTCCTGTTCTTAAACAGAACTAAAAACTAAACCATTGCCAAACAGAACCACAATCCTCATCACTTTGGAAGTAAAATAGGTTTGGTTCATTATATTTTATGAATTGGTTTTTGCATGTGTAACAACCTTTCCCCCACCGTTCTGATGAAAGTTAGTGAAAGTAAGTAGTTTAAGCTTCTTAAATCGGCATTCGCAATAGCCACTAAACAGTAGGTTATTTTTGTGACTCTTAGATTAGTATGCGTGTAAGCTAATTATATTAGAAGCCCTCCCGTGTTTAGGGGATGAAAGAGAATTTATTTGTTTTCGCGTCTTCCATTAAGAATTATGAATGGCTATGAAATATGCAAAATAAAAAATATATAAATGCAGCCGTACTTTAAAACTTTAAATTTTAAAATTCTAAAATTATAAACTTTAAATTCTAGACTCTTGTAAATAAGTAAATATAATTCATTATTTAATAAATATTAGATATTAAATAAATAATTTATTATTCAAAATCTTGTGGAATTGATTGTTTTGAATCTTGCTGAATAGATAGGTAGTCCTTAATAGATTTCAACAAATTTTTGAATAGTAAATTCTATTCAATTGAAAAATGTTGTTTCTTTAGCATTGCACGAAATGTATAGGATTTTTTATGCTTTGCTCTTGTTTTTAAACAGCACCATTAAAAAATTGTTGTTTAGTCATCTACATGAATTTCAAACGAAATAAATTTTTCCATTTAAATGTTTTCTATTATTAAATTTTTGGTCATGCTAAGCATACATGGCTATATGGTTCTATTATTAATGAATAAATAAAAATAAAAATAAAATAAATAAAATAAAATAAAGAATAAATTCAATTATTAATAATAAATGATGTTTTGTTCTTCGTCCTGTTATATATGCAAACAATTGTTACTAAAATTAAAGAAATCGTAGAAAGTCCCGGAACATTGGTGGGATCCTAATATTTCTATAGCTATGTTCTAGAACACGTTCGTTTATTTCTATTTTTGCATTATAATTAATTTAAATATTTTTTAATATTGCATACTCCGTTATATTTATTACAGTTGAAGTAACCGTTCGCGGTCCTATAGATGTACGCACTGGTATGGTGATGAATATAACAGATTTGAAATTAGCCATGGATGGTGTTATATTCAAACAATTGGATCATAAAAATCTAGACAAAGATGTTGAATATTTTCACAATGTGGTATTTAAAAAAATCTTATATTTACATCCATCAATTTTGTTTATCTTTTTCCCTTTTCAGCCCAGTACAACCGAAAATCTTACCGTCTTTATATGGGATAATGTACGCCGAGCTCTAAAACGCCCAGAACTGTTGTATGAAGTTAAAATTTATGAAACTGAAAAGAATTCAGTTATCTATCGTGGGCCTTATATTCAAAATGGGCAATATTTCAATAATAAACGTACAGCAAAAACCAGTTGTAACAACATATCATCCGATTCCGATTAAATATATAACAAATATGCATGCAGACCGACATTGCTTTATAAAGGGCTAAAAATTGATATGTAGTATATTTAAAACGATTTATTGATTTAAACTATTTTAATTTTAAAATATAATATCCCTTAATTTACGTAATTTACCATATGATATTTTTCTGCGAACAAGTGACTACAGTTTATATGAAAGTATTCATTTCGTATATATTGGCTTTAAAACGTTTTCCATATGCACTGTTCATACGTTAGATTTTCACTTTTTATTATTGGTCTATTATTTAATTAAACACGCTTTACTATGGATATTATCCAATTGTGTAAAAAAACAGGAAGAAATGATATTACGTTTTGTGTAAGTATGAAGTGGTACAAGACGAATGTGATCGATCTGCTCACTCATAATATATTAATACTAAAATACGGTAATGTGTACTAAAATCGTAGCAACAATATAGCACATGTGTTTATAAGTCCTTGTCATCAAAAACAATAAAGAAGCAAATGTTTGCCAAATATATGCAGAAAATATAATTTCTTAACTTAATTTTCAGAAAGTAGCTTTAGCTGCAAACTAAGACCGCAGGGTCTGTTTGGTATTATTCGAACTTTGATTTTAGAACGAAGAAATTCTTTCAATACCCATAGAACAGTAGATAATTTTCTATGAATTTTGTTTAACGCTTCAAAGCTGTTCGTAGTGCATCGAAAGAGAGTGAATTTATTTGCAACCACTAGAGAAAGTGAAAAGTGAGACGCCAACAAAAAGCATCATTTCATTTTATGTTCCGAAAAATATCTCTATTTTTGATAAAAACGTTTATGTAAGCATTAATTCATATAAGTTCAAATTTTCCTTGGATACATTCCTCGTCGACCATTCCATAGTTAAAGAAGATTCTTTACTTTGTAAAGGAGGCTTAAGGCCTAAGTACGAGCGATTTCTTCGTAGAATAGGTCACTGTTTGCGAATTTTATGAATTAGCACAATGATGACATTCAAGCGATTATTAACACTAACACTGGATTTAGCCGGAATATAATTTTCTCTGCCTCTGTCAGTTCCGCATTATCTGACAATTTTGGAGCTTACTCAGGCACGAGATCTGAACAGAAGGTGAGTACTTGTATGGACAACAACTACCGCTAAAAAGACGGTTTATAACTATTTCTTTGAGGTTCGACTACAATGAGCAAGATATTGTGGATGATTTTGGTAAGACCGGCATATTTTCCAATATCAATTTTAAAAACGGAATCAATTTGGTCAGATTATTTCAAGTAAACCATTTTGTACTCCAAACGAGTAATATTTCTAATAACAGAATGAAAAAAGTGTACGGTCGCCATATAATAATTAGCCATGAGCAATTATATAACACCCTACACTACAGTATCTGACGAATGTTGGAATGCCCTGGCCCAAGCAAATAAAATGTAACGTCGATGGCCTATTTGAAAATTCCGACACGATCCATTTTGAATGGGACTGGCACCAAAGTATATATGGACAATATAGTTGCCATTAAATAATGTTGTGCGAGCTGTGGAGGTGGGCTTGGACAGTCCATTTTCATGGAGACGATAAAACCAAGGAGGTATACCCACTTTTAATAGGTTTCGTCATTGTGTAAACTAAGCATATGCCTCGCTATTTATTTTGCCTCAAATTTCAATTCGATTTCAAGATTTTGATTTCGTCAGACAAACTCAGAGTTTCATTGAGTCGACTTGTATATATTTTATATGGTTCCAATACTTCGAAATGTTACAGACAATAGCATAAGCTTTATATAATAATGCAGTGTTGAGTATAAAAACTTTCCTCATTTATCTAACGTTTTGCAGATATATTAAAATATAATATATAGCAATATACATATGTATGTATATGTATGTTTTGATTGATTAGAAATGCCCACTAAAACAAATACAACTATGCCAACAATACTAAAAAAATAAAAAATTACAATGTGTTACGTGTTGCATATTTGTGAATTTACATGCGCTTCTTTTTTTAAAATCCCCAAATGGAACCTTCTACTTAAAATCAATTTTAATCGTTAGTTTTTCAGCTTTTACTAAACTTGCCTATTAATCCATTAGAAAGAGCGATTGTTAATTAATATTAACTAATAATATAGTATATTACAGGTGTTTATTATCCGATTGTCAAGAGTACTCTGAAGACGGCTAACGAAGTTTGTCGAAATATTGGACAATAAACACCCTTATTAGAAGAAAGCAATCATCCTTCAGTGAGTCTAAAAATGGAACGCGTGTAAGCTCACTGAACGTGAGAAGTTCCCATGTCTTATTCATGGGATTCAAGTTTTTTTAATCATCCTTCAATTTAATGACCTAACAGGTTTATGTTGAATACAATTCAAGTATTTTCATCCATTCCTACAAGTAAATCTAGCTTGTTAAATCACTTTAATTTTGCTCAGACAACAACATCCATATTAATGATGTAAACTATAATAGTAAAAACTATATTCTCGTTTACTTCAATATTTAGAGATATTATATAATTTCTCAAAAATTGCTGCTTTGAAAAATCTCTATAGCTCGTGAATTACACGGAATTTTAAAATTTGTATTGGGTATACCTATAGGTGTGCGTCTAAATAAGGTCAATAACAATCGCGAGTAAACCTGAATTTGTCCTAACTTCATTTGAGTCGTTTTTTTGTAGACGCAAATGTTATCTGCGAATGCAAAAAAGTAAATTATCAAAATGTTATAGCATTGCATATGTAATTTTTGAATGAAATAAGTTAAGAATTAATTAATCTTTATATTCCCGAAAGCCATTTTTCGTTATCGCCTAGCAAATCTGGATTTTTAAAAAAATTTTACATGAGACACGCTAAGAAATTAAAAACTTGTGAGATATATATATATACTCGTATATAAATTTACAGTTTGTCTTTTCTTCTCGGTAGACTTGATCATTTTTTGGCAACCACTGCGCAGTCCAGATCCAATTCCAGTTATTGATTTTGCTAGCAAACATTTTTGGTAACTTAAATATTAGTTTGAGAATTTAAGATGAAATTTATCGTATGTAAAATGACGTTTACTCACTCCTTATCGTAATACAGACTTCTTCCATATCGGTAAAACCAACCTTTAATCAAACAAGCAAGTTTTATTTTTAATTAAATATATTTCGTTATTTGTATATTTCCTATTATCTTTGCCATGATATACTACATACTAATGAATTTTATTAATTATGTCGATGCTTAATTAACGTACAATTTTTTATTGCTTGGCCCTAAAAAAATTTTGATATAAAGCTATTTTGATAAGTGATAATTAGATATTTTGAACATGTGAATAGATGTTTTATAAATAAGGAAATTATTATTTTAATAAATAAACTTATTTATATTTTCGTTATTTGTCAATATATTTTGTTTTGTTAAGAGAGCATAATATAAAACAGCCTAAAAATTTTAGATTTTCATCATCTATATTGATACAGCTAGTACATTTTGGAGCGATTATCTTAGATAATTTTTCTATATATTTATATATTTTGTTCTAAGATACAACCTTTATAATAATATTAAAAAAACAAAATTTCGTTTAAAATTTTATATGTCTTTTTTGGTTCTTAAAGAAGTTTTCATTGAATTATTTTGATTTTTGTAGGAAGTTCGAGAATTACAAAAAATAATTGAGTCAAATTTTGTCAAATGAATTAATTGATTTGCTTTGTATATATATATTCATATTTCTTACTATAATCTAAAATGTGAACACTTTATTATGACTAAATTTGGTTATGATGTATTATTTCCTTTGTTAATTTAAATGCAAAACCCTACAAATCTGCATGGAACATACATTGTAAGCATATTGTTATTGAAATTTGCGGGGACGTAGTTTTTGGTAAAATGCATCACAATCAATCAAAATGACAAATTTGAATTCTTTGTTAGCTACGTGGTTTTGCATTTCAAAAATGTGTGCATTTTTATGCATGATTTATGAATATTTCCAAAGATGTATTTAATGGAACATGACTTTTAGGAAATAAGTAATCAATGTTAGTTATGTGAAGTCTCTGATTTTTTAAAGTGAGCGATAAGGTATTATACTGAATCGCACAACCTGCAAATAAACAGGAAAACATATGTAAGTATGCTAGAACATATATATAAAAGTATGACCAAAATTTAACTCGATTTATATTGTGGTTTCAATAATATCGTATGATTTATTAGGAATTTCTAGTATTACTATCATTTTCAGAAACAACGAATAAATCTTGCAGACTATTGTGAATCGGTTTGCGATTTTTAATTCATACCCGCATTTTGTGACCGGCTTCATGATTCCTAAGAAGCAATTTTGTTTATGTCTTTGACTAGACTATTGTGAATCGGTTTGCGACTTTCATTTCATACCGCATTTTGTGACCGGCTTCATGATTCCTAAGAAGCAATTTTGTTTATGTCTTTCTGCTTATTAGGAAATTGGTTTTGTTATACTCTGTCTTTGGGGTTTTAAGCGTTTCTCTTTTCAATGTCTTTTTTAATTAACAGCATTATAATCATTGCAATAGTTTATAGGTATTTTGGAACAAAACTAATACTGATTATATGTACATATAGTAGCTAGCTAATATGCCATATGTATAACATTTAATTGATATATTGTGCAACAATTTCAATAATAATATATCACCTATAGAAAAAAATCTATAATCTATCAACAATACCTCATTTAAAGGATATAAATCTCGTTTGACTATGTAAATATTTATGACTACATACATAACTCTCCCTACTACAACATCAGCAGAACTCCCAATAACAAAATCAACCAATAGCAAGCTTAATATTCCTGAATTTATCACGTTGTGACTGTCACGGTTCGAGTTTCTTACAAACCGTCACCACGTCAATGGCGCCAATTTCATATTGAGCTTTTAAATTCTTTACCCGGATTACGTATACTTATAAAAGGTATGCCGAATTCAAATTCATCCACAGGCCAATATTTGAGCAGAGGTTGTCGCTGTGGTAACTCATTTTCTACATAGAAATACGCGTAGACAACCAGTACAGTGTAGGCAGCAATAAAGATGAATACATGCCAGAATCCATGCAAGTATGGAAAACTGATGGACGACCAAACATCACAGAACATACGATCGTTGATCCAGCAGAAACAAGCTACGACCCAAACAGCGAATGAACGCAGACCTAAACGATAGACGCGTTGGTCTTGGACTCTGCAATGAATGAATAAAATAGTAATCGTAGTTAAATGATAAAAAATAGATATGATTGTCAGAAAAGAGATTTCAGTAATGGCTAAGCACACAACAAACTGCGTAAATGAAATACATCTTCGCCAAGCGACCTTTCCGGTTAGTACGCTGACTATCGCGCTTAACATTTTAGGTTAACATCTTTGGTGTGACCATTTAATATTTTTTAGAGAACTGAAGGTAGTACGATTATATTTTAAGCACAGGACAAGCAGCAAGGTTCCGAAAACTGATTTGGACTTTAGAATCTACAAAATGTGGCAAAGAAAAATTGTTTAAAACAAAGCAACCACGTCAAAATATGACCACTTATATTTTTGAATTCAAAAGTGGCAAAATTCATTATTGTCCACATAATTTTTTCCGAAAGCATTTTTCCTGTTCTAAAAATTTTATTTTGTCTTACATCATTTGGTTCAATAATTTCTGACTATAATTATGTTTACCACATTTTGCTCTACAAATCACTGTGCATTATTAATCATTAGATCGCTGCAACAGCAACAATATGAATAACTTGCACATACGTATAGAAGAAATTAATTCTACTTTATTTCCCGGTTTAATTGACGTGATTATTATCAGGTACGCTTTTATTTAAATGTTTTCAGGTCAAATTAGTTTCATTAGCAAAACATTTAATTCGTCAGAAGACAACAGTATTGCAAACAAATGCTTACGGCTCAGTCGTTTGCGCTAAAATCACATATGTTTTTAACAATATTTGCATTTTCACAATTTGTATATCCTGGACAATTCCGGAACTTGGGAAAATCCAACATTTTTTCTCAATTTCCCGGGAATTTCATAAGTCAGCGGAGAATATTATAAATGCAATAACAATTGATTATACGAACAAATTGTTGTAAATAACGATAATATTTTATAAAAATTGGAAATATTTTCTTATTTTGAAAATTCTTAGTATGTGCTAATTTAAAACCTCAACTAATCGTTGATTCGAAATGTTCTAAACTTATTTAAAAGAGAATTTATTATATTGACAAAAATATACACATAAACATTTTCAGAGATTCAGATTTCTGATTTATAAAATTATTAAATTAAACTATTGATGTCTTTGGGAAAGCATTGAAAGGCGCTGTGTAATTTCTAACACAAAGATTGAAATTTGAAAAATTCCTAAATAAAAGGTTTGTGAGAAATAAGTTTTAGTTTCAAAAACATAATTTAAATTATTGGAAATGCAAAAAAAGCTTTTTTAAAAAATACTTTGATACATAAATTATAAAGGGAAACAGGGACCCGTAGTTAGAACTCTTACGCCTTTTGTTTTGTAACCAGCAACAGATGTAAATTCTTCTATATTGACAATTTTATATAACTCTATTAGATTAAAAAATAAACTATTGAAATGAAATCTAGATATGAGAAAAATATGAGCATAATCAAAAAGTATACACGTTTATATAAAAATATAAATGTTTTGGTCACTCTTGAAATTATGAGCATCTCATTTCACTTTGGTTTCTATTTATATAAATACAAAACCTGTAGAAACCTTTGCATTTCTCATTTAAAACACGACCAAATAACGAAGAAAAAGCAGAGGCACTAAAAGGAAGCACTATACATATCATTAGGGGTTTTCTGTTTTCTGCAATATATTTAAAATACTTTCTCTCCCAAAATTTTCTGAGATTTGCGGATAAATACTCGGCAAATTTTACTTGAATTTTCGCCCAGGATGCTTTATCTAATCTCCGCCCATAAGGATGAGTATTTGTATTATTTATTAAAAACAAAAATTTTCAAACACTGATGAAAGCATTTAATGTACAAGAATATGCACATAATATGCATGCCTGTCTGTCTGAATAATTAGTAGTACAGGTTTTCTTAAAATCTGCCACCCCCTGGCGTTAGCTGTCTTAATTCCCTCATATACAAATTGTTCAATTTATTGCAATTCAATAATTCCTAGTCGCTTAAATATTGTCCATTTTATTTAAGTAGGCCTTTATATTTCTTCCATAATTTGTATTACTTTGTGGATCACTACTTTCCATATAATTTCAGTCAATTAACATTTTGCCTATTGTGTCCAAAAAGCTAAATCAGTTTTTATTTACAAAATCATCAGTTTTATTTATCCGTCAAAATCTGGTTCATATATTTCAAACTATTATATCTATCTAACTTGAAGAATGTTGCTATATTAAAAAACGCAAATAAACTTTTTTTAATTCATACAAATGTTTTTTCTTTATTCTTTCATTTGAAAAATTTTATAACACATTTTAATTAAGTTTTTTTTAATGCCATTTAAAAATAATTGAATTGCTTACTCAGCGCTCGGTGACGCATGTATCACATGTTTATTCATTACTGCCTGCAGGGCTGTAGCGGGATTTATCGGATTGTTTTGTAAACTTCCTATTTGTAATAGTCTTAAGAAAAAATCAAATGCAGTAAAGTCAGAAAATCTCGAAGGGCCAACGAAATATGAAGTTTTTTTAAATCAGCTTCTTGTTGATACCATGTAGAGTTATTTCAACATCTCGGTAGCAACATCCATATGACAATCTGTACAAGATCACCCATATGTTCTACAGGCTGTTTAATAGTCCCCAAACGGCCCCTGACAACTTTCAAGTTTTTCCGATTTTTTGTGCGAAAATGTCTTTGTTTTATCCAAAATCAATAATTCTGCATTCGATTTTAGTTATTGACTTATACACATTTGTTACGAGTTGATATCGACGATATCGATGATAGAAATGCTAAAGTTCGGTTTACCATGGGTAGGACTGAAATATTTGTATGGCTTTATTTTGCATCTATTTGGGGCAAGTGTACTTTTATGACCATATGTGATTAGCAAATAGTGACTTGAAAAAAATTGCTTTGTTTTTTTATTCAAAATGTATTTTACTTGTATAGAAAAACATCAATCGTTGAAGAAATTGAATTCTTTACGTTAGTGATGTGGCTTTGTGATAGTGATTGCTTTGCAAATGTTACATCTAAATATTTCACATAAGAAACTTCGCTGATTACCACACTCGAAAAATACATTAAAATTATTTTCTGCTCTATGCGAATTCTGCTCTGAATGGATCAAATTTACCTTATATTGCATTAAACACTAATCTGTTTTTTCTAACAAACTCTAAAGCAGCAATGATGTATGTATGATATAATAAGCAAATGTCACCATCAAACGTGTGCAATCGATGATTTATTAACCCGTTTAAATTAATAGAAAAAAAGGCAGTACCTTGCGGCCTAAAAGACTCAGACAAGAAATAAGTTACACGTGGCATTAAATATATTGCTTTCTTTAGCGTAAATAAATTGTAGACAGTCTTAACTGTTAGCAGTTTTTCTAGCAGTATTTCATGAACTGTAACCGATTGCATAATCGTGGGTTCAATCCCGCAAACAGCTACCTATCTTATGTGCGACGGCCACCTTGATGCGTCTGACGAACTTTTTGAGTAGTGAAGTAATCGACAAGTATGGTAAATGCTTCTCAAACTGTGACGTTTGGAATCATCATTAAACCGTAGGTTCCGTTGAGTCTTAAAATAGAATGCGTGTAAGCTAATTGAATATGAAAAGTTCTTCAATATCTCATTCAAGGGATGCATACGATTCTTTTTATTTCATGAACTACAAGATCGAAAGAATTGGAAAAATCTTAAAAAAAGGTGCAACGCTACGTTGCTACAAGCATCGAAAATAAGGTCGACCACGTTGACAACAGTTTCTTCCTTTTTTAAATCTAACTTGGTATTTGTACACAAATTCATTTTGATAATTAAACTCATAATTTTCAACGTAATATATTGTCGAAAATATTGCTCATGGTGGATAAATCTGCAAGATATCGGTTCTGTTTCATAGGCACCCCATTCAAAATGCGGAAAGTAATAGTTTTACTAATTTTGAGGCAATTAGAATGTTTTGACCTGTTTTATTAAGTATGTTCAATAATGTTGGAGATAAATGAATTTTGCTTTTAACTGTTATAACATTAGTTGTAAGGTCAGTGATCCCATCGATAATCTTACATTCAATAATTGGAACTATCGAAAATTTGTTCGTTTTCTGCTCCATATTTCTTAAATTGCAAAATGCCCAATTTAGTTGCTATATTTTATAAAATTAATGGCATAACGTTGTTAACTTCGCATTATCCGTTTATCCTTAAAAACACCAAAATTGGACAATTCATAATTTCGATTTGTCCATATTAAGGATATCCATAGAATATATTTCAGTACCTCTGTAAGAGTATAGGTGATATTAGCATTTGAACTGTTTTCGATATGAATGATCAATTTAAAATACTAATTATCGATACAAAGTTCTTTAAATGATAACATCAGATGATAAATTATGATATATATATGTATATATATATATATATTTCTGATAAACATAATTGTATTTACTGTAGGAAAGCGGGCAAACCACGTAATTAGTAAAGATATTACCAACCGCCAAGTCATATTTTCTATGATTAATAGCGAGTTTTACGATTTTGGGTTGGTGCATAAATACACGACATATTGCGATAAATCATATAAATGTCTATGGTGGAAACCGAAAATAAGTAAATATTAAATAGCCTATACGTAGATAAACCCAACAGAAACGATTTTATCAACTGTAATAAACACGAAACACCTTGTTAAATGCAGTAGGTGCCATAAAAACTTAAGGTCAACTCCATACAACAATGCGGCTAGATAAGAAAAAAAATATGTGAAAAGTAATTCATATCTCATTCGGGCACAAATTATATTATGATAATAATGAACCAATGGTATAATATGGTCATTATTTTTAAGAGTTAAATTGGCATTGTTCAAAATAACTTCTCGACAAAAACTTCTCTTCATATTCCAGAAACCGGATTCGGTGCTTTACCTTATATCGTTCATCTAGAACGAACGATCAGCTGTAAAAGGTGTAACTAATCAGCAACAGCCGCAAATTCCCCTATATGTACAGTTTTATATAATTCTAAGAAAACGTAAAGAAGAATTCGTTGAAAGAAAATCTAGGTATCTGAAATTATATAATCAATAAATGCGGACCTTTATTTAAAAATGAAAATATTTCGATCACTCTTGAAATGATGAGTTTCACGTCTCTTCTTGGTTTATATTTATGTGTAAAACCTGTATATTTCTATGCAAAATCAGCAAGACAAGGCTCATAAAATGAGGATGCTTGTTTGTGCTGCTCAATCTAGAAGTTTCGAATGAGTAATTTAGTTTAAATTGTTCATGTAAAAGTAATTGGTGCTATGTTTTACGTTCATTTAATTATGCTAAATTTAATTATGGTACTTACTACTCATTAACCACTGTAAAAATCTCAACTGTTTTACTTGCAATTAATTAATACTAGTGAATGTGTTAGAGGCAAAACTTGACATTTATACTTTTTAAAAAATGTTCCAATTTTAACTGCAGGAAGAAAGGCTTATAATTGTTAAATTCGAAATTCGCCTTCCCCTCAGTAATAAGAAGCAGAATTACGATTTCGATTTTGCATTGTACTCAATTTGCATGGGATTTAAAAAGAGAAGTAAAATTACTTTGCGACTTTTTTCGAAATTTTGTTTGATGAAGATATCAGGATATTAGGTGACCTTGATGAACGCATCCCTAGAAAAACGCGACTCCTATCCTATTGTTTTGGATTATTTTATATATTTATTTATTTGGCTTGTAATTTATGACCCTCCGGCTAATTATATGTTAATTACAATATGCAATAATTCACATATTAGATTTAATCTGCTCAATAATATAAATTTTAAAAAGACGTAATAAAAATTAGTTGTACTAAACGGGAATGCACTGTATATACATTTATCAGTATCGGAAATAATGTAATCAAACAAAACAGATAAAGATATCTATCTAATGCTGGAATTTGTAATCGACCATCGCAGTTGCAATCAGCAGCATATCATGATGTTATCACCATTACCACCACCCACGTCCTACTTACTTTTTCAGTTCTTTGTACAACATCACCATGGTTGGAACACCCATTCCCATTAGAACGAAAGCATTAACAATAGGTTTCCATATCGAGAGTCCAGTCGCTACTATTGCTGAAACAAACATCAGTATACCGAATATGCGCCTGAAAATATACGAGAAGACAAATCGAGATTATAACAGGTGATTTTCTGTACTATTGCAAGTGTATTACAGTTGATGCCGCAGTATATTGAAAAACAATTAAAAGAAGCAATTACGCCATGTACTCGTACAGTTGCTGCTACTATTACTGGCACTAAGCGCATTAAAATACAAAGGACAGATAGTTTTACTGTTATCATTTATTCAGCAGTTTTGTGTAATTTACATAGTTCTATTAAAGGGATTATTATCAGATGGTCACAAGGAACATGATTTTATGTAGATGTAGATGGGCGGACAATTAGCTCAACGTCGACAGGTGTTCTGGAGTGATAATTCGCACGGAAAATTGGCTTTGAAATGCACTGTTTCAGTGAAACACAATGTCGACTTTTTCAAATGTGGAAGTTGGTTTTCCTGCGCAAAAATTTAAACTTTACGCTTCTTTGGAATCTTTCAGAAAGAACTTGGCTTGCAATGATGGCATTTATAGACTTTTCAAAGAGCTGCCAAGAATATATGAGTTAGGCTCAACTTTTCGACTAGCAGTTGGACTATAAGTTGACCTTAAATTTGAAAAAATTCATCCACTTAACTTCCCACACACATGACCGATATATCCCTAGATTCATAAATTTCTTTCAATTCCACTAAATTCAGTTAAATCTGGCACACATCAAACAGTAGATAAAGTTAGGTCTGAGAATGAAAATTGATTCCAATGCTACACCTCTGTATCATTCGCAAATTTAAATGAAAGAATGCAACTTATATAGAAGCCATATTTAAAAGTTAATTAAGTAATGCAAAGCAATACAGCAGTTTGAATGTATTATATTCTAGTATTTAAACATGTTGTGCAGGTGTGTTCAATGCTCCAGCGCGCGCAGAATAGAGCAACCAAAACTCCGTTGGAAGGACTAGGCTTTTGAAGTACTATCAACACTTGGTGTGACGAATTGGAGAAGATAATGGATATAATACATAGATAGTGTGTCTATTATAGTCGCCATATAAGTAAGTAAGTTTAAATACCATCATGATACTTCAATTTTTAATTACTAACAATTTGTAGCTGGCAAAAAATCCCATATTTTATTGTTATTCCCTAGATATTTCCAATAGCAGAATCGGCGTTTCGATTTCTATTCCATCAATTTCTTTGAGTATCTACGATAAAATTCTCGTAGAAAGTAATTCGTCGATTAAAATGACATTATCGGTGAAGGACGATGAAGGGCTTGCAATATGACGAAACAAGAATGGATTTGTTTATATATTTTATGCGACGCATTTAATCACTGATCAATTTGATTTTATGTGAAGGAGAGCAACACAACTTTGAAATGCCAAGTAAAGTTTGTTTATTTTGTGATGTATAGGGGCGATATCATAACAACGCGATTCACAAAAACTTAAGAAAAAGGAAACTAATTTGAGTCGAAATGAACTTAAATTGAGTAAAATTAACCTTCATATGGCGCCAATATCTCCTTACTCAATATAAGTAAGAAAATTATTCGAGGGGATTTTTGTATTTATTTTAAGTACACACTATTTTCACATGTACTCAAATCAAGTACAATTTAATCAATTGAAGTCTCACGTACTGATTTAAAATTAAAACTTACTAGTATTGAGTAGATTTGGTATGCTTACTCGTATTTTGAATATGTTTTCAACCCAAATTCAGCATGGATTTTTTTTGAGTGTAAGTAAAATCGATGCAGATTAAAAAAATTGGGCATACAATCCAAAGGGGATACTAATAGGCCTACTTACTCGGATGTGCCCAATATATTGTCCATGGTGCTATGGGCCGCAGGTGATGCAAGTGAGCGAAACTACTCATACAAGGATCAAACCGACGTTTAAAAAAGTGGTTAATAATCGCTAACTAAAAATTAATAATAAATACGGAAATCCATATACTTTTTAATGGGCCGCCTTAATTACATGTGTTAGCACGATTTAAAAATTGCAAAAATTCACAATTGAGTCTTTTTAAATTCGTCATTTTTCAAATTCTGCACGAGATGTGAAGCATCAAGTCAGGAACAAAATTTGGCACCTTAAAAAGATGTGACGAAATTAGCTTATAAAATATATAAAAATGTACACATTTTTTAAATTTAATGTTTTTTTTTTTTTTTTTCATTCATTGTTTTTTTTTATTGGATCTTTCTTACGAAATTTACAATATGTATTCAACGCTTAAACCTATCTTAAACTAAAGTATCCTGCCATTGCCGGATCTTGTTTTTGGCGAGAAGTACTGTTTATCACCGGACCAAGTCTAGCGTGTCCTTTCTTCTTAGCCGTAGATGACCGGGAAAATTTTGAAGGTTTTGAGCGAGTGGGTTTGAGTGAGAGGACAACTTTGATACATATGACCTGCTTAATTTTTTTATTTCCTCGGAAATATAAGGAATGTTTAAATCTTTGTGTATATTATCATTCCTAATATACCATGGGGCACCACAAATTTGACGCAGTATTCTTGACTGTCTTCTCTGTAACTTATTTATGTTAGAAGCCGATGCCGTTTCCCACAATTGTAGATGATGATTTTATTTTCCAAACTGAGAGTAGACTGGGAGCCAATAAGCCAGTGGAGTTGAGCCATTTTTAATTTCAATTGTATGGTTTTTGAGTCAATGTGATTTTTTCAGGTGAGACGTCGGTCTAGGTGAATACCCAAATATTTCACATGGTTATGAACGGGTATGGTACTACCGTGAATAGTGAGGGCTGGGCAATTGTTCTGTCTAAGAGAGAATGTAACCTGTATACTCTTAGTGGCATTTACTTTTATCTTCCACTTTTCGAGCCAAGATTCTAATGTGTGTATATGAGACTGCAGTTGTCTAGAAGCCATTAATGGGCAAGTGCTAGTGCTCATAAATGCAGTGTCATCAGCGAAAGTTGAGGTTTGAATTAGGGAATGAAGAGGCATGTCAGAGGTGTAGATGGTATATAGTATAGGGCCTAGTATACTGCCCTGCGGAACTCCTGCTGAAACTTTTCTTTGAGTTGAAACAGAGTCTTTCGATTTTACTACAAAAGATCGATCCTTCAGATAGCTCTCCAGGAGCTTGTGGGTATTTGCCGGTAGAAAAGAGACTATTTTGTGAATAAGGCCTTCATGCCACACTTTATCAAAGGCTTGGGAGATGTCTACAAAGAGAGCTGAGCAATATTTCCGATCTTCGAATGTTTTTCTGATCTGGGTTACTATACGGTGTACTTGTTCTGTCGTTCCATGACCCTTGCGAAACCCAAACTGGTGCGTGGGTATTACATGGTTTGCTTCAATATGGGGGTACAACATTTGGAGAAAGATCTTTTCAAACAGTTTAGATAAAATAGAGAGTAAACTTATGGGTCGATAGGATGTAATTTGTGATAGTTCCTTTCCAGGTTTTGGGATCATTATTATTTCAGACAGCTTCCATGATCGAGGAAAGTATCCAATTCGAAGTATAGCATTAAATATAAATAAAACTAATTTGAGGATATTGTAGGGGAGTTCTGAGATCATTTTCGCTGTTATTTTATCGTGTCCAGGAGATTTATTCATTTTCAACGAGAGAACATTTTTCTTTAAAAGAGATAGACTTATTTTCATTGGATTTGTGACCATTGGGCTAATGATCGTTGGATTCACGCGAGAGTTTGTATCGTTAGGAGTAAATACTTCTTCCAGATGATCAGCAAATTCTTTCACTTTTTCATCACTACTCCTTGCCCATCCTCCGTCTTTCATCCGTATTGGAGACTCCTGCGTTATAGGACGCTGTAGTTGCCTTGTGGCCTTGTACAGGCTATAGTTAGTGTTTTGTGTGGCTCCTAGACGAGATAAGTAGCGGGCTTCGGAGATTTCTTTTTTTTCATTCAGAGTTGACCTCAGTTTTGACTTGCACTGGTCGAGACAAGCTTTGAGGTAGGGAGATCTGTGCTTTTGCCATCGTCTTCTCGCTTTCCTTTTCTCTTTGATTAGGGATTCAATATGACATGAGGAGTCATTTTTTGTTTTAGCGTAGACCTTATGCGGAGTTGCCAAGTTTGCGGCAGTTGTCATTGTGGTAGTGAGGACGTTGATGGCAGACTGAATTTCATCTGGTGTTTTGAGAGAAAAGTTTTGCCACAGATGAGAGCTTATGTACATCTTGTATTTCAACCAATTTGTATGCCTGTTTGGAAAATGGTAAGAGATTTCCGGGTTCAAGGGAATGTTAAATACTGTGAGAATTGTGGGGGAGTGGTCTGATGAGAGGTCGAGGGAAGGAGTAACGATGATGTGTTCTCTTGTTATGCTCTTCATAACCGCAAAATCTATGAGATCGGGGGTTTTATTGAGATCCGTGGGCCAGTATGTTGGTTCACCTCCAGACAAAACTTTTAGGCCTGAACTCGATATAGCATTCAGCAATTGCCTGCCCCTGGGGTTGACGAGTCTAGACCCCCAGAAGGTATGTTTAGCATTGTAGTCTCCGGCTGCTATAAACTTGTCACCAAGAGTAGAGAAAAAGTGTGAAAACTGGTCTTCGCTTATAACATATTTGGGAGGGCAGTATATGGAAGAAACTATTATGTTTAATCCAGTTAGTGCAACTGAAGTGGCTTGTATGTGATCAGTTTTATATTCGCGTAGAGGGAAGTGCTTTACCTGATCATTAATTATTACAGCTGTTCCTCCACAAGCTCTGCCACTGGGATGTTTTGTATCGTAGGTTGAGTATCCATTTATTCGGAAGCAATTTTTTAACGAGAAATGAGTTTCAGAGACTAAGAGAATGTCAATATCTCGGGATCTCAAGAAATACTCTACTTCATTCTTATGTTGGGTGAGTCCGTTGGCATTCCAGTAACAAATTCTTATAGAGTTCATTTTCTGGTTAATAAAACTTGAATGAGCATATTCTGGTTTCGTAACATTTCTTGCATAATCCCCTGCATATTTGTCATGAAATTATTCATAGTTTTTATGAGGGATTCGATTGAGGTTTCAATATTGTTTTTCTGGGGAGGAGCTTGAGGAACCTGATTTTTGAGAGTTTGTGCATATGTCATTTGAGTCGTCGTTGCTGAATTGACATTTGAGACTGATGGATCTGGATTTGGGATACACCCAAACTCTGGCATTTGAAACTGAGGAATTTCCTGCCTTCTATGAGAGAGCTTCCTCCTTAGTTCTATGTACACGGGGCAACCTCTATAATTAGCTGTGTGGTTTCCTCCACAGTTTCCACATTTCTTCAGACTGGGATCTGTTTTTGGTAACTTGCATTCTGAAGTTTTATGAATACTTCCGCATATCACACATACTGATGGTAATTTGCAGTAAGCTTTAGTATGCCCAAACTCCTGACAATTTAAGCATTGAGGAGGGTCTTTGCGCGCTAGCGGTTCCTCAACTGATACTCTGCGATGAAGCAGATATCTGAGATTGTAAATTGGGTGGGGTTCATTTTTTCCTTTCATGTGGGCATAGTCAAACGCTATTTCCACCTTAAACATGGGCTGAGGAGCCTTGAACTTGTTGAGTATATTGTGAATGGATTTCACTTCGTAACCCCCATTTTCAACAGCCTCCTTTATTTCCTGTATGGGAACGTTGCTTTCAATGCCCTTGATTACAACTATTAGTCCCTTAGAGCTTTTGAGTTGGTAAGTGTAGTAATTTTTACGTTCCTGGTCAAAAAATTTGGAAACTTCACGATATTTTTCTTCTGTATATGTTTGAACGTTTGTCTCCAGCACCTTCCCCTTGCGCAGGGACACTACATGGAAACCGTCTTTTCCAACTAAATGAGATAATCTGTTTACCAGATTGTTAGAGATAGCTTCCCTTAGGAATATCGGGGGAGGTTTTTGTGCTTTCTTAGGTTGTGATTGCAAATTTTCTTCTTCTGTGGCCAAAATTGCGTAGTAATTTTGACCTCTTGGGTCAACCTGTGAGGGAGGGATGCTTCTGGAATACTTCGAGTTTGGAAGTTTTTGGCTAGACTTTGGGCTCAATTTTCTTTTCAGAATGGGAAAGTAAACGTCTATCCCAGTTTGAACCGTTTCATTCTGAGGTTTTTGTTTCGGTATAGCACCCTTCGAGGTCGATGTTGCCGGTTGAGTAGCGTTCGCGAGAGTTGGCACTATATCACCGTTTGCACGAATGTTAGGTGAGATATCGGGTATACTTTTAGGCGGAACCTTAACTTGGGGCGAACTGATTGTTCGTGGAGCATGGGAATACGAAGTACTTACGGGCATACTTTTAGGCGGCAACATATTCTGTCCACTTGCCAAACTGTCATCATTGTTTGGAGAGATGTGAGCTGAGGGGGAATTCATATTGACATTAGTTTTCGCGGTTAGGAAGGCACTGTCATCTTTTTTGTTTTGGGATGCACTTTTCTGACACTCGTTTGCATTTATAGAGAGATAAGCATTTCTGCCGTTAAGACTCAGACGTCTCTCTGAGTGTGAGACACTCATATAGGCACTTTTCGACTTAAGATATGCGAAATGTAAAGTATATTTTTTTCCAGATTTGTTGTGTCTTTTTTTATAATTATTTTTCTAGAGCCGATGCACAACACGTCTGTCTGCACAGAGAGAAAAACAATCATAAATTTAATAGTAATAAATAACATCTCGGAAATTAAATCTGGCCCAGGAAAATATGGAATGTGGCTTTCAACCTTAGGAGAATTGTCCAAAATTTATTGAACACTTCAAGGCACACAGCTAAAAGTAAGATCTTATATATAATTTGATTGCAATCGTTCAGAATTATGAACTAATTAATAACAATAAATTAAAAATAATAAAAATAAATGTGTGTTATAAAATTCATGATTCTCTACAGTAACAACTAATATGAGAACGATTATAATGTTGTTAACAAAGTTATTGTTGTTTTTATTTTATATCTTTGTGTTGATTTTTAGTAATAATCATTTAAATGAAGGCATGATATTTTGATACGAGCCCTAATTATACAAACGGTTCCATAGTGTGATCAATAGGGCGAAAACTTTCATGTGCTGTACAATTTGGAAATAAGCGCATATGATATGCAATAACAAAATATTCCTCCAAAGAGTTAAAATATGGGCGGAAAATTTTAAATTATGCATACAATATAAAAGGATAAGTGAAATATTGAATGCCCACATAATTTATTTAAACTTAATAAAGTTAGTCGATATTGGTTCTGTTACATTCTAAAATAATTCAGCAGTTGTAAAGTTACTGACCCATAGTCTGTCAAGACCGATAATAGAAAAAAGCTAAAAACAGTACTTATAGAAACGCTAAGCTATATAATACTATTGTGATACTAATACCTAATATGAGGGAATACCGATGAAAATTAGATAGGCAGATTTCATTTCCAAAATATGAAGTGAAATTTATGGGCCAATAGTTGAAAAATTCAATCAATCAAACCCCTCCAATAAATGATTTAGACTGCTTGATTTCGCTCTGATCAAATACAGGTGGTGATAGATCAATGACAATATTATTGTTATGGAAAGGCGTATGATCCGTAGCTAAGGTAAGGTAGAGTGGTAAGATAAGAAGCCCACGAGGGTTTGACGTGAGTCTCGCCGTGAAGGCCTTACCCACGGTGTGCGAGACACTGGGCATATTACAATGCGATTGTTAACGCTCCCCTGGGATAGCCAAGTAAAACTTGGACTATCTAGGAAAAGCGGCTGACAATTTTGCACTACCGCAATTGCCAGTCATTTCTTCGCAGCCAGGAGATACCAAATTAATTATGGTAGTATAGAACATAATCCTCATTGGCGGAGGTGAGACCTATCTTACCACTTCTGCTACTCTATGGGTCTGTAACACCCGATTGCAATGCAACTCCAGACTCGAGCACAAAATCTCTACCAGCAATTTTGGTAATGACCACAACCCGCGTGAATATGGTAAGATAAAGTAATAATCTACTCCCTCCCTTTCCAATTACTACAGCACAATGCTTCTACTCCCAATCTTGTAGTGCATTACCTAGCAACTGCCATAAACCCGTGCTTAGATGATAAAAGCCGCCATAAGACAAGGTATGCAGAGGAAAGTAGCAAGGAAAAGGATGCTAGATACATGGTACAGTTGCAAGAAATCGTAATGTGAGTTGTAGGGAGGAAACCTAAAGTGTGTAGATGTGTGTAAGCATCTAGTGCAGGAAATCACGGTTATAGTCGTAGACATAGGACTTATCAGCCAAATAAGGAGAGTAAGATAGCGTACTATTCTCTTGAAGGAACCATAAACAGTCGTAAAATACACCGGTATTGCTCTTGTAGAAAAAGTTTTTGAGAATAAACTAGTTAGAAGAACCAGGTGACCACCACACCTTCGGAAGTTCAGACAACTTTATCTCTACTTAATATCAGCGTGAATAACGAAGGCGCAGAAGAACGAAGCGGTTAAAATTTAATGCTCTGGGCGACTTAAAAACTCATATCTAAAGAAAAAAATTAAAAAGATTCTGATAAAGCAAATCAAAAAATTTTAAAGAATTTGGGAAATATACAGAATCTGGATAATTTTGTCTGTTTGGTGGCACGGCCTTGAACAGACATAAGTATGTCTAGACCAAACCAAACGGTTTCCTGCAAAACCGAACCGAACGCTCTTTTGGCCTAAGGTAAACGAATTACTTTGTGAAATAAATTACTAGAAGGACATCATCATTTCGATCTAATTATTAAGCCCATTTGGCGAGTAATGGAGCTTAACAGTTACATCAATAATCAATTTTAAATATGTTTATGTTTATTTTGTCGCTTTTTTTGCGTGTTGCGTATACCGAGTCATAACTGTGACTATATATATATATATATATATATATATATATATAGTGCCGAACGTGTACCTCAACATATAAAACTTTTTATTTTCTTTGCAGAAAATGACTAATGGAATTAATAAATGTTCTTTTCTTTACGGCTCACTATTTCATATGTGATTAAAAATATATTTTGAAAGTGCAATATAAACATACATATGCATTATATATGAACATACAACGGCATAGTGTACTTACGTGTCTCATGCATAAATATATAATTGAATACCTGTTACTTCTGCAAAATCGTGGGAAATATCTTCTTGGACAGAACAGGGAATACGCTGCCATAAACACCCATAATATAGCCAGTTCGTCCAACAGTTGGCCTATTAAACTCAAAGTGGCATGGAAATACATCGAACTTAGGCCCACAATTATCAAGAGAGCCCACAGCAGATGTATGCCGGGCGTCACAAACCGCCCGTACTCCTTAAACAGGCACATAAGAACTGGCGGCAGCAATAGAAACAAGAAATTGCTTATCTGTGCAGAAAACAAAAGAAAATCCATAAGAACGTTAAAACAACTACAATGTCCAAAGTTTAAACAAAATACATTAATGTTTATCAATGCTATTACTATGTGTTTTGATAATTTCCTCATACAATATTTAGTTTACATTTATTAGAATTTTTGTTTAGGATATAAATCATTAATATTGGGTCGCATGTTATCAGTGTCACGTTCAAATCCTCAGTGTGTATTAAAAATACATTAAAGTTTTTAAAGAAAAAAAAAAAAAAAATGAAATACTTGATTATTCTGGCCGGCTTTTCGACCTTTGTCATGGGTTGCGTTGATATTAAAAGCTGTAAATATGTGTGCCCACTGAGGAACCGTTTAGTTCTTGAAGTAAAAAGTGCGCTACAAAAGCTAAATATTTGAAATCATAAGTAAAATATGAATGGCCCAGTAATGCGGCAAAATATTACAATGGTTTGGCGAAATTCCGCCAATTACGTTAAGATCGCCTAGTCGAACAATTGTATATCGCTATTTCGACACAGCATTATTTTGTTCAATAACGATGGTTCTAACACATCTACAAAGAAATCCACGTCGTAAGTTAGTAAAATATGTTTTGTAATTGAATTTTAACACGGCCGTTTTGAATTCGCAGTACGGTTGAAAAACTGCATGATTCATAAAAAATCTTGAAACTTTAAAGAATATGTGTCGTCAAAATGGAAGTACCACGCCTACTAGAAAAGGCAGACCGAGTAGTAGAATGCCAACTTCCATTTACTGTATTTTTGTTTTCAAAGTACATATTGCAACAATATTGTACTCATACATCTTCGTTTTCTAAGCCAGGTATAATCCATATTGAGAAACCGGTGTAAATTTGAATAAGCTTCCGTATGTGTCCTGCCGATTTGGGAGGAGGTCGTTGAGAAATTTATTGTACTTTTCTTAAGTTACCACTAATCCTTTCTTGAAGTAATTGAAATTTACATAAATTTAGCGGTAAATAAACTTTAAACCCTGAATAGGTGTCACAAAATACAATACAGACGTTAAATCGAATACGTGGATATATAAATCGTACTACTTTATGAGCTTCTGCCTTCAATATTCTTTTAAAAAAAAGTGGTAATAAATACAAAGGCACAGTAGCAAGGTATTTGATTTTTCTTAACAACGTTATGTTATGTTCAAATTTCTTTAAATTGATACAAGACATGACTTACACACAATATAGTCCTTCTGTATAATTTGCAAAGCATTCAATTCAGTACATATTTATTAGTATATAACTAAGGATGTTTAAAGTCACACTTCAACCAGCTTACGAAGTCGTATTGATAATTAGTCAAGCTTTTAAAGCGATAAAGTACACTATAAATATTTTACTATTATTGAATAATTTGTATAGGTTTTCTTTATTGAAGGATTAATTAATTTTTACCCAAAATTGACATAAACTTTATCATTGCATGAGCCGAAACCTTATTTTGATAGTTCCATGTTTTTCTATAATTATTAACTATAATACGTGTGATCTTATTATCTTATTGTTATCTGATATTAAGATTTATAATCGTATCTTAAATAAGAGAGAGATCAGTATTCAATCTCAGATTTGCATTATTTATAATACATTAAACCGGGAAGGTTTATTAGATTCTTATGCAAATGTGGCATCGCACTGATTGTAACACTAGTTGTAGTAAAGTCGTTTTTATTATAATCTTGTATTTATCCAAATTAAGGTCAAAGTCAATATTCCCCAAAGTCCGCGAAAATCATTTACAGTCCAAATCATGCAGTTTATGAAAATCTATCGTAGTCAAAGAGGGGAGTTTTTAGTCTCAGTGAACTTTATTTGTCGTCGATTGCATGAAGACTGATAACTACGACAGAGAATTTTAAGCTCGAATGCAATCAAATGAAATCCTTTAAGGCATTTAGCTAAGAATTGCGCCAGAAACTCATGTAACTATAATAAACTTACAAGATGTAGAGTAATCCACTTCTAATGTACCTATAAAATAATATATTGTTCAAATTAATAATCAACAGAATGATATTAAAATTAAACAACCGATACACTCTTGTGAATGGAATTGTTGTTCTAACGTCTGTTATAGTGGTCGGAAGGATCAAACATTTTTAATAATAAGCAAATTTCAATGTTCGCTTTGAATCTAAGTCAAACTAAACGTGATTAAATTGAGAAATGATTCTCATACTCTTGCTTACATTTCCTATATTTCTGAGCGTACAAAACAGTTCAATATACAATCCATATCTTTTATGATTATTATGGCCAATAATTCTGATATGAAACAAATATCTGATAGTATGAAATTAGCTAATCGATTATCAACATTCCCGAGGGCCGATTATTTGGAAACTATAGTTAAAACTGCAGTCGCGATAATTCTACTGGCGTTGTGTTATTCAGCCACATTGTTATGAAATAAAATTGAACTAAATATAAGGCTAATCATATGGATTTGTTCAGATATGATTGTATATGTTAGAAGACGGCTATTGATTTGTTTAAAGCAAAAAATTTGTAGAACTAAGACCTGGCTAATCTATGATTAAAGGGATGACTTTATCAGTGAATATCGCTGTCGCTGATACAAAAAACGTACACACAATAAAGAAAACAGTAGCGGAGAAAAGCATTATCGAAGATTATTTGACCCACCATCCCGTTAATCTGTGTTAACAGAGGGCTTAAAAGTGCGAAAACTCATGTGTCCAAAACGAAGATGCCTCATTTGTACCCACTACGATTTGTCTTCAATGGTTTTGTTTGCATTAGAACTATGATGACGTACATATGAATTATTCTTGAATTTTTCTTATCTGAATGATCGAACAAGCTTTTGAGGCGAAACTCTTGAAAATCATCACCAAATGAATTTCTGATAGGTAGCCAAAAGCCATTCTATTTCCTGTCAACTCGCAATATTACAATCCACTTGTTTTCAATCCAGCAGCGAAATAAAGGACCTCATTTGGATGACAATAAATGGTTAAAAAAATTTTCTGAAATATTTCCTCACGGGGTAGAAATAGGCAAATCCGTCCATTTTCGTTCTAACATTTGTAATACTGAAGCAAATATTTAATTTTACATTGTTTTAAACGACATAGCCTTTATTACCTGTTGGTTTCTCACTCCGATAATTTCTTCTTTGTGGACAAGCTTCCCACACGGAAAATATTTCAGCATATAGATTTTCTTTCGTTTCTTAAAAGCCGGAAATTGAGACTCATGCTCGTAATCAAATTTTCTTTTATATTCTTCACGTGTTCCACCAGAATTCTGCGCCGTGCTTGCTTAGCCAATTATCTCCTTCCAATTTGCAGATTAGCACTATTTAAATACATTTTTCGCATCTGACTATCGAAAGCAGCTTTATAGTTCCAAGATGTGTCGAATTAGGAACATCTGGTCTTTAGCTTCTCCAAAGTCACATTAATAAGGGCAATCATTTTCGATAGAGTGAAGATTCGTCTTTAACACAACACACTCAGGATCTAATAAGGTGTAGGGAATTAAAAAAAAACGTTCTTTCGAAAATTTGGTTTCCATCAGAACACTTCATTTTTTAAAAAATCTAAACATAACTCGATTTCGTTTTATATTATAATAGCAATATTTATATTTATTTATATATGCTACATAATTTTGCAATTTTAATTTGAGCGAGTGCATAAACTTTTTATATATGTAAATTTAAACATACAACTCTAAAATGGATGGTACTTTCAACGCGATAGTATCGTTCATGGAGCATTGATCAGTTGGAATACTGGCACTTTTTTGCACAACAGGGTACAACTCTATTTTATCAGAACAAATTTTCGGAGCCAGGAAGAATACTAATTAAACAAGAGTAAGCCGGTTAACCGAAAAAAAATCTTTCTTGTAAAAAGGTCAAATTTAATATTAAAAGTTTCGAATCCACAGGTATGTTTCAAATGAGTACCTCATTGTTACCAATATTGAATCTTAAATCCTGATATTTTTATTTTGACATCGTCGTGCTTTCTGAGCTCCTATTGACTCTGTGTCCTCGGCAAAAATTTATGTAATTTTCTTGGTTGTGCTGACTACCGGAACTACGAAATTGCAGAAGGGATCTCTCGAAATACGCACGACACTGTCCCGACTTTTTAACTTTTAGTAGATTTTCGCGTTTATCGCTGTACTCTACTATAGTCTCGCTATCACGCTCCTTGAAATTTATTAGGTTAGATGGATCCTTCGGGGGATAGAATGACAAAAATATCCCCATATATCTTATGAGCACTCCAATTGGTAGAAAATCTAATATTTTTATTTGAAAATAATATTCATTCAACATTTAAGTTTCCACCCATTTTAACATAACATTGCATATTAAATTTGCATTTGTTTGTAAAATTTCCCGAAATTTCCTGCCAAAATTGCGGAAATAAAACTAGTCAAATTTCGCAGGAATTTCCGACCGCAAAACCTCGGGACTTGCATTATATTAAGCAAGTTAAAAACAATTTTTGCAAATAGTGACGCATTTAAAATATTTTAGTGCGAACTTTATAACGAACTAATATATTGCGTCTCTTCGAGCACGTTATAAGCTTATTCGACTGCAACGCATACTTCCCTTTATTTCCATTTATTTGAAATTGTTGCCATTATTTATTTATACTTTTGAAATTGTGTCTTTAATTTTTTTCAACATCTCTTATCGATCCTATAATTATTTTCCCTTATGTTGCAATTGAATTCAAATTTTCATTTCATTTTCATTAAACAATGTATAGTAAATGTCGTGTATTCTTTTAGATAAACAGATTACTATATGGCACAAATTGAGTACTCTCACATGTGTGTTGAAACTATAAACCTCAATTAAATTTCATTGATTTCATAACCAATGGCAAATATCCGAACTATAACAAAAAAATCATAAAATCTCACTAATTTGTTAATTTTAGACACCGAACCATAATAATCATGCACAATAGCTATAACAATACGCCATAGATGATATGATATGTATAGGTATGTATGTATAGGTACAATGAATAAATAGTTTTAACAGACTTTGTGTAATTGTGTTTGAGGTCAAGGCTTAACAAGGTGAATAAATGTGTCAGTAAAATGCCGCGAATAGAGAATAGAATACGCAAAATGAAAGAACTACAAAACATGTGAACTTAACGTTCATTGAACTCAATGCATGTTAAATTAAAATAATAGAACAAATAGACACAGACTTCACATGCAAGTGGGTATATTTATTGTTATGTAAAGGTTATACAAAAAAAATGTTGACCTAAGAACATACCGGGCAGAGATTCTATGGACTTTAATTAAGTAAAATGGCCAGTTAATACCGGGCAATGTTATGGCCTTTTCAATCAAAAAAACCTATTAATTAATGCAACATTATTGTCCTCCGAATATCCAAAAACAACTAGTATTGGGACGTGTTAGCTCTTCAAATACTACTCGCATTATCACCGAAATTATTGTGTAATGATTGTAAATTGTAATAAAATTATGAATATTGAATATCATTACCTATATATCTTGGCGTTATTTAGTTTAAGTAAAGAATCCACGTCGTAAAAGTTAAAATATTAAAGAGTTATTTAATACCTTATTTATATACATTATTAAACAATTAGCAGCCCATTAGGGCACAATAGAAATGGATCATATAATTTCATGCATTATTTTATTTAAGCTATATATATGTATGTGTATGTTAATATCTATTTGGTTAAGGCACTTATTCAAGCACTCTACAAAGGGACAGAGAGTATTATGTCTACGTCATTCCGCTTGTAGCACCTTGACTTATTGTTCCGAGTCGCAAGACAAAAAAGTCAAATCCGCCGTCCTCTTCGTCAAAGCAAGTTTAGATAGTATTTCGGAAAGTTGGTCCTTCTGAAGGAGTTTGATCACCTCTTCCTTGCCGTCCGTCCATACGAGAGAGAGAGCTTCTTCTGATCAGGGAAGTTAGGTCTGATCAGCAGAGCTGGAAATTTTGGGCCTTTAATCGCCAAAGAGTTTCCCTGCACAATTTCACACTCCCTTTACTAAAGTTAGTACCGCGCTTGACTGACGCCATATATCGCAATAATACCCTACGCAAACTTTTACATATGCAATATTCCGATTGAAACCCCCTGCAATTATAAATTTGCAGTTTTTCACTGAAATTGGATATCCCCAACCCCACAGGCAACCATATGCAATAATTGGAGGAACTATAAATAGAATGAGGAAATATGCGCACAATTAACCCTCTTACGCATTCTTTCTTCAATTTTACTAGTTCGGTTAAATTTCTGATCTAAAACTAAAAAATCTTCAAATCCTCAACATCTGCCGATGGTGGTCTAAAATCCGTGGTCTTGTTTCTACGAATGAAAAGGTCAAATTCGGCATTTTGACTATTTGCGTCAAACCATATGAAAAAATTGGTAATAATTATTTATGTATATCCAAAACTACTGATCTAATTAACATTTGCAGAGAAGGACCTAGTCTTTCAAAACAAATTTTTTGAATGTGTTCTGTAATCCACAGGAAGCCAAATTTAGTAATGCGATTGCGAAATATTGTTCCATCATCAATAATATCAGGTAACAATTCTACAATGGAATTATTAAAAAATACAAGGACCCTTTTTCTCTACAACTGATCGAATTATGTTGGCGTCAGCGCGCATGACCAGAATTTATACAGTAATATAATTTCTGAAATTTAATCTATGAAATAACTTTGAGGAACGCGTTACAAATGAGGTATCGGAAAAAAGACAAGTGAGAACAATTGTTAGGACAAATTTTCAAATTTTCAAAATTGAAGTTAATGTTAATTTATTTTCAAGAAAAATTTTGAATTTGAAAAAAAAAAACACGACAAAAGCAACAAAAAAAGACATCTTGAATAACGCTCTCAATAGATATCGCAGTGGGAAGGGAATGTCAGCGAATCTATGGAAAGCTTAATTTATTTTCCGAAAAATTTTTGAATTTTTAGGAAGCAACACTTTAAAAATGGGGCCTTCTGAAAGTATATGCTTACCTCAATCGATAAAGAAGGGCGATTTGGTCCCGTTTGCTCTAATCTTAATCACAATATGTGATGAATATGAATTTATAGCCACCTATTGAAAGCAATAAAAAACACGACCTTTTGAGTCACGGTCTCAATAGATATCGCAGTGGGAAGGGAATGCCAACGATTCTATCCAAAGCTTTCGGAAGAAAGTGTAATATTTTATGCATTAGCCCCTAGAAAAGAGAAGAGAATATCATTCAAAAGTTTTTACTATTCTGTCCCACTAACATTGCGATCTGCTTCTCACATATGCATTTTATTTAAGTGAAGCGTGATTCCATTCCAATATCTGATTGAATTTAGCAGGAGTCATGGACTTAAGTAGGGTTATCGGAAGACCGACTGTTTCAGAAAACTGATTCAAATAGCCCAGTTTTCGGCTTAGACGATTTGGTTTATTGACACACATTTCTAAATTCATATGATCAGAATATGGAATTAGTTATAAACTTAATTTCTTCACACTTTTATATATGACAAATTACACTTGATTTTCATGTAATGAAATTTGAGTCATTTGTATTTAGGAATTATTTCGAAACGTTCTATTTTTTTAATTAAACTTTATATGTACGGTACAAAGATTTCCTAGTGTTAAGAGTACTATCCATACCTTAATGTTGATTTTTAAGAGTCTTTAAAAAATGCCTCTAAGATTTTTATATCTTAAACTATATAAGATACATACATAAAATCAGCAATAAGTATAGACTCCACTAATTCATCACAAATTGCCAAAGAAAAAACGCAAATCTGATGTAAGCTATGTGTGAACCAAACTTATTAAGAATTGCCATTTCTCTATAACAATACAGTACGATGTCTATAATTATTGGTTTCTAAAAATTTCCGGTATTTCCGGACAGTATTATCAGAAAAATGACATGTGTAACTAGACACATTTCCCGGAAAATTTGTAGTTTTTACTCAATAATGGTCCAATATTTTTCAATGGGCTTTAATTTCAGACAAATTTGCTGCATTTTGCATTTAGGTATTATCTACTCATTCATTATGCCATATTCCATTACCGCGTTGGTGTAGTGATATAAAGGTTAGTATAGCCGAAACTTTCTGTTTTTGCCATTAATAAAATTGCTTTTGAAGGATGTAATATTTCAGATGTTAAAGTTGGCTTTTAAGGCAAAAGAACAAACTCGCAGCAATTTCTCTTCCATATTTCTACAACTATACTACGATATATAAAATCTTCATCTTGAGAATTTTTTTCTTCTGGCCAGAACAAGTTTTCAGAGGAGTACTTAGAAAAGGAAATGTGATTTTTAAACACCTTGCTTGACCTAACTGTGCTACCGAAAAATTAACTTATCTCCGGTACGAAATATTTTGGATTGGTTATTACTGGCAAACCCAATGGCAACAGCTGAAAACTTTAAAACTGATTGTGCGAAAGAGATAGACAGAGAGAGAGAGAGAGGCCTAGGCGTAAATGTACTCTGTACTCTCTGTAGTTTCCTCAACGGACGCAAGTATAGGTAGCATCGAAATGAATTACTCTGGTTACGAAAAATCGAGTTTGTATCTCCTGCGGACGGTAACCAGTTATTATGCCATTTAACGTTACGGAATTGACGATATAGGAAAATTGTCTTTAAACGTTTAATGGTGGTAAATTCTGAGAACTAAACTTTTGAAACAGATTTTTAAAAATGTCAAATTTGTCCAAACAACCATAATCATTCATTTCACTTTTCTTGGAAATATACATTTTTGAAGCTTTTTTAAAAGCTTTATAAATGGTACTAGGAATCATATTTGGGCATGGGCATAGGCTGGTTATTATATCCTCAGCCGAAGGAGTTAATCTATATGTATATTATTTGATACGACAAAAATGTAACACTCAGACCAAATGTGTTTCATGCCCATTTAATTCAAATGAGCGAAGTCCTTCTGTCTGTTAGGCTGGCTGGCAAACACGACAACTCCCGTAAATTTTCATAAAACTTCTTAAAATTTATCGCAGCGCAAAATTTTTTTAGACCATAGCCGGGGGTTGTAAATGGGTTATATTTATTTACAGTCCCTTCTGGTACTTCTCATAGAAATTAACCGATTTTCCCAAATTTAATTATTACCGTGTAACTTCTAATTCACAGTGTGTACCAATCTGTGTTCCTGTTCATTGTATTGCTTCGTAATGCTCGGTAACATTAAAAAAAAATCGACCGATTAAACACACTCCTTCTAGTACCTCCCACGCAAATGGCCAATTTAACTCACATACTCAGAGGTTCATGTCACGTGCCCTAAATTCGTTCAGATTTGGCATACTTGAGAATCTGCAAAAGTAGGGCTTGTCGCTTCCCACTTAATTTGGTCGATTTTGTGAAATTTAAGTTATTCCATGTAACTCCTACAGCAACAACAATTTTTGTTCGTTGGATTGATTTATAGTAAAGCAAATTTATAGTAGTAAAAATCGATCAAGTAGCCAAGCTCCTTCTGGTATCTCCCATGCTTAAGCACACGTCATGTGTTTGATGAACTTACTCCTTAGAATGAAATGGTACCTAGAACTAAATTTAGTGTAACTCAGCACTGAAAGGCTTAGTTGAACGAATAAAAATGATCGTGCCGTAAAATCGTATGTAATTTTAAAATGAAAATCGAATCGATTTTCCTAAACTCAACTAAGACCTTCCACAAATGATAGTATTATAGGTATATATAATATAAAATAGATCCGATCATAAATACAGTACATGAATGTATTCAAAGTATTAAAAGATTAATACTTACGGTATTAACAAATTCAGCTATGTTGGCTGATATTAAATAGTTGCCTTCACACCAATCGACGGGTGAACTGCCCGGTCGCAGATGCTCCCAGGCCATTGTGTACAAATCTAGTGTGGCACCTATGGTTAACGCTTTTATGGTATGTTGCCACAAAAAACAAACTAATTACCACTGCACAATTATTAACACACTCAAATAGCTGCAGTAGCTCATAAGAAACATTCATACACACTCGCCCCCTTCGTTTACACGCACGCACTTTGTGCCAATATTGTTTGTTCTCTTTTAGTTCTGAGATGATATTGTAACAAATCAACTAAAGTGAGGACGCAAATTTCAGGTGTGTGTTTATAAGCCGACTGACTATAAGAACAATAACAAAAACAAAATCATTCGTTTATGGCAATGGCACTTCCTTTGTTATTGTTTTGTTTTGATTATGTTTCTGCAGTGACTTGTTGTTGTATCTCATGCACTCGTTTATATGGTATTGAAGAAGGTTGGTTGAGGTTTAGGGGTTTATTTATTGCCTTGTATTCTTGTCTTCTTGTGAAGAACACGACAATCTTTTATTTTATTATGTAATTTTTATGAAAATTTTAGACGAGGACGAGAGTTATTGAATTTGATAGCTTTATGTTATTACAATCCCAAACGTTTTAATTGAAACAATTGTTAGAACGTTCTTCCATATAGAGCCAACTAATCTTTATTATTGCACAGCGTATCTTTACATTCTTTTTGTTTGTTTATAAACCATGCACTGAGCTGTTATTGACCGCCCGTGTACACACCACACACATCTGCCTTTAACTAGATGTCACGTTCGACTAATGGCTTTGTCTTTTTGAAATTTGGCGTGTTCTGTGTGCCACTAGCTCTTTTTCATTGTTGTGATGAAAATCGATTCATTCATTTGTTGTGCAAAGAGAGTGAAATGCTACTGTGTGAGAAATGAATACAAAATATATTCTCTATATTTCGGTGTCAATGTAACCACACAGTCTCTTTTTAAACTAACGCTTTCATTATTATGGTTAAATATAAAACGATATATGTTTAAATATACAGAAAAAACTTGTGTAAAATTGGGCAAAAATTGATGTACTCTAGCCATAGATCAACTAATATAATATAAATTCTTGTCTGTGAGCTTTCATTCTTGTGGTTAAATAAAAACGAAATCTTCTGTTATACACAGAAAAAAAACTTGTGTGAAATTTTGCAAGAACTAATGTATTCTAGCTCTCTTTCACTACATGGAACTTTGATTGTTTAGATTTTTTAGTAATCTAACTGCAAGATTACTATAATCTGTAAAAATGTAAACAAAAATCTACAAAATTATCAAAATATTGAATTATTGTAGATTTATACTATACCAGGTTTTCCAAAGATGAGTACCGATTAAAATCAATTACATTTTCAAATAAGGGTGTCGTGTGAGGCTTCAAAAATAGCTTATTGTACTTTAATTATTGTAGTTCTTGCTTTGAGCCAAAAGAAGGAACATTTAGGGCAAACGATATGCACAATAAGTCCATGACTTATATTCTCAAAGATTATTAATAAATTGTTCATCAGTGAATGAAAACAATCATATGACTTAGAAAAAATTTAAACTATTAACCCGTGTTCACAATGGCAGTGATAATTTGGCTGTTTTGTCAACCTTTTCAGTTTTGAGTGTCTTGGAAAACAAGTAGTATTAAGGCCCGGTACCATCTGATATACATATACTTAGCCTTATTTGTGGATAATTTTGTTAAATTTTCATATTAAACATTTGGCATTTTTTTCAAACGCTGTTAAATTTGTCAAACCAATCTGTTAGAGTATAGCGGATGAAACTTAGAGATAACTTCTGCTACATAATTTGATTAAATGTTTATAATGCATACATTTTTTAATTTTATTAAATAGGGTTGAACTTGGTTAAAGCCGTCAGATTTATGTGATAGTGCCCATCCCCTTGAAAGGTTTTACTGAGCTGAAACTCCGTGCAAAAAATGGTCGTGAGATTTTTTTTGCCTGGCAATGTTATATTCCTTCTCAAGAAATTTTCTAGTACTAATTTGTAAACAGCCGATTTATAAACCGCTAAAATAGCCAAAGTTGTATCATAATAATGAAATTTTAAGGTGATGACACACTACTCAGAAAAACCTAATCTTTTTTTTGATAATTTAGTAATTGGCACAATTAATCGATAGATCTGCGGGAGTGTCGTTCCCCTTTATAGAACCCTGTTATAAAATTAATATCGATTACTAACATTTTGCAATCGATTACTCCAAACATTTCCCGGCATCATGTATTGGGTAACCACGTACTTAGTATTTATACAGTTGTGGTATGCAGTAACTTTCTACTATTTTCAACAGTTTGCAGGCACATCTTTGCAGAAGAAGTTAGTTTATAATAAAAAATTATAAATAAGTGGGAACAAACAAACTCTGAAACATAACATGTCATCTGCCATTTATTTAGAAAACTATTTAGATGGTAAGTACAAAAGAAGGGATGCCGAAATATAAACAAACAGAAAAATTACAAACAATCCCTCATCCGCATTCATGAAAAAAAAAAAAAATTAAACAAAAATTTATGTTTTCACTTCCCCCCAATCAACTTAACACACTACTACCACCTTCAACCTCTCAACATCCATACTCCATCACAAACAATTGCTTTTAACTTGTTCACCAAAAACCAAATGAAACCCACACATATAAACAATTACCCCAATTGTTCTACTACTGAAGTCTTATCCAATATAGGATTAGAGTCCTTACCCACTGAGTTAGAAAGGAATTTCAAGCTAATGCGCAAATTGGATGATAGAGCTCAAACTGCCATGAAAAGTATCGACAGTCATGCCAAAGAGTTTATGCGCAAACTGGCCGATAATTCTAAACAAATGAGTGAGGACGAACGAAAAGAACGGTTGGCTGACATACAGCAATTGTTTATAAAAGCCAAGGAATACAGTGATGACAAGGTGCAATTGGCTATACAAACCTATGAGTTGGTCGACAAACAGATACGACGTTTAGACAACGATCTGGCTAGGTTTGAGGGGGAAATCCAGGAGAAAGCATCGTCGACGAGAGGGAAATCAGAAGAGGCCCAAGTTAAAAGTCAGTTCAATTAATCTATTAAAATATAGAAAATAAATAACATAATGATCACTTTTTGTTTATTTACAGAGGGGCGTAAGAAGACGAAAGATGCAAAGGCAACGGGTAAAAAGAAACGCACAACTTCTTCAGATGATGAGGTTAATAACAGTGCCACGGTTGCGGCTAATGCTTCAGCCGGTGGTGCGGGAGGTAAAAAGAAAAAGCAGAAGGTAAATCAAGAAAAAGAAACACGCAAGGGGGGTCAAAAGGTAATTCATCTCATCATACCATTTGTTGTTTTAATGTAAATTTGGTTTTTGTACTATATCTTGTTTTTTTATTACTATTTATTTGAAGTAAAAATTCGATTGATTTTAGTATTATACAAGAAAAGTTTAGTTGCATCTAAAACCACTAAAAGTGTACTGTCCTTAGAGGAAAACAAATTGTTTTGAGTAGCTAAAAGCTAAAAATGAATGAGGGCTATGTAGATGAGAACTTAGCAATGAATCTTTTTTTTTTTTTTTTTTGTAATTTTATTTAAAAACTTAATATATCTTGGTCATTTGAAGCTTATTATTCTAAGCATGAAATATTTAAAAGATAAATATAGGTATAAAAATACGTTGTATCATAGCCGATAAAATTACAATGCCGTGGAATGGTAATGTAATGCATTTACACTAATTCTGGAAGTACATTTAATTAAAGGCTTCAATTGCATATTAATATAGACGATAACACAACAGTTTTCTAATATTTCTGGTAGTGAAATTGCACAAGATACACTAACGGATTGATCTAAGATATCATAATAAACATTCGCCAATTTTGCGAACTAAGGTTAAACTTTTCAGATCAATCTTTTCGTGTGACAATCCCTTTAAAAACTATGAACTACCTTTATTTATTTTATATTGTTTTGGTTTTCGAATTCTTTCATGTTACTCACGTCTTCATATTTCACAAGAGCATGCATTTCAATTTCAATTAAAGCTAACATTTGGATATAATTTAGTTTCTTTGTTTTTAACATCGCAAATTGTTATTTTTTCCTTAATTAGCAGAAGAATATCGATTTGGATGATTCTGAAAAAGAATCTTGTCATACAGCCGCCACACATCCTAGTGATGTTTTAGATATGCCTGTAGATCCCAACGAGCCTACATACTGTTTGTGTCATCAGGTGTCCTATGGTGAAATGATAGGATGTGATAATCCAGATGTAAGTTGAAACAAAAATGTAGCTTGATTTTGTAATAATTTCACTCTTGAATTGTTATAGTGTCCCATTGAATGGTTCCATTTTGCTTGTGTGGGCTTGACAATAAAACCGAAAGGCAAATGGTTTTGCCCGAAATGTACACAGGATCGAAAAAAGAAATAAATTGTTTTCTTTATAGTTTCTACTTAATACTTATTTAATGTTGTAGTGTTAGTTTTTATACTGCGTATATATAAGTCGAATTTTTAAAATAAATGTTAGGTTTTCTAAGCAAAATATGTTGTCTTTCTTTTTGGTTTGGTATTGGCCTCAGATGCAATTTAGCAATGTCTGCTTCAGGAATATTGACTTTCTTTTTTCACGATTTATTGAAAATTTATTAACGTAATGCTTTCAAAACAAGTGTATTGTCTTCAAAAACTTTCAAAATCTCAATTTCTTAAAAATGGTCATCAATACTTTCATTCCGGCTCGTGCAAGAATAATTAAACGACTTGCTCTGTGACTGGCACACCTAATCAAATCGAAGAGTTTAGTGAAAAATGTAATGAGAAATATTCTCGTTTGATATATTTTCATTTCATTTATTTATTCATATATCGTGATGCAGGAAAGCCAAAAAGGTCAATTATATGACATCACAAATAAAGTGTAAAATTCTTTAATACAATATTAAATATCCAAAAAAATAATAGTAATAAAATAAAGTTAAAAACGATATGAACTCAAATATTAATAGCAAAGTTTATATTACAGTTCCCTAACCAAATACAGTTATAAAGGAAATAAAAAAGCCTAGTGTGGATAATGATTTCATATTGTAAAGTAGGCTACTGAAGTTCGCCCAATGCAAATATAATATACTTGTGTTGGACGACTTGATTTGAATAAGCGAAATTTCGTAGATGCAGAGGGAGCCGATTTCAAGCTCTGCAAACGCGTACCGTAAATGATTTTAAGAATATAGAGGATCCTGACATAAGAGGAATTACATGTTGTGGATTTCTAGTTGATCTAGTGAGCCTGAATCTACTTCGCAGTAAAGGTGGTGAACCAGATATTACCAATTTATGTAATGATTTAATGGTTCGAAATTCAATATAATTCTTAAAGGGAACACGTAAAAAAAGGAGTAGCGTATTGTGATATATGATTATAGCCAAAGCATACCATATTAATTCTCCAATTTTCCTAAGGCAAACCAGATTTGTTCCCGAAAAAACTTCAATACCATAACTAATTTGAGACATCAGCAAGGCATGAGCTAACCTCTCTTTAATATGAATTGGAAGGAATATATAATCCATATTGTACAACTTCTGCAGAGTAAAAAGTATCTTTGGAATTATGGAAAATCAAGTCGTTTATCAAGTATTATGCCGAGACTCTATGTCATCTACAAACTCAGTAATGTTGTCATTAATGTTGATGTCAAAAATTTGAAAAGATTGAAACGAGGAGACAAAAAGCATAGCTTCAGTTTATACAATTAATATAAAGGTTATTATCATTTAACCAATTATTTATACCATTCAATGCGTTATTGGTACTACATTGTAATTTATTTACTGGACTACTCCTGAAATAAAGATGGATATCATCAGCATATAAAAATGAATAATAACAGCTATCCCGAATAACCTCAGCCAAACCATTAATATACAATATAAAGAGTAATGGGCCCAGAACTGATCCTTGAGGTACACCACAGTGCACACTAAGCATATCAGAAAGATTACCATTCATTGAAACGAATTGTGATCGACCCCACAAATACGAACGAACATAATTTGTAAACAAGCTTAGTGTGATCCACTCTGTCAAAAGCCTTAGATAAGTCGAGACCTACAAGCACTCCTAAATCGCGATTAATCGTCGTCTCCCTAATAGTATCTGTTAAATGGAGCAAATGAGTAGTGTAGTAGTGGTATTAAAGCCTCTTCTAAATCCATATTGTCAGTCAACAATAATGATCTGATCATTAATATAAATTTAAAATTTGTTCTCGCAATAAAAGATCGACCAAATTGAAAAGTGGTGCATTGTGTCACCACTGCTGTTAGCTCCCATATCAATTGGCAGTAGAAAATGGTAGAGTGATTGTAAAAGAATCTTGAAATCAGCACAAGTCTATGGAAAAGTATGTAATGGGCAACGGGTAGCAACTTAATTGGGCATAAAACAATGTGAAAATTGTCGACGATCTTTTTTTTTTGAAACATTGAAAATTGCCGCATTTACCACCACAACTGAGCTATACGCTTCCTTTACTTCTATTGCTATAGTTTTATGGTTGGTGCCCTTTTGTTTATGGTCTCTTTTTACTTGGTGATACGTTACCCGTTATCCACCTTTCACCTTTTTCTTCCCTGTATTTCAAATGCATTGCGGGAAAGATAATACCCAAAACTCTTCAAATGTACTTACGCTAGCTCTCAGACTGTATGTTACAAATAACACAATTCTTTTTTATTACTGTTATTATTGGAACAAATTTATTTCGTTTTTTACAATTTTTCTTGCTTTATTTCTTTATAAAATCTAAATTATTTCTTAATTTCTCCATTCGATATCCTCTATGTGTAATGACTGAGATCGAGAATAAAATTAGTGCAAAAAGTTAATTTTGAAATAAAATTTATTTTCTAATTTTAAAAATGCATACTTTTATTATGAATCAAAATGCAGATAATATAATAATCCAGATATCTTCGCTTTTTGAATAACCGATATTTTCCAGTGATTCGTTTTTCCAATGGAGAACTAAGAAATTGAACAACGTAATGAAAACAGAGAAAATTCTTTCCTATAATTTATGTTTTCGCATCAAAGACAGGACGTTAAAATGAGCAGAAAATAAAATCATTTATGCTTCAAACATCCTAAGTTTTGTTCGGTAAATATTGCAACCTTTTCGTATTTTATATATTCTTTAACTTTATATATTATTTTCGACGACGAATCTAATCCAAAAAATAATTATATAATTCGAAAATTATATAATTTAAAAAGTATGACAGAAGTATTCCTTTCGTATCAAGTTTCGCAATAAAATATTTTGAAAAGATATGATGCAGAGAGCTTGACTTCACGGAGCAGGTACAAAATAAGTGTCTATTTTAAAGTGTTCGAGAGCAAAGAAAGAACAACATTTTTGGAAAGTGCATATAAAAGTAATATGGAGGATAGGCACTGTATTGCAAGTACCAATGCTTTAGCGCTTTTAAGGGAGAGCATTGTAAAAAGCATTTTAAAGGAATTTCATAAATCCATATCTGCAAAGTTTAAGTGTCGGTAATATAAAGAACGGTATCGGATGATTGACGACCTCGGCTTAGAAATTATAATTTGGCGAGTATACCACAAGTATGGCACGTACGTTTTGCTTTTAACTATTTTTGTATTTTACTTTATAGTCTTTCAGGGAAATAGTTTAGCGTTAGAATTTGTAATCTTCGATACAATTTGATATTGAGTGAGGTTTTTTTGGTCTATTGCTACTGGTTTTTCATTCATTATTTCGGTTCTATTTATAAGCATACACAATATATACTAAGAGTTAAGCTCAGCTTTATAAGCATATGGGAATTTCTTTTATGCGAATACATGACTATGGCGAATATATTTCGCCGACTATTCTGTATAGGTTACTTCTTTTAGATAACATCTACCGTCATCATGCTACAAGTGATGAATTCTAACACAAACAATGGTATGTATCACACATATTAGTATTGAAATTTGAAATTGCTCCCAACAGCAGCATAGTCTTTAAACAGCTTAATATTTTAGTAAACATATTTTCGTTCTGCCTTAGGCGTGAAATCAATAACAATAAGCGTTATACTTTCTGCGATATTATTTTCCACTTAAAGGTGACGAATATTCATTTTACGACTGAATACCTTTCAGATTGCTTAATTTACTTCTCCTTCTCTCTCAAACTCTCTTCACTTCGATGGTGCCTTAGAAATTTCCTAAACCAATTATCTCTAGATTTATTTGCGGTGTATTCATTATTCATTACGGAGAAACTTTGGAATACATCCTTCATAGTCAAAGCTTTTCGATATGAATAGTTTTTGGTAGCGTGATACATATTCTCCAGAACATCTGGCATTTGTTTTTGGGCAACCCATGATTTGATCGATTGAGGTATGGGGAGCCCGGGGTCATCATAGTACGTTAAAACGTAGTGAACGCCGGGCTCTTGAAAGCTGCGAAATGGCTTAATCACCATAAAGCTCCAGTAGTCAGTGACGCGTACTTTATTGGCGTATTGTGGATAGTTTGGGTGAGTAGTGCCACGATTTGCCACCATCATCACTTTACGAGCATCATCGCAGATGAAACGTCGACAATAGACATAGTCACGATTGTTAAACAACTTTGGCCACTGCATTTCCCAGTAAATGAGATGGGAATTAGTACCAGGCAAAGGATCTTCTTCGATTAAATGCAAAGCCACGGCCGTGTTATCCCATTCTTTGCGATAGTCTAAGTCAACCTGCACATGGAGAAGATCGGCTGCCGAAATATCATTGAATTTGGCGTAAACTTTATAGGAGTACATAGAAGAGCGTTCCTCTCTGCGCCATATAGTAAATTGATCTTTACTCATGTAGGGCTCCCACGGCTGCTCTTCAGCGTTCTGTATTACAGCAGTACCCATAACAGCAGCACCATCAGTTCCATTTTTAGCGAATTGAAAGGTTTTTTTACAAGCTCTTCTTGTCGCTTGGCCATTAGTGGTCGCACACTTCTTATTGCCCACCAAGCAATAGCAATATTTCATACGATTCTCTTTGCACAGATCACAAAGTTTGTTGTTTGGCAGAGTATTAATAAATTCTATATCCCGCTGACAAGTGTCAAAGTTGGCTAAACTCAAGCGCTCATTGGTCCAATCGAAATTGCTCGTTGTACCATTCATGGTTAATCCCATTGCTCCCACCGCACTTAGGACAAAACTGGTTCCTTTGAATTGTGGCAATTGGCGGTGATACGAGCGTATTAGCAGCTTAAGGCCCTGGGGTCCATACACGCGGTGGTAAAAGCTAAACAACTGCTGCAAGCGGCGCGATCGCTGGGCCAAAATCGATTCACACTGATAGCACCACGACTTTAAAGTAGCGTTAGAGCTGTGCTTTATATGCAGCACAATCCGCCTGAACAACATGATGGTGATTATCTATATGGCTCAACACTTTGATCTAGTTCAGCACATTCAGAAAATTGTAATTCTCCAGCACTCTGATGAGAACAACATCAGAACTTTTCTTCTACGTATTCTATTGCCGCTGCTTGCATAACATTGCACGCTTCTGCCCTGTCCAATGAATGGTTTTCCTGGGTTCTGCTTTGTTTCTGCGTTCGTTTTTTTCTACTTAAATTTTATTAATGAAAGTTCACAACAAATTTGCCGGTTGTTCATGTATTTTTGTTGTTTTGTGTTTTTTGACTTGTCTGAGATTTTGGAATTATCAACAAATTTTAGCAATAAAAGTCCAATTATCGTACCGAAAATGAATGGGTTCTGCACATGTCACTGTTAACAAACGTAAACAAATGATGAGAAATGAAACAGATGTGAAGTAAGAACATTCTTTGGTCTTGCCAGTGTAAAAAAATTTCAATATATATAAAGATATTAGAATTGAGACATTATTCCTCCAGCGGTGATACGTATACATCAACTATTTTTCTTTGGAGTAAAATTCGCTTGCTTTCAACGTTCATATTCTTTAATGTTTTCTACTTAAATGTTTATAATGATACATTGAGACTCCCGCAATATTAAGCAATTTTGTTTGCGGTTTCATCAAGTAATTTCTTTTGCGGTAGTCATCAAAAACAATTTGAATTCATAGAATTTTTTCTATTATTTCGATAACTTTTGTATTATATATATATATATATATATATATATATATACAAATTAAAATTTTCACGGATATATATATATATATATACACATGGTTGTGTTAAGTTTTTGAAGTTGCTTCGTGAAAATTTTAATTTGGTTAAATTTCTATTATTTTTCTTAAAGAGTTTAATATATGTCAAACCAATCTGTTAACATGTCAACCCTTATAAGCTGGATAGTTATTAAGGAGTAATTCCCCGTATAGCGATTACAAAAACAGAAAGTGTGTAAACTTAGAGAAAGTGATGAGCTTTCCTATATCCCTTTAAAGGAGTGCAAGGTACTTGTGTTTTGTAATGAACGTTGCATCTACATCAGAACAGATTTTGGGAATTCTAAATTATTTTGCGAACAAAGCAGTGTAAACTAATCAAAGTAGAACTAAAACAGCATAGCATCTTTTGTCGGGGTCAAAATTTTTCATTCAAAGAAAATTGGTTTTTGGTACTCATTTTTCTGCCTCGTATAACGGTCTATATAGATCATTAAAATCCGAATAACTCATTACTTTACAGTTCCACATTCCATGAAATTAATTGAGTTACATAGGATTGAGTGTAGTGCATAATTAGTGTTTAATTTGCGGGTTTCCAATATCACCAACTACGCTCTAAACGATGAAAATTACACTCAGTTGGATCAAATTTGTACCAAAGCACATTGTTGCCATTTATTTGTCAGATTTTCGGCTCATTGGAAATTATTTCCTCCACTTTGAACATAGTGCATTCCTCTCGACGACAGCGTTGTATAATATTGTATCAAAATAAGATAATGCCATATGAAGCTACATGTCCTATCTGTCTCGTGGTTGTCCGTCTTGTTTTTATTTTGGTTATTCGACACGAATTGCGTGGAATCGAATGATCTTTTTTCAATTAATTTGGATAAATCAATGAAAAATTGATAAAATTAAACTATAAACCATACCAATATGGCGATGAGAAGGCCTCGAATAAAAGCCCAAGCTAACATACAGTTGAATGCTAAGCGTAAAGCTAAAAATGTAGAGACGAAACCTAAAATTGCTAACACTGATACCAATGCGGTAACATCCGAATCCACTCCATCACAACCAAAAAGTGCATCAATTGATGATACAGTTGAGAAGAAAAAACAGCAGGAGCAAACATGTGCTGCCCCCAGCGAAAATGTAGTTGAAGATGCAAGCGAAAAAAAGGTTATCTCTAGCATAAGCAGCAATTCAAATGACACGAAAGCAAGAGAAGAAAATAACCTAAATGACACCACCAATAATGTGCAATGTGATAGCAGCGAAGTGGTGCAGCCGGGTGGGGTCATTGGGGAGGAAAGTACAAATAAGCTGGTAGCAGTAAATGACCGACATAATGAACCGATTGGTACACCAGACGCTTTCAAATGCCCGCCCAAGGTTGGATACCAACGTTCTGTTAGTCATACTTCCAATTGTGGAGCGGATGATGTCTTCTACTCAGACATAGAAGAGAACGCTTTACAAATGGATTTGCAAAGATCGCCGAATGGATATCCTATGTCTCCTAAGAATCAGTCTAGGCAACGAATAAAAGCTACACCCATATTCGGACAAAGGCGAAATAGTTTTGTAGGATCCTCCCCATTGCCTTACACAATAGGAGGATCAGACGATATCCAACTTACAAGTAACACCAGCAATGAATTTGCAGAGCCTACTCAACGGAGAGAAAGGCACCTTTCAGCTTCTTTAAGTATTAATTCAAATTCTAGTTCCTCTTCGCACCATCAGCACACACCTCACAAGTATCTGCCGAATGCCGTCGTCCAGGGAGGATTGGGGCGCATGCGCACTGAGTCTGGATGCTCAGTATTTTCAGATACGAATATCAGCACACACAAAGCCCGCAAAGCAGAACATCATAAATTTAACTTAAAACGAGAGTACGAGGCAAGATTCATAAATGGAGTTCCCGACAAATCGTGTATAAAAATGTCAGACCTAATATATTATAACCCAGCAACAAATCCCATGGAACAAAAATCCAATCTCAATGTTAAACTTGAAAATGGTGAAGGCAACGCAAATTCTTCATCGGATATGAAACCATTTAAAGGGAAAAATGAAGAAGATACCATAGCTATGGAAGAGTCTGAAGCCATGCCTGTTCCTCAATTAAAACTTGACTCAAATGGTGAACTTATTTTGGATGATAAATCATTAGTTATAGAAACAACAGCAGAACAAGAGGCCCGCAAGGTATTAGCGAACTCTTCGCTGATTTACCTTGACGAATATACCGGTATGAATGGATTTTATTCGCGTCAGAAGAGAACGCGAGAATGGCAGTCTTCGGAAACTGTAAAATTCTACCGTTGTCTACAAACTGTAGGTACAGATTTCTCTTTAATGGTCCCATTATTTCCCAATCGCACGCGCCGTGACTTGAAATTGAAATTCAAAAAAGAAGAACGTATTAATGGAAATTTGATTAATAAAGCTTTGTTGTACCCAAAGCAATTTAATATTGAGGATTTGAAACAGCAAATGGAAGAGGAGGAGAAACAGCGTGAAGAGGAGGCCAATCGGCTAAAGCAATTGAAGGAAGCTGCAAAGCCAAAAACTGCCAGAAAAGTAAGAATTATAAGCGTTTTGAAAAGTATTAGAATAAATGAGACGTTAATTATGCAGACGTATGTGTCCGGCAATATGACTGCAAGTAGGTGTGGAATATTATTGGTAGCTAAAGCTTGTTTATTAAAATATAATTTCTCACTAATTGTACTGGTTATATTGCCAGTTTCATATACATTTTCCGTTAAATTGGAAATCTAAATGCGAAAAAAATCGTATAGAGGCAAATAACAAGAATGGTTACCCTAAATGACTAAGTAAAAATATATTCGTAAAAATATATATAGAATTTCTCGACATAGACTTAGCTCTAGAAATTAACGTTTCATAAATATTGAAATCACCAAAGGACTATCTTATTAAATTATATTTGTATCTTCTCCAGCAGAGGAAATATGTTCGCAGTTCGGCAGATTGCACTTTAAAAGGCAACGTTTATCAAAATGAGGATGAACAGAAATGTAAGAGGCCAAGGAATTCATGTAAAACAAATCAATCTGAAACTAAAGTAACGCAACCGGACGCTGATACTGCCGATGACTGCTTTGAAAAAAATAATCAATGTGAAATGGATTCGAACACAATAAAAACGGAAACAAAACGACGGCGAAGGCGTGCGCCAAATATCGTGCAGAAAGAAGTAGCAAAAGTGCTGGATTTGGAACCACCACAATCCATTAAAGTAGAAATGATCAAAAATGAGCCCGCCGTCCCCACACTATCTAAGACGGAAGCAGTGGATTATCAGCATAACGGCGCTCATGAAGAAAGAGAAATAGATGAATTACCACATTCCGATATGATAGATTTGATTAATGCCAGTGATAATTGTACAACAATAACTCAGCCGATCGTACCAATAACTGAATCTCCCATGAGTTCAAATTCCTCCAAATTTTTACATGGAGATGGTTACTTTGAGGAATCTGTCATTGATGGCAATGAAAGTCGAACATTTGTTAACTTAGATGATGGTTCAGTTACTACTGTAACCGATTTAAATCATTCAGCTGAAGGTCATCATGTACAGCAGCAGAAGCAACAGACGCTTGCGACACAACCAACACTTTCGTCTTCGCCAACAGCACTACAGTATATGCCGCAAGAGCATTGTCAAGAATTGTCTCCGCCAACCTCACTGTCATCGACATCACACTCAACGTTATATGCCGAGTTTATGAGTAACGATACCTGTTCCTCAATGGTGTCCGAACGCGAGCTAAATGAACGTGATATAGAGCATATTCTAACAGAATTGGCTGAAGGGTCTTTGGTTTTAGTATCCACTTTGGATCCAGACGATCCCGATAAAGTATTGAATGAAATATTTATGGTTGACAAGAATACTGGTGACTTGTGCGACGAACCTTTAAATATACCCGATAATATAATACAGTGCATTTTATCTGTGATGAGCTAGTTTATAAAAAAAAGCAGAACAATTTCCGACACTTGCAAGAGCTTGTTCTTATTTATTACTATTATAATTCAACATTTTTTTTTTCGCATTTCTAAGCTTGAAATTCGTATTTACACATACTTATTATTGATAGTACTGATAATTTATATTTTAAGTTATGATTTCTTTACAATACCTTGCTGAAAACGGTATTTTTCATTACTACTGAGGTTTATAATTCTCTACTTGTTAAAAATTATACATTCTAAATTTGAAAAAGGGAAACATTAATCAAATTCACCTTTAATAATTTGATATTTTATAACCAATCAAATATAAGAAGATCGTTATTTCATAAAGTTTTCACTAAGTTTTTTTTCTGTTTTAATCATGTTGCTGAACCTGGGGGCGCACTTTAAAAATGTTACAATGTTCGTGATGAAATTGAGAGGCTAAGCTGAAAAATCTACATTCAAGTTATCAGTTCGTACGAATTATAACATAGCCGAAATATTAAATAAACAGACTTAAGTACAAATTTTCTGAAATCTATAATCTCGTTACATATTCTAAATTTCATACACTGTATTTGAAGTTTGTACAGAGGACTTCGCATTTGCCGCTTCAATCTATTCCACTGAAGTCATAAACAGCTTTGGAATACAAAAATAATTTTGGAGCACGCGTCTGCCAGTTCAGCAAGAAAAAATGTCAAAATAAATTGACAAAATACTTTGTTAAATAATAAAATTATTGTTATGTTAAGTACACTGAATTACTGCATATGATGTAGACCAGTTTTGGCAAGAACCATTTGTATGGAGTATGAGCTTTACATTACATTTTGGCATTTTTTTTTATTCTAATTGTTTGGTTCTTAATGAAAGAACGTGTGCTTGTATCAAATGCTGTGCTAGATTAGCTAAACCACAGCTTTTAGTGGTTGTTCTGTAAAATGATGTTAAATTTCCATACGATTAATAGCAATGCGGGCAAGTTCTTTTCCGCAACCGATTTAGATGTCATAATTATGTTAAAGTAAAATAAATAAAGGTGAGGAATTAAGACTGCATCATATTTTGTCAGTGTTACACAGCTGCATATAACTTTTGAATTGAAATACGGCAGGTAGCTGATGAATTGGGAAGATTGAAAAAAATTTTTGCTCGACAATTTTTATCCTTCTAAAACAGCGTTACCAATTATTCTGATATTTCAAAGCAAAAGGAACATATTTTTTATGTTCATTGCTCCATTTCAAAGTATGGAGGCATCCTTTGGACGCTGTTATTTAAATGTACAGAATAAAAATTAAAATATTGTTTCATTTTTTCAGCATAGCGTTTAGTTTATTTGTATTCATTTTTTCTAAATTCGGACGCCAGTATTAATATTACTAAAATTCTAAAATGCTTTTTTTTTTTAATTATTTAGTTAGAGGCTAACAAGATTTTGCATCTCAAACTTGGCATTTTTTGCCAAACACAAAATTAGTTATTCTTAGCAAGTTGGGTCTATTCTATACCGTGATTTCGGAGCTTACCCTCAAACCCAACGGTCAAAAGTTTAGTAGATGATAACCAAGTGCAATCTCGTATAAAATTATCAGAGTCTGAATTCTCATAAAACGTAATATGGGTGGAGTATTTTGACACTTTGACAGTATTCGTATCGGCTATCACCGCCAGATTGTCCCTAGATTTAAATAAAGTTTATGTGCATTTAAAAGTTGTGTACCCTTAAGCTAATATACTTACCCATTTGGCTTTATCTTCCTTATAGAACGGTCAAAGTATTGAATTTTATTTACAAAATTATTAGGGTTTCGTATATCCAATGTCAGTATATGGCCAGATTCGTCGCCCAAATATATAATGTTCTCTGAGTTTGAAGAATATGCTACCTCTTTAAAACGTACATTATGCTTGTCATAGATAGCTACATAAATAACAGTACATTAGGAATATATTACGTTAATTCGGATGTATGTTTTATTTACCAATCGCAGGTCGTGTCTCACGATCGTCCCAAAATAAGCATGATTTATCCAAGGAGCATGAGATAAATATACTTTCATTGCTGGGAGATGATGTCAAACCAGTTATGGAGTCTGTATGGGCAAAACGATAACTTTGCTTAGAGAAAAGATCAGCACTTCCCATATCCCAAATCTAAAGTGCAACAATTTGGAAAAAATATAGTTTAATAGTTTTTTTGTCAACACTTTTTCGTTGTACTGTTTGTACGATTTTCAATATTTACCTTTATTGCACCATCCTTGCTTCCAGTTGCCGCCTTATAGGGATTTTCATTGAATGTTGCTAAACACGAAATGGGTTTCATATGTTCGCATTTTTCTCCAATCATGAACAAACAATATGGATTCTGAGCATTTCGGACTTCAGAATGCGTTGACCATACCTGAAGTTTTCCAGTGCTAAACGCTAAGAGCAGCTAAAGCACAAATCGAGTTATCTTCCAGTCTTTACAAAATATTTTGAAATCATAATAACTCACTATGTTTGATGATACAAACTCCATACAATTGATTATGGCAGGACATTGTAATTTGAAACACGCTCCTTCGGGTTCCAGTCCTTTGGTAGTAACCACCTCGGACTTTTGAAAGCCCCAAAGCGAACCCGTCCACTCACGCCCACTTAACTTATTACAGCATATTGCTATATTACCCTCGAACTCTGACATGGGTGTGCTAATACTTATACATTCCCAAGCCTCGTGCATACGAACCGTGTGGTTTAATGGACGCTTGGCATAATCGCGAGAATTTAAATTGGGATAATCGGTGTCTTCAGCCAGATCCGTTTCATCTGGAGGCTTATGATCTTCGGGAGTTTTGTAGATCGTACCATAAACTAACGGCAACATGTTGCTATATGAACTATTGCGATAATAAAATTTTTATTAATCAAATATGTTTATAAGAAAATTAAAACAAATTCCCTGCTTAAAAATACGAGAGGTTACTTTGTTGGCCGGCCCACAGTTGTTTGCAATAGTACTCAATGTTTGTTTACTCTGCTGTAGTGATGGAACGCGGATATAAAATTGTACAGGTTTTGGTACGAATTAAACGAAAATATTTGGCTCGTGATCATAGTGGGAAGATTTCTATCAAATACTGTACAACTGGAAAAAGGTTGCAATGGAAAAGAAAAAAATATCCGTAATTATGTTGCAGGGATTTCAAAACGAAAACCGAAACCCCAGTCGACGACCGGTTCTGTTACAATGATCTGAACAAATTTGCATCTTGTTAAGAAAATGAGTTACTCAAAATATGTTTTATTAATTTATCTAACAAATAGTGAAAAGCCGTTAATGCCAAAATACTCAATACATTCCTGAGAAGTTCCAATGTAAGTATATATTAAAATTTATTGTTCAAAATATCAGTTTCGGTTAACCGATTTTTGGTGCTTGGGTAGTCTCAGCTTCGGCACTGAAATTTTGATCATGCCTAATGTGGGCAAGCTTAATGAATGCGAGAAGCTCTCCCATATCGCATTCATGGAAAGCAAGGGAATGTGTAGAATGGATGATACGTTTGAGAAACAAAATCACAGAATTCAAAGCTGGCGATGAAAGGACAGTATCGCCGCCGGCTGCCATCAGCCCCAAAGATGCACAGATTCTAGATTTGCTTGAACTTTCTCTCAAAATGAATATTCTTATAGTAAAAATAAAACAGCGCATTTTAACGGAAAATATACTGCTATATATTATGGGCCAAAATACCGAAAACCGGGTTCTGTGAGACGGATTAACCGAGGATCCAAAGAAACTACAAAAATCGGAAAACCGAGAACCACAATTTTCTAAAAAATCTGGTCTTTTAAAATCCCTAGAAAATAACTGGTGTTATTCCAAGCTGACCATGTTACAAATTATGTTGATTGTCTGTCATTAACTTCAAAGATTTACGGTTTAAGCGACATTTTTGTAAATAAGCATTTTATGGCAAAAATAAACATAATTAAAACAAGTTATATTCGTTTGTTCACAAAACGATGTATTTGAACGGAAATTTGACAGTAGGAAGCTAAATAAAATTAAGTTTCATTGAAAGCTCGAGACAAATAGATATTTTATTTAGATTTTGAAAGTAAAGTAAAGCCGCACTGTGCTATCCACCATCTAAGAAAATTTACATATGTAAAGTGTTGCTTTTGCTTTTAATTTTGTAGCTCTCACTGTCTAAGCCTTTGCTTAGTACACAAATTTTTCCACGAAAACATTATTTGTTTAATTTTTTTATATTAAAAATGTTCAAAAAAATTAAAGTAGCGCATGGAAAAAAGTTCACAAATTTTCATTCGATTTTCAAAAGAAAATTGTTCGATAACGGAATTCGTCATCCCTCCGTCATTTTTTGTGCCAAGTTACGCGAGCCTTCGAGAGAAAAATACTCTGTAAAATATGTTGACCCATCATCGTTAATGAAGATTATCGGTGCTGTATAAATCATTAGATATATAGCGTTGTCAATAAAGCTATATTATAAATTGGGTGGAAGGCGCCGAAGACTGAAACGCTTGAAATTCTTTATAAATTAACGTGAGGACTATGGCAAAACAAAATATATACATTTAATAACATTTCTGCACAAAGGCGCAGTGAATCTTTAATAATCCTATGTTACCTTTTAATGAATGTAATCAAACGCGCATTCGTCTCAAATTCTTCCCTAATTTGTAGGTTTTTTCCTCCCATTTCCAATGTAAAACAAATATTTTGCACATCAATTATCATCTTTATTTAAATATTTCTTACGTGATTATGTGGGTTAAACCGTAATATGTATAATAATGTAAACAGCAAATATATTTATACATTTTGCATGTCATCAGTAATTAATTGTAAATTGTAAATTTGTAAATAACATTTAAATAGAAAATCAAATCAAAACTGATCAAAAAAAAAAAAAAAAAAAAAGAGAAATTAAATTAAATGTTGCATTAGATGCGGTAGTAATGTAAGAGGTGTCTTTTTCTGTAAATTTAAATAAAGTTAAAAAAACCTAACATACAAAATAAGTTTTGTATGATTTTGATACGTTTTTACGAGCTGCATTGCATAAATACAATACACTACAAATTTAATTTGTTTCTTTGTTGTTTAAATTGAATTTACAACCTCTACACTTTGCACTAAAATAATGTAACAATTTTCCAAGATACTTTTTAGCTTCAGATGTGTCTACAATTTTTTTTTATATGAAATCAAAAAAGAACATAAAAGCTGACATTGTGTTCTACTCATTAAACAAAGAAGGATCACGATTTTATGTTGTGTAATGTTATTTGCATCAAAATGTTATATTTGTGTTTAGTTATTTTGTTTTTTTTTTTTTGTTTTGTGGAAAATTTATCATTAGGTCCATGCAAAGTATAGCTTGTATGATTTTAAAATCCTCATAGTTTGCAGCAACTATAGGTTTTAAATATTCTTTAGCGCTGGTGTTATTTGTTTGCATGTTTCGAAAATCTATAACCCGCAGATGTTAACGTTCATCTACAGATAGTGTATTTCGTCAGCTGTTGGAAATCGTTTGAGATCGATCTACTTAATCGAAAAAATGGTTTTGTTAATACAGATTTTCATTACAGGGTATTCTAAATGTTTTGCTTTTTTCCCAACTCGCTCAAAATGTTGCTTTTTGTATGATTGAACTAGTTACATAAATAACTATAAGTTAAAATATAAATTTTCCATTAGGATGCTCTTGCCTTTCAAACATTTCCATTTATAAGTTCAATATTAATTGATTTTTATAATTATTTCTTTCATTTATTTTTTGTTAAGCTTTTTATTTATGAAATTTTTTTTGTTTTTTCTTGAGTAAAAGTAGATAATTGCAAAATGCATATTTTATATATTAGTTATTTATGTATTTAGTTAAATAATATTTAATTTGTTTTTTTTTCTTGTATTTTCTTTTTTAATTTTTTCAATGCATGCAGCTGGTCATGCAGCTGTTGAGAGATTACGAAGGGAGAACGGTTAAATAAAAAATGAAAACAAAGCGACCAAGTCAATTCTTGAAGAACATTAAGATTTTCATAATAATCCAAATTTTTTACAGTTACAATAATCTAAATACTTTCACGTTTCAACTACAGCCCAAGAAGTTCATGTATAAATTTTTTAACAGAAACAATAATAGATTCCAAAACTTGGTCACTTCTTAAGAATATCGATAACAAATTTATACTTAATTTTTTTTTAAAAGGGTACGATTACACTATCGCAATTTGATTTAGTTACAATAGAAAAGGTTGAAGTTATGTTATTGTTTCAGTACGACAGTTGCAATTACGTCAAATTTCTTTTTGTATACCAAATAGATATAATAGAATAACATACATCCGCAGAGAGATATAAAAAATTCAATAAATACTTTGAATGGGAAAAACTCAAAATGTAATTTAAAATATTCCGTCATTAGGTTTAGAGGAATTGGAAAAAAAGATAAAAACTTAGACGCACTCTTTAGAAAATTATAACAAAATAAAAATTTAATTTAAAAGTAAAAACAAACCCATATTTCCGCATTGGTGAAGTTCTTGCCAGTGTGATTTTGCTTGATTCTTGATTCTTCTTGTGACAGCTGCAATACAGACTACAAATCTTTGCTTTCAGTCCGCTGGTTCAATGTTCACTTCTTTGTCATAATCTTCAAATACTCCAAAGCATTTTGGGCTGCCATTTTTTGGGCATCGGTAGGCGTAGGGCCTGAACCATGACATACCCCCACTGGCAAAGAGGAGAGCTGCACCAAACATTGATATTGATCGCTAAATGTCTTCTCTTCGATATCAACGTAGGTTACTTCGAATTGATTCTCATTGGCAATTTCGGCCAAAAGTTTAACATAGTCAATTTTGGGATTTTTCAAGCAAGTTTTCTGAAAGAATTAAGAACAAAATTGAAATATGTAGCATACAAATAAACAAAGTTGGTTTATTTAAAACTAAATAATGAATACATCTAATATCGCGATGACAATATTTTATTAAGAATATTTATATGTACCTATACACTCGGGTGCAGCATATATATTTCGAATCCAGAAGTAACTAGATTTGAAGTCTATTATACGATTATGAAATGAAAACAACATTTTGTCCATTAAAACTAGGTGTAATGTATTGATATAAGTAATATAAATAATGCAAATTTTATAATATGCATTTCTTAGCATTTCGACTACATATACTTTATGTAAGAGTCGGCCAAAGTTGGTGGAGTTTGCTAAAAACTGTTAAAACCAGACTGAAGAAGATAATACCGATTAACGATGAGGTTATTACTCAAGCTCACATTAATTTATAGTATTATGATTATGACACTTCCAGCTAGAAGAAATATTGTTGATATCTATATATCGATTTGATTATTGGGTATCCGTTACGAAACAAGTAGTCACAATAAATCCTAAGTGGTTGTTGGGAAAATGACAAATTGTATAAGGTTGCTGCGGAGGTTCGACTCGATTTCGAACTTAGAAAGATTATCTCAGGGAAAAAATTGCCCTATCACGGAGAGCTAAAGCAAAAAATATTTCTTCCCGGAAAAATGTTTCAACATGAACAATACTGGAGCAGTTTAATTATAATAATTTTTAAATGTATTGTCTCTAATTGAAATCTTATTGACTGGTATTTAGTTTAGTTTAGTTTATTTATTTATTTAGTCAATATTTAACTATTTGAATACAATAAACTGTTATTAAAATTTATCTATAACATATGCTGTAGTAAATTCCTTAAATCGATTAAAATTCAGTTCTCTTTTTATATTATTCGGTAATTCATTAAATAAAGCAAATCCCTGGAATATAAATGACCAATAAATAGTTAATTCGCAAATACATTCGATAAAAACAAAATAGTTGGGTGCTTTTACAGAAGAAGAAGAAGAAGAATAACATTTGCATGAAATTCCATCATATCTTCCTCTACTATTCAATATACATGCCCAGTATGTATGAAGAATGTAAAAAAACAATCAAGACAACATTGGATGTTGCATAAAATTAATGTTGTGTAAAATTACTAAAGGACAACATTCTTTCTTGTACAAAAACAAAAAAATAAGTGCCCTGAATGTGAGTTCGAAAAGGTTGTCGTCGTAAACGAAGACTAATAGACCCCAATACGTTCCTTGTAATGGTCGACTTTTTGTTCTGTTCACTGTGTCTAGTAGTGTACCATAAGGCTCTGCGTCAGGTCCGTTAATGTTTATTATGTATCGTACATGATTTGTTCGAATTATTGGAAAGTGTAAACTGTTTACCTTTCGTGTTTGCTGATGACATACAGCTTATTTTCAAATGTAATTTAGAGGTACCTAAAGTGTTTAAATATGTGAATGACTTCATAATCGCAACGCTCTCAAATTTGATGAATTTAAATAGACTGACAATTAATACCACTAAAACTAAGCGATGAATTTGGCAACGATCGCAATCGCAGTCTAGTGTTTGGCAAGGTCGTGCATTTTATATATAAATGTAAAAGCTAGAGAATATGTAACGCAACATGTATGGAATTTTTTGTTTAAAATTTTTAAAGTGGAAGGGCCAATCTATCTATGATCTATGAAATTAAACTCTTTCAATTCATAAGATCAGTTAGGAAGCCAGTAGTGATCCAATCGAGCGGAATCTTAAAGTTTCTTCCAAATATTTACCTAGCAATATACATATAGTCTGCTGTCCTTACATATGTTTTGCTTAAGCTTTACTTAGGACTACCGCCTGACTGCACAGTCTCTGAGAATGGAAGAAACTTGCACAATGTGAGTACAATTGTAATCACAGACAATACGATTTTTGATTACGCTCATACTACTTTGTTTACAGGGATTTATAATAGACATAGGACAAAAACAAAAATAATTTATTAAAAATGTTGCATTTTCAAGTTCAATAAACATTACATATTGCAACCCGATTCGCGATATCATGAACTTTATGTTTTCCACATATCAGCAGTTTTGTCGAAAAAACTGCTGGAAAAATTATGCGCCTATGCTTCTATTCTATACTTAAATGTTTTATTTATTATATTGTATGATTCGGTTATTAATGAATAAAAAAAAAAAATAGAATAAATAAAAGAAGAAACCTTTTCATCAATATCCTCTGGTTTAAATATAGCATCACGACCGCTTAGTCTATATTGCAATGTTTAAATACGAAACAATACAAATGTTTTTTAATAATACCAAATGTAGGACATGAAATATTTCCATGTCTGTCTTTTCTTTGCAGAAAATTCTATTTGGAAAACTTCTTGTTAGGAAAAAGAATAATTGTGTCTATCAGTGATTTATTCCTCCATCCATATTTAGATATTATATCTCATTTCTAGTGATAAAACTTTCAATCAAACTCTTCTCACCTGCAGCTTATGAAGTTTCTTGCCCGTAGAATTTTTGAGTGTCTTATGGAATTGTGAAACTTTAGCGCTATGCTGACTGGTGATAGTTGGTACTGTTATATCTTTCAAATCACCGTAATAATTGGACTTCTGGAATAAGAGAAACAAAACATGAAGATCAACATCCATTTTGAGATGTATTGATGATATTAAATTGGAATGTGTTGAGATTAACAATACTATAATTATAAGGGTGATTTGAAACGGTACAACAAGTATGCAACTCTGTTTCTCTGCATAAACTGCAGAAACCCGAAACGAATATACTGCAAAATGATATCTAGCATTCACGGATACAGCGTAGGTTTAAGCGTTAATATGTATATAGTATAAACAACCCCAACACAAATTGATATACCATTGTACAAAAAGTGTGGTAGTACTTACATCGTCGCCTAGGCCGGTGCCCATGCTCTCAATTAATTGATTATTATCGATAGGTGTTTCCTGTAGACGTGTCCACATTTTGTGGGCTGCCATGCGTTTGGCTATCTTCTTACTTTTGCCCTTGCCGACTTCACGAAAGTTTAATATAGTACATGCAATCGTAAAGAGACGTTCGTGCGGTAAACCAACTTCGGTCTCAGTCTCATAATTTGGTGGTGGCCAACGACGCGACATGCACATTTCTTGGAGCCAACCAATAGGATTTCCCACGATTTTGTCCGCGCCACTGGAAAAGAGGAAAGTGTACTGTTTGATTATTCCAAAAATAAATAAATTGTCTTCTCATATCCAATACTTATGTATATACAATTCACTTTGTGTCTATTCTGGGTGAGTTGCATACAAAAAATAGTGTTGTTAAACAAAGTAAATTATAACTTACTCCCCACTGCCGACAGTATTTGCGTTACCATCCATCCCAGCAGCTACACTAGTAGTTGTTGTAGTAATTGTTGGATTCTCAGGTAATTGGACCCCGGTCAGTTTATCTATCAGAGCTCTAGCTGCCGAATGCTTTGCCTCTTTTTTGGATCGTCCGGCGCCCATGGCAGTAAATGGTACATCCTTGTCGTTGAATGAGACACGATAACGGAATGTAGGTTCATGTATAGCACCCTCAATTTGGACTAATTCATAACTGGGTGTTATACCGCGTCGACTCAATAGCTCCTGGAGCAACGAAACAGGTGTTTTCATTGCGACACCATTGGCATCCGTCTGTAGATGTAAAAGCAAAATTTAAGCGGTAAGCACATGACATTTGATTGTAGTAAATTACGCGCGGCGTTGTAGTCAATTAATAATTAGGGGATGATTATATTTTTCAAACAGCATCAAACAATAATCGTAACTGTTATCCAAAACAAGCAATCTGAATTTTCAACCGTAATCGAGACCGTAACTGAAATAGCAAAAATAACCGATAGCCGGTCAACAGTTTTTTGGTAAATCGGCACTAAGGTACCCTGAAAGATTATTAGTTGTTTTTGTTTGATTAATATTCGGCTGCACTTCTTATGATTACTCTACCACTACATCAGGTTATGCTTTCGAAAACCGGCGTACGATAAGCAATGAATATCTGATTTCTACGGTGATATTATTTTTCCATATCCTAGTTTTTCGTTTAAATTAAATCTTTTTTGTGATTGTAGTACATGACGAAAGCAAAAATTCTTATTGGTGCGAGATGTATTCCAGATTAGTTGATGCCTAATACTTTGATTTCCAATGCGATCCTTTCCGTTTTGCTTTAAAAGGCAACATACATTTTATTGGTCTGAAAGGCTTACTATTTCACGGGTTAAATAAATAAATAAGTATATACCAGGATTAAAATTATATCTGCAAAAGGTGATGCCTCTGTCCATATTGTCGATTTTAACATATCCAAATGTGTCTCATTAGCATTTGCACAGCACAGTATTGGTAAAAGGTACATTTTACTAAGAACAAACATATTGTTGCAAAAAATTCGAAAGAGTCAAACAAAACTGGCTGCAGAGACGTGTGAAAACATGTTTTGCTTAAAGAATATTTACGATGAATTTCTTAAATGAAAAAATAATTAATAAATGAAATAATAAAATAAGAAATAAGGAGATAGAGGAAATTACTTCAGGTTCACTAAAATATAAAAAAATATTGCATAAAATATCAAAACTCATATAATTTTAGGTTGGTCGAGCTTATATATTCAGAACTATAGTCGACTAATTAGTTTTGGTCTAATCAATCATCAGTCTTTGATTTGGGGAGCAAATAAAAATTCAAAAGCCTCAGCATATTGGAGAAGGCATTTAAAAAGATCTACCGCAGATCAGGATTTGAGTAAATATTATCACGCGCATATTAGGAAAGGTTAACTTCCATCTTCGACTTATCGTGTCTAATAGTCATTAAACTGCCCAGCCCTAAAACGGGTTTCGTCTTATACATACCAAAATCAGCGAATGATCATTGTAAATCATAAAAAGCAGCTTTACATTACTAAGCGACCGTAAATCTAATATAAAACTTAATAAAGTGAGTCTTTTCTAAAACCCGTTTCCGAAGAATTAATCTTTTTAGCTTAACATTTAGAGAAAGTGGTCCGTGACATCTCCTCAGGTCTTTCTGTGGCCCTTCAAGAAGTTACGCAAACATAGGGTATCTGAACATTTCGGCTAAATACAACAAAAATTTTTTTTAAAGCAAAAGCACTTTTGTATCGAAATGGATTCTTTAAATGTTTAGGAGTTGTCAGAGTTTGGTTTTGCTGAAAATTGTTTGGCTTAAAACAGGGAGGAAACCCCCATTTTGTAATTTTTTCTTATAAATAATACATAGCATTAAAAAAGTAGGTAACGAAATTGTAGTTTGAGTTGAAATCAAAATATAATTTCGAACTGCCCAAAAATATATATTATTTACAAATTCCGGAATTCAATAGAAAGAAAAAATTTATTGGAATTGCAGGAAAAAAAGATTTGAATAAGAATTTCTAATAAAAACGCCTTTGTGAATCAAAAAATATTTATGATTTTAAATAAAAGCTTAAGGTTTATATGATTTATTTATACTGATCCTTAATCCACGGTTTTTAATTTCTATCAGTAAATAAATATTATTTGATCACTTGCGGCAGAGGTACCATGGAAGTACAAATTACTATACATTTCGACACGAGATTCTCATCTGAAATTTAGTGGTCCATTGTTCATGTACATATGTATATATTCAAAAATAAGTATTAATTATAGTTAACAGGAAAACTGGTTTCTGTACAATATTGAAGTTTGTCAATGTTTTTGAATACTATTTACAACTATATTATACTATACTATACTACTTTGTATGTTTATAATTTTTGATTAAATGAAAGAGAATGGATCTTATATTGATAAATGTTTTATTTATTATCGGGAATTACATATGTATGGAATACAATATCAGATAAATATCCGCCTCTGTTAGCCTCACAAATGCGAGTCCTTTTGAGCATATTTCTCATTACATATTTACGCATTTCACGCGGTAGTTCATTAATTTCATCACGAATATTTCTTTGACCATTTCTTGAAATAACTTGTTGTGAAAAGAGGTCTCGCAGTAATTCCATTGTAATTTTGGCTGTATGCGATGTGGCACCGTCTTGTTGATACCACATGTTAATCAAACCCAAAGCATGCAGTTGTGGCGTTAAAAAGTTTTCAATCATATCACGATATCGCTCCCCATTGACAGTTACCGTTACACCGTTTTTAGTTTCAAAGAAGTAAGGTACAATGGCTGTTCCTGACCAAAATGCACACCAGACTGTCACTTTTAATGGAAGCAAAGGTTACTGATGAATAATTTATTCACATATTCATCCTAATGAAAATGTGCCTCGTCACTCATTATGATTTTTTCATGAAAATCGGAGTTGTCATGGGCGAGTTGTAATATCCTATTGGCATATGTACGGCGGCGTAAATGGTCTTGTGGAAGAAGCTCTTGTGTCAACTAAGTCTTAAATGGAAACAAATGCAAATCCTTATGCAAAATTGTGGCCAAAATTGTTCTTTGAAGGCCAAGCTCCTGAGCACTGCGTCAAATTGAGGTTGATGGGTCGTTTCGAATACTTTCTTGAGCAGCAGTAATGTTTTCAGTCGATCTTGCAGTACGTTGTGCTTGGCCCTATCAGCTACAGACCCTCTTTCTTCAAAATCATTCACTACACGACAAATAGTGCGCCTTGTTGGCACGTTGTTTCCCCAAAAATTTCACGTAACTTTCTTATCGTCACAGTAATCGATGATTGATTTTGATAAAATGTTTTAGCGATTAAAACACGTTAGTTTATTGAATATTTTTCCATAATAAATTCGCCACGTCTCTACTTCACGACTGCCAAATATGAACTGTCAAGACTAATGTTTACCAAAATGGCGGCAAAACAAAGTAGTATGCCTTCCACGGACACCCTGTACTTGTTACTTTGCATTATTATCTGAAATCTAACAGAAATTCACACATTTCTACAGAAACATCATTCACTTTTGGAATTGCGCTATTGCGAAAGTTAAAGCAATATTCTAATTTGATGAGCAATATCAAACTAAACTTTATTTATTGCATTGACCACTTGTTAAAAAAGGTGGGCGTTAGGGTTAGTTTTCTCTTTTGCTCGGAAATAGATTTAAACACTATTGCTCATGTCTATAAATATGCATTATGATTAATGCATTTAGATGCTGTTCAAAAAATTTAAGTATAAATCAACAGATTTTGTTCGACTCGCACCAAACACTATGAATTGCCTTTTTCTTTAATTTCACTGCTAAGACGTCCAATTTCATAACACAAAAAAAAAAAAAAGAAATAATAGAGGCAACGCATACGAAAAGTATTCAAAAGAACATCCACCAAACTAATTAAGTTAAATTGTCTTATGTGACAAGAATAACGGATTAACTACAATTTCCAAAATTAAGAATGAATTTTTGCATTTTTCTCATAACGGAATCTACTATACATGAAAAAAATGTCTAACAAGGAATATTGGCATAACTAAAGCATAAGTTATCTTCATAGGCTTTGAATAGTGTAATCTAAATTGTAAAAAATAATTACTAACAACAGACTGAGACTTAGATTTATATTTGGCAACAAAAAAGGCATTTTATACGCTCAATAAATTCTATAGTGACGTTAATCAAAATCGGCTTTTATCGAAACTGGTGGAAGGTTTGAACATTTGGTGCATATCACAATTAGA